>CM023453.1:142138790-142547795 GCA_013339765.2 Haemaphysalis longicornis | reverse complement strand
AGGTGGGTTCCGAGCCCACGACCTCCAGAACACCTTCGTGCTGTTCGTGCCGCGCCCAACACAGATACTGGCGAACGAAATGTTTTGAAGATTTGAGAATTTGCAGACGAACGCAAAAGAAGATCTAGCAACACATTGCCCAAGTCGAAGCGCAACGTTGGAAATCTTTGTGACTCACTCGACCCTCGTAAGCCTTTGGCAAAGATATGGAAAACTGTGCAAGCACTAATGACTCCCCTACACTGCGCTCCCACTTCAAGGCTCTAGTTATTCCCCAGAACCGCCGATATCTATAAGCGGCCGAAGAGGACTTATGCTTGAGGACAGCCAGTGGCGCAGGCCCTTCTGGACTATTGCTCGCCAGTGACATACCTGCATCGCGGGATTCAAGGATGGACGTCCCATTTTGCATGGAGGAACTGGAGGCGGCATTGGCTGCATGCTAGCGGTCTTTGTTTCCTGGGCATGGTCACACATGCTGCTATCTGTTAATTTGGCAAGGATTCCCGACAAGCCTTCTTGGAATTTTTCAACGAGCTATGGTGCGATGGTTCCGTTACTCTAAAATGGAAGTCCTGCCGCTCGTTCCGCTTCTAAAGCAAAGAAAATCTATTTTAGATGCAATGGCCTACCGACCAATTGCGCCAGCGAGTTGCGTTGGAAAGCTGCTAGAGCAAAGCAATCTTGCACGTTTGGCGTGGGTCCCGGAGAATTACAATACCTAGACTGAAGCCGTGGGTGGATTCTGTCGTGGGCGCTCATCCATTTACTGCGTTATTGATTTGGTGACTTTTGTGCAGCGGAAAAGCGTGAAGCGCTTATGTGTTGCGTTATTTTTCAAAGTTACAGGGGCCTATGACAACGTTGAGGACGATGCGATTACTTAAGTACTACAGGCTGTGCGGCTCGGTGGCCGGGTCTTCCAGTGAATACCAAACTACCTCACGGGGAGATTATTCTTTCTAATGACTGCAGATGGACTGACATCAGCTCACGATACCTACCACGGTGTTTACCAAGGAGGCGTCTGAGAGCCCTACACGGTACAACCTTACCCTAATTGTCCTGACATCCTGCCTTCCAAGGACGGTTCACGTGTCGATATGCCGGCGATTGATGTGTTTGGGCAGATGGCATGACCGGTCGGCATGTGCTGCGCCCCACTGGGTAAATTCCGCAAACTTGACGACCTCCTTATCTACGCGGAGAAGGGTTGGAAGTATCCAGCAGCAAATAAGCATTGCTTGTCTTTACAAGAAAGCATATGTATGCATACCCTTTGTATATGAATCGTGAAAGGGTGTCTTATGTGAGAAATCACAAGTTTCTCGGCATAGTTGTCGACACAGGCCTTTCTTGGAGCGCACACGTAAATGTTATAAAGATGAGGCTCTCTGCAGTGCCACACACGCTCAAACTCATCTGTGGCATAACGTGGGGAACGCCAAGGAAGTTGATATTACTGCTGTACAACGCACTGTTCTTGGGCTGTCTGCGATACAGTGCTTCTGCCCTTTCTGGAGCGTGCCGTACAACTACTCGGTCACTTCAGGGTATACAAGCTCAGGCCCTGCAAACCCGTCTTGGCCTACCACGGCGTACGTCCACAGTAGCAACCATTGCCTTCACTCGGAATCACCCTTTTGGCAACCTTTGTGGAAGTTGAAATACTTAGGACACATATCAGGCACCTCACCAGCCTGCCTGATCATCACCTCTCGGGTAAACCGGCCACCCGTCCCCAGGCCTCGTTCGCAATGATAGTAGCTGCCCACAACAGCAGGATACCATCGAACTATACGAAGGTGATGCCACCGCTCCTTCCGTTGTGGGGTGTAATTCAGCCCCGAGTGTGCCTAGATATACCAGGAGTAAATAAAAAAAACGCGATCTTCAAATACCGGCCCTGCAGCACCTAACTTTGACGTATTGCACGAGACATACACTGACGTAACCCTTATATAGGGCAATCGCTCGGTAACATCGACGGGTTCTCCCGACGCTGTCATTATACCACCACTGCCACTGTCCAGAACACTCAAGAAAGCAAATCCTAAAAACTCTATGGCTACAGAACTTACGGCCATCCGTAGCGCGCTTCGCACCATCGAGCGAAGTACATGCCGGAGATGGGCTATCTTCTGTGATTCGAAGTTTGCACTTCAGTCACTCCAGTCAGACCTTTGCCGGCAAACACAGAAACAGCAACTGACAGAAATAAGAACGGTGTACGACCGTACTGCCAGGCGGGTCCCAATGACCATTCGGCGTGAAGCATTCCGTTTCGTCCAGGCCTTCCTCGAAGAGACAAACCTCATACAACGGCTGTTGCCCAATGACTGCTTGCCAGCCTTACGCACATCATATCTCTTTCTTTCTCGCTCTTCCTCTTTTTCTGTTCCAATTTGTTCTCAACTACCCCCATTCATTCCCCTTCTTGACTGGGTTGTATGCTGCTGAACTCTAAAATTAGTTCGAAATAACCCAGCCCAGTTTTCCACTGACTGCATCAATGAAGCACACACGCGCGCGCGCGCGCACGCGCGCACACGCACGCACGCACACACACACACACACACACACACACACACACACACACCACACACACACACACACACCACGCACGCACGCACGCACGCACGCACACACGCACAGACACACCACACACACACACACACATACACACACACACGTCACCCTGCAGTGGTTTCCCAGTCACTGCGGCATTTTCGGCAACGAAAGTGCGGACGCTGCCGCCCGGTTGGCGCATCAAACAGCAACGACTGTACTCGTGCCATTGTTTAGGATGGACGCAGCTAGGGCCCTCCGCATACTTGGCCGGGAGAAACAATATCTCATTGGCCAACAAATGAACTCACATATTCATGTAATGGTGCCCATGACCCGCTCCTGAAACATCCCCTTCTACTAAGCCTCCTACGGCCTGACGCAACTCTTCTTTCGTGTCTCTGTCTGGGGGTGGCATTCACAAATGCCTACTCATGCCTAAAAGGATTGGTAGCAAGTGACGAGTGCGAATAGTGCGGAACGCCGTAGACGACAAGCCACGTTTTGTACGACTGCCCACGCTACTCGCCTGAAAGAAAGAAGCTGTCGTGAACAATGAGGAACCTAGACTCTCGGCAGCCATTTACGGTGGAGTATATTCTGTGTCGCTGAGCTTCTCTGTCATCCACTCCGAAGACGATTAAAGATCTACTACGCGTTCTAGGATCGACGAACGTAAACACTAGGCTATAGACTGAAAGCCTTCAGTGGCAATCACTGAACTTGAACTTTTAGTGCTTCAGCGCTGGTCATACCTGCCTGTTCGATTTTTTTTATTCCTTTCTTTCTTTTTGCCCTTGTTCCCTTTCCCCCGTTTTGGATAGCAAACTAGGCTCTAGCCAGGTTAAATTTCCTTCCTCCCATCTAAATCTTTCCTTCCTTCCATAGATAACAAGTAAAAAATTCACAGCATATCCACGGGTGAATGATGATGAGTGTGCGAAGCTCCTGAGGGGAAATCATCGGTAAAACCGTGACTCTTCAGTGAAAGTTCGCCCACTACATCTGTGTCCGAACGTAACGTCTAGAAAGTCTCGCTTAAACCGCGCGTCGGCACCTTGCAGCTGAGCTCGCCTGATGCGTTTTGCAGACGCCTCACGAGCTCTCACTGCATCGGGGTCTGCCTGCCGATACGCGCGCTTTCTCGCCGCTTCCCGTTCTCTGACGTTTTGGAGATCCTCTTCGCGCCACAGCCGTGCCGCTTCGCGTACGGCAGGGTCCTTGCGCCGTTGCCGTGACGCTTGGGCCTCTCGTTCTCGAACGCTGGGCTCTTTGCGGCGGCGTCGCGCAGCAGCAGACGACACGCTTCGGCCTCCCGCTCTCGTACGGCAGGATCTTGGCGGCGGCGTCGCGCAGCTTCACGGAGCGCTTCTGCCTCGCGAGCTCGCACATCTGCAGCCTTATCCATCTGGCGACTCCGAGCGCGCGCCAACAGCGAACGGATTTTATTACAACGCTCCCCGCCATCCAGTAAACAATCCAAGAACTAAACTAGAGGTAGCCACGCCATCTAGTAAACAATCCAAGCGCATCTTTTCATCATATACAAGTACCGCCATCTAGTAAACAATCCAAGAACTAAACTAGGGGTAGCCACGCCATCTAGTAAACAATCCAAGAACTAAACTAGAGGTCCTACATACATACGTCGAGGATGGACAGACCCACGCCCTAAGGAGCTTCGCCCCTAAAAACTGGCCCAACTTTCACTGGTGATGCAAAGCCGGAGTAACAGGAGTGCTTTGGTGGAACTCGCTTTCTCTACTCTGACAACGAATCCAAGCAGAGAGGGAGCAGCCTGACCGCAGCAGTGCAAAGCCGTATTGAGCGGCAAAGTAAAGCAAGGGCCATAAAATATGCACAGTAATTTATTCAGTACCAATCACCGTCATCTGTTTCGTGGGCATCTCCAAATGGCGCATGCACTTGCGTAGGGCAAATCTTCTTTTAGCGGCTTTTTGCCTCGCTAGAACTCCACTTCTTCACCTAGTCCAGTGGCCGTCCCGGGCGTGCGTTGGGAAGATGGCTTGACGAGATGTGCCGTAAATTGTCTTCGGTGCGGAGTACCCGTTGCACTCCGGCCACTACATGGCGATGACGACGAAGGCGAGAGCTCCTCACGTGGCGTAAGCACGCGCGCAAGCTCGGACGAAGCCGCGCGGCCGCCGCGGGGCACGCACGTCCGCTAGGATTTTCTGTCTACTCTGCAAAGATTTCTGTCGGCCTAGAAAGTGCTGCTTCTTGAAGGTATTGCAACCACCGCAGTCTTTTTCAGGATCCCGCTTCTTAGTCTCAAGTGTTCTCCCTAGTACCATGAGAGACCTAGCACCATGAGAGCACTATGTATGCCATGGGTGTTTGATTTGAAGGAGAAAAAGTTAGGTTCCCCTATCTGCAAAAACATGCCCAAACACACGTGCCCACATTAGCGATCGGTCCAGAATCGTGAGATTTGAATAAATAAAGTGCCGGATTCACAAATTTCAGCTTCTGCGGCGTGCCTCCTAAACGTGATATCGCGTGAGAACAGGCATATATCAGCTACGCAGAACCCTGGTTTTGCGGAGGATTCGGCGAGTACCAGTAAGCTTGCTGATGTAATTCGGGCAGTAAAACAAAGAAATCAAAGTGAAGAAACAAACACCAAAAAACTATAACAGTACAAAAGTAGATATTAGGTACATGCAGGCTTTATGTGTTCAAACGGTAGGAAGCAGGGCGAAGCGCCACTATAAATTTTTCTGCTGAACCAGCCAGGCCGATATTATGGACACGCGCTGCCGAAATGTTTAGTTTCGACTACTTTCGAGACGAAGCTCGTCGAGCGCACTCACGGCTAGTGCTATTAGGGAGACCTGAGGAGTGGCCATTTCCGGCGATGTACCATCACTGAATGACGTGAAGTGTTACGTTTGAGCTTATTTTTCCTCGGCGCCCAACGGTTGCGGTATTCCGCTCAAGCGCATTTTAAATTCTGCACACGCCCGACGAGACCCTCGTTTACTTTTCCTCTAAACAGAAGGGGCCCGTTCCACTGCGGGTATTGTATTGTGGTTTTCCACGTAATAAAACAAGCCTTGATGGCTACAAATTACCGTTGGCGTGACTGGCGTATGCGCAAACTGATATTAAGCATATTTTAGCGAATTCAAGCCCTTTTTTATATTGTTGTGTTTAATTGTTTAGTTTACGCATAGCGAATGGGCCTTTGGCTTTAAAGATAATGGTTTGTAGTACCGTTTTAGATATTCCCTCAATTTCTTCCATTTTGTGGTAAAAGAATGCGTTGTATTTTTCTTACGTTTATTATAAAGATTTCTAAAGAAGCACTGTTCCCTTTTTACGTTTAGGCTTAAGTTTTAAAACACAAAATCCTCTGCTAGAAAACGCTTTTGACTGTGCATTTTTGCAAACGCCGGCCTTGGTCCTTCCCGTTAAGGTTGGGAGTGTGAAGAGAGGCCGTATGGGGCTATAGTTTTTCAGTTGCGCGACTCCAAAGCCAAAGTAAAGCTTTTCTTTTAGAGTCCATGACTTGTTATCTTTCGTAATCCCCGCGAAGCAGTAGGTAACAAGAAGAGCAAGACACCGCAAAGTATTTCTTGTTAATTAACGGAGTCACTTATTTCTTGCATTTTGTGCTTCATTTATTGAGCACGAGGCCAAAGCTTTCACTTTATTTTTCATCGGCGGCTCCCCCGAGCTTTTCCGAAACACACGGGGGTTACTCTTGATCCGCTGACAAGAAATTAGGGTGAGGCCTGGTAGAGCCTAATTTTAAGAGGGTTTCTCTTAAAAACGCAGGAACGCAGATGTGCTGGCGTATGTGCCAAAATGTTTTGCGGGTCTTTTTGTGAATACATGCATTTCTATTCGTGAAAGCTCAACCTTGTGCGGCCAATGTCAGTTTCATAATTGTACAATTTACGAATGTTCAAGGTGTGACCCAAAACAGGGTACTAGCTGGATGACGCTGTAGTGGCGGCTATTAAATTTTCTGCTTGCTATTGATCAGATAAGTCATCGTTTCCTAGAATAATATGCCTCGCCGACGGAGCGAAACCTGTTGGATGCGATTCACTTACGTTTCTAGTATAGCGAAACATGGTTAAGTAGCGCGGTAAGGACGGGACAAAAGTAGAGGCCACACAGAACTAGCGCTAGTCCTGTGTGGTCTCTACTTTTGTCCCGTCGTACCGCGCTACTTAATCAGGTTTCACAGTTCGAACCAACTAGCCCACATTTACGCTTTGACAAGTATTCTTGCATAGCACTTAAATTGTCAGCGCCACTGTAAGCTGCGGGTGATTGCGGTGACAATTCAGAAAGGTAACCCGTTGTATTCGGTATTATGTGGTTCGGATAAGATAAAATTGATTTTTAAGCTTGGCTGAACCTTCTTGATAATACGGAATATATTCCCTCTCAGGGAACGAGTGCGGGTTTTGCTATTCTAAAATACATGGGGTTGTAATTAAAGGATATATGCAGAAGTTCCGGGAAGGGTCGCGCGTAAGGCCCTTTATATTCAAGGCTAAATGAGTCAGCCTGTTGCATGCCGTAGCATTGTGGTTTTCGCATTGAACAAGCCCGGACGTTGGTCACGCTTTCTTTTTGTACAAGCGCCACACTGCAGCATCGTTACTGTTGTGCGGCATTCTATGAAATTAGAGCCTGTGCTATGAACTGTACGGATTTCCCTAGGCGTCACTTTCGCATACGGAGATGCACCTCAGAATGATCTTGGGTTTACTAGCCGAAGCCAATTTATGTGAACTTTTCCATGCATTCCGCTTTTCGGGGAATGTTTTGTAGACTGTGTTTACCCTTATAGAATATGTCTTTGGCTCAGTAGGTAGTTTTTATTGTACAGAGTGATAAAGAATTCTTCTACGTACTCTGCCTCTCGCAGTGCCTTGAAGTGCATAGAGATGTTTTATAAATTTGTTCTTAGGAACCCCTCGGCTTTTGTGGGCAAGAACCCCTGCTAGAAGACTCTTTTTTTGTCGTTGATATATATGGTTCGGGTTCGGTCTTTTTATTTACAGCGCTGGAGCGTCTAAAAGGGCTAGCTCTGTTTTGTTTTGTTTTGTTGCTTTAACGCGACCCCAACAACCCGTTAAAACGTTTTCGTAATAATTCACATCAGCCTGTCTTTCGCAATTCCCTCAGAAAGGGAGGTGACATGGGGACAAAGACACCGCCGGGCATCGAATCTTTTCAAACTGACCAGCTACCGTATAGCATTTGTACTATAAAAAATATTGAACGAAAGCAGGAGCTCCCTATTTATATTTTTAGATAGTCACTCGACGCTTTCTAAAGCTATCGGGGCACCCCAGATCGTCTGGGTTTGAAAAGTGATCATTACGAAAGAGCACGGCAGAGAGAACACATTTCATACAGGCTCTCCCAAGAACTAAAAGATGCCAGAATTGCTTGTTAAAGTAAAAATAGTTTTAAGGGTTCGTATGCTCAACCGACAAACATTTCTATTCCTGTGAAGTCAAACCTCGTGTTGCCAATAACCGCAACCACCCCAAAACCCTTATTTATCCTGTACTCCGCGGCTGTCACAATATCTGATGCCTTAATGGCAATATATTCAGGTACGTAAAGAGTCTTCGCTAGCAGCCAGGATATTCATTGTCTCGCAGATCAACATTCGTTTCCGACGTCCTTCACGTCGACCTGCCGTAGAATATTTTGTAGTTCTCTTCTATTTTATTACTCATTTCGCCACCGGTCTATCCCGAGCAAGGTGCTGGGATCTGAACCGGATAGCGCTATGCGTAATATAACCTCAGGGTTTTGTAATGCTCTAACACTTTCCCGTTTGGGCTCTTCGACACTCGGAGATTTCAACGAAATGAATGTAAGACAATTTTTTCCTTTATCTTTGCCAAGGCTCCGGAAGTTCGACATTGTGGTGCCTTACCATTCGGCTCAAGGAACTGTATCGCTGCTGGGATTCTGCAACGCACACTGCATACTTTCCAACTCCTGGCAATCCTGCGAACCCCTCACTTGATCTACGTTTCAGTTGGTCACGTGGCGCGAGTGTGTCTAGTGTCCTGTTAGTAATAGGAGCGAAGTTATAACAAAGAGTGAGATATGGTCCCATTGCGTCACGCAGTTTAAGTAGTGTAGCGTATAGTCGGTAAGCTAACAACTCAAGCAGAGAAGCGCTCATGGCAATATTGAATAGATAGATATGTAAGCATGCCAGACGTGACTTTTGTCTAAACACTACACACAACACCATTTTTAAAACTACTTGTTATAGCTACCTTAGTAAACTTGGGCAATGCTGACAGCGTCAGATGAGCCTCTATCATTGAAAATGTGATGAGACATTTCACACACCATACTTATCGCCGTCGTGGCCAGATGCTGTCACAGCGAAGCTGTCAGCCCCTCGGTGATTGTAAAATTTCGTGTCGTAAACAGAACTATCAGACAGGGCCCAGCAGTTCTCGCCCATGATGCCTAGCGCATGCGTCAGGATAGTCCGGCGTGCAGAGGAGCCGAGTATTTGTGCAAGAAAAAACCACAAAACAAGCATCAAATCCAGATAATAGATGTTTAGGCGCTAGCGAACAGTATGAACGCCCCCCCCCCCCTGTTTTTTGTTAAAACTTAAGGTGGCAGCTGCTCTCGAGAGAATGGAGGAGGTGGGTTCGACGTCATTCGAGGGCTATCGCATGCTTCAGGCTAAGCAGGTCCCGTCAATTCAAGAACAAAATGCGCAGTTTATAGCTGAGGAATGTGCCGCCAGAGAACCGAGTGCACGCGACAAGGCCGCCGACACAACGAGTAACATTTCGAACCCTCCCCCATCGGCGAGTGTAGTGGTTTACAAAAGTGCGCAGGAAATCCAGTTTCGCAGTGGGGTATGGCACCTATTTTGTTGTTTTTCTTACGTCATTGGTAGCCCTAATTTCATATAACTGTATTTGCAGATTAATATAAGCACAAGTTTACTCGATAAACTATCAGTCACTATAAGCTCGTAATGTGTCAGTTGTATGCAAAGAATCAAACGACCTACAGAAAATCAGCATTTCAATCTCCTTCTCCGCAATACTGCAGAACTCATGATGTAAATAGTTTTTTTTTCAAGTTCAAAGAGTAGCTGTCGAGCAGTGGAAACCTTTTATATGCGTAGAGGTGTTGCAAACATTGACAGGTTTGGCATGCACTGTATTGTAGTGGTCAGGATTTTCGGGTTAAGCAGGCTTTGTAAATATGCCTAAATATTCTCGTTCAAGGGAGCTTTAACTCTCTCAAAAATAGCTGTGACATAAAAAGAAACCACCACCAAAGTTTATCAGTACCCTATACTCTAACGGCTCCAGGTATTGCTCAAATGGAGGACCGTCTACCACAAAAAAGTATAATATTGAACATCTCCGTTATACGATCAGCCTGTTTGCGCGGTTACAAAAACCTCGATGTATGATTCCATGCGCGAAGATAAATTGTTTAGCCTGAATATCAATTTTTCTTAGCGACGGAGAAGGTAGTGGTTAACGTGTGGTTGTTAACAAAACATATTATGCAGGTCGTTCGTTCTAGATCCGGTTGCTAATTATAAGAGCTTTTGCTTGGAAATATCACGTGAGCGAGATAGGCACTTTTTGTGTGTTTTGTATCTTTGTTTTTAGACGGAAGATTGCTATTGACCAGTTTATACGGTTAGGTTTTAGATTTCAGGATAAAAAGTACTATTGTTGGATCGCTACAAGTTTCCGCTAATTAATGTTGACTGTCACCTCCATGGCAGTTATTTTGCTAATGATGCCATTGTCGAAAAGGATTTTGACTATTCAACAGCACGCAGAGAAAGATTACGCTCCAACCTCTCAAATATTATTCTGGGTTGTTTTTTTAGCTTTTTTAAACCATCATCGAATTACAGCTTCGAAGCTCACCATAGAGTTTCAGACGATAAATTTATTTTTACCAAGTGGTATATATTTTCAGAATTTGAAAGTGAGGAGTCTTATTTCAAAAGAAATTTACCAAAGCAGATGACGTAGCCAGAAATAACGCAGATGTGTATCGAGCCCTGATTAGTTACGTTGAAGCCCCAATGCCGGCTATTCAAATGTTACTGCACTGCAAATTTGTATGTTGCAGGAGGATTTACCGCACTCCAATCACAAATATTCATTCGTTATGGCACTACAAAATTTCGCACTGCAGGAGCATCTAACGCACTGCTCAAACGTTTCAGTTCATCCTAATATATTTACCCTTAAACAAATAACATAAACACCACATCAAATGCACTAAGTCGTGGTAGTTGGTGATGCGTTGTTGGTTTCAAGGACTCTGAGTAAAAGAGGAGGGTGAATAAGCCAACTGCGATTGATGCTGAACGTGCCTGTAAGTTGTGTTCAGAAAGATCGCCAGTTTTTGGTTTGCAACACGTGAGCGTAGTGATGGGTGTTCTGGGTAATTTACGCAATTATTCTTAGGAGAGAGTGGCCATGTGTCCTAGTGTTCCATCTGTTTACAGAGCCTCACCAAGACTCCCACAGATTTGCCAGTTTGAAGTGGACTGAAGGATTGGCGGTTGTGAGGGCGAGGAGTTTGTGATCTTTCTGCAGTAGCGTGGTTAGATCGGCCCATCATAGTGCAAAACTTGCGTCTGCTGGAGAGAGTAAGGGAGGACCTTTGAGCAACAATGACCAGGCTACCAGCATTTGTTTTCCGATGCGTCGTCGAAGGAAATGTTTGGTTAAGGCGGCGGTGATAATAAAATGATCCGTTTTGAGGGCGCAGGCAATCACTTCCATTAGAGATTAACACTCCGGGTCATTTAGCGGCCTCATTAATTAATGCTGCATTGTGATATTGGCATGACATTTGTCACATTGTGGATGGTGTGGGTTTGACATCTCTTGCTAATGCAGCTAAGGGGCTCTTATGGACGTCGAATAACAGTTTTTCCTAACTCTTGTCAAGATCAAGCCCGTCGAGGCCTAAAACCACTAGTGCTACGAGAAAGATTGCGAATGCAGATTACCAAAGGCCAAACCTCTTTGCATGCAAAGAAGCGTCCGCCGTAATCCCATATATTTCAAATGCCAACCGCTGCTGCGTGTTCCGCGCCATCGCATTCTCATTTCCGCCTCAGCACAGGACCGGCAGCTGGTCTCCTTCAACCTGAAACACCCTCCAGTGCAGTTGTTGTGTTGAGTTGGTCCACGCAATGAAAGCCTGGCTGATGAGGGGCCCGGATTCCTCAAAGCGTTGCCGGTGCTCTCCCGGACAATTTCACACGTGGTTCATGCGAGCTAGCTGAAGCCGGTTTTTACCAGCTGAGCTGCTGTAGAGCAAGCCTGTTCGTCCACTGTTGGTCATGTATTACGCACAGGCAGGAGCATGTTCTTCGACCAGGTGATAGAGGGCGCAGTTGCGTTGACCTTGGCTACCTTGCGTGCGCAGACGTAGTTTTATAGGGCGGAGTGGTTTTGTGGGAGCAGGTTTCTGTTCCTCCGCTAGTGGGAGCCTCCCGCCGCAACGTCTATCTGCCATGTCATTTGTGAAAACCATAGAATTTGCCGGGCGACGGGGATGTCATTTTCGGGCGAGTGCCCACTGACGTTCGAGGCGACGTTTGATTTGGTTTCTCAGAAGCAGCTGGCGCACACGCTCCTGCTGAAAAGTAATTCTAGCAGCTCGTGATGGTGCTCCTCGCTTTGTATTAGTGAATTTATTGTCTCACAGAGCAATATCATTTGTCAAAGTCCTGTGACTTTGACGAATGATATTCACCTTTTTTTCAAAGTCATCACCATCCTATCTAAGCCCACTGCAGGGTAACGGCACCTCCGATTAATCTTCAATTTCACGGTCCTGTGCTAACTGCGACCAATTTATCCCCGCAAACTTCTTGATCTCCTCCGGCATTCTAAGTTGCTGCTTCCGCCTGCCACACTTCCCTTCTCTAGGGATCCACTCTGTTACCCTTAATAACCTACGGTTATCTTGCCTTCGCATTACCTGCCCTGCCCACGTCCATTTTTTCTTCGGACTTTTTACTAAAATATCATTAACATGCCTTTGTTTCCAGACCCACTCCGCTCTCCTCTTGTTCCGAATGTTACACATATCATCTTCCGTTCCATTGCTCGCTGAGTCGTCCTCAATTTACGTTGAACCCTCTTAGCGAGCCTCAGGGTTAATGCCAAGTAGGGAAGTACTACAAAGTCAAAGTCACACATTTATTATAAAAATAATAAAGGTTTCATCATAAAAAAAGAGGCATGAACAAGGAGGAAAACATCATAGTTTTCCTCTATATTAAGTCTCTTTTCTTAGAGGTTTACCCCGTCCGCACAATAAACTGCGAGCAGGAAGCAGAATGTGCCACCGCCTCTTATAGCATCCTCACGCCTTCCTTCGAACCCTTGGCCTTTACAAGATTGAACTGAAGCAACACAACAAGTACAACACGAAGCGTTCTCTCAAAACGTGCGCAAACTCCGGCTCCTACTAATGCACGATGATGCCTTATCCTGAGCGTCAATAAAAGTGCAAGGCGCCTACAACAGGCGCTATTTTGAAACTGCAAGTGCCAGCCAATCTACCAACCCGAAAAACTCAAGACAGTTTTATTTTTGTAGATGGTACGAGAGTGCACTTAGTGTAATATTTGTGAACGCAAAAAGTGTGTACTAGGGAGGGTTATATAGTACATCGGGTTAAGAGATTTACGTAACGTAGCAATGCGGAGCTTGAGGCGGCTCAGTTTAGTAAACCGCTGTAGGCAATTTCCCACGGGCCGAAATAAATTGATGTGAGCAAGCCAGACATAACGTGTTTTTATAAAGCGATCTAATGCGCCGTTCTGCGTTTAGGATCTCTATTTTAATACCTTTAATGCCAATATAGAGGGAAAGGTTAGCAAATCTAGTAAACCTTCACCAGGGGACTACAAAGAAGCCCTGCGTTTCATTCATTTACTATCAGCATGGCAGCTGTGGATCAAAGGTTGCTTTTGGTATTGGTACATTTTAGTATTGGTACGTGTCATAATAGGACTAAATTGTATTCCGAGAGCTGCTTTAGTTAAAACGTTACATGCATATCACACAAGGACTGACGAACTCCCTTTCGTCACTTGTATTTAAAGATGTGAATACTCTTGAGAAAAAATCTAACTGAAGCTGCTTCTAAACATTATTTAGAAACTCATGCCGTGTGAGGAACTTTTGAAATGCTCATAGAAATGCGTTACTTGTAAAAAAACTATTATCAGATGGAGACACGTCCGATCCACAGATAACTTGACCGACGGTGAAACCAAGTGGTGGAGCCAGTCTTGTTATTACGACGGCATGTTTCCTACAAACTTTCTTCTCACTGTGAGCTCTCACAGAGTCAAAAGGCGTTTTGAAGGATAGAACAACCGTCCAGAACAGTTTCAAATCGATGGTAGCCAAGCAGACAGAAAGTATTTTAAACGGAGAATTCGTAGAAAACGGGGCATATTTGAATATTTTCCGTTTTGAATCCGGCGAAAGGGCATAGTTACAAAAACCGGTGGCAAATACTGATACCAGAAACTCAGATTTATTGCCTGCCCATGGAAGTTCTCCAGCTAAGCAGACAGTCAATATTAATGCTAGGTGGTTAATATAAATACAATATTCCGTTTTCTGGCCTATTTTTATTTTTATTATTACGGCCTTTTCAATAATGTTTTCGCTTGAGTGAGCGACAGCCACATTTTTTGCTATTTATGTTGTTATTTGTTATCAGAAAAAAGGTTCTCGCAAAATTATAGGATCAAAATTTAGACTAACCCAACAAAACGTATTTGTAAGTGGTAGCGTCACGTTTTCACCAAGCGCTACCAATGGAATGTTGGTCCTTCTGTCGGTTGCCGTTTTGATCAGCCCACAATGAAAGACAATACTTGAACGCGTGAATTTTCAATCCAGTTTTTTTAATCGACACGCGTCAGAATTTCAGCATTACAAAACACCAAGGAGTTTTTATTAGTACATTATTGTACCAGACACGCAGCTTACAAATCGAGCACCCCAGTTTGAAAATTTCACTGAAGCAGTTGAGGTAGCCATGTCTGATTACCCAGAAAGTTGTGATTGATGTTGAGACACTGAGGCCAATAGGTTATTACACGCACACGTTATCGCAATAAAATTTTTCATGGTGCGGCAATTATCCAGACCACCTTTTCAACTTCTCAATGTGCCCAGAAACATACTTATTAGGCGGAAAAATTACGTGGCAGCTAAGAAAACGCAGCGCAGTTCTTCCCATGTCCAAAGTGTCAAACGTTATAGAATGAAAAAGTTTTGTGAAAATAAATACAATATCGGCACACCTCGACCGATTTTATAGGGTGCCGCCAAGATAACTGGGAACATTCTGGGAAGCAAGAAAGGAGCTATTTTATGTGAAATAAAAATAAAAAATAAAAACTTACGGAGCAATAAACGAGCACTAAAATTTTTACTTGCACGGTATTATTGAGACCACAGTGTATTGAACTTCAAATAAAGTAGGAATTTGCTCTGGCGCAAACACCGAAGTAACAAGTTCAACTTGCCTTTATTCTTGACCTGAAAAAAAAAGAAAACACATCGTAGTATAAATAACTGTTGTCTCTTTACGAAGAGAAGTCAATTTTCTGAGTAGATCAGCCCCATCACAGTGACCGGACGGTTTCGACACCGAACTGCTTTCTGTTTAGTTTCTTTATTGCTACGACGGAAGGCAAGAATTTCCAGACATGGTGCAATTTACAATCATATTTTCACTCAAATAGGGGGCGTCATCGTCCTTTCCTGACGGTATTTCACATTTTGCATTCATTGTTTACACTGTCAATTCTTTGACCCAGAACTCTTGTCCCGTGCTTTGTATTGCAGCATCATGAATTAAAATAAACTAATAAATACGGTTTGTTTGCTCTCAACAAAAGACTTGAATGTAGGGTAATTATTTTCGTGTTAGTATATTAGGGCTTTTACGGATATCTCTCTTGTAGCCTATAAAATAGGAATAGAAAACGTTTCCCTTTGATCGGCTAAGCTTCACGTCCTTACGGTGTTTCTGCTTGTGGTCTGAAGGGAAGAAACGTGTTATACACTACTGATACTGGCATAAGGATGCTCATTTGGATAGTTATGCTTGAATGCTTCGAGTTCAACGAGCGTATTTCGCTTGAGATGCATATGGGAGACGTTATTTCCTCCCGTGCTCAAAATATAAAAGACACCTTCACCTCACCTTTTTTGGGCGAGGAGCTGTGCTTGCGCGATGTGATTTTTTAGCGGTTCTAAAGCGGTTTTTTTCTAAGCACTAACGTATCGTTTACTTTGCAGGATCGTGCACATTTGCGGCTACGCCACCAATCTCCTGAATAGGTGTGGTGGCCTTGCCCGATAAAGTAAACAACACGTGATTGTCGATCTACGTTTTCGATTCACGCAACCACCACAGGTGACCAATTGACGGAGGAGTGACAGGCGACAGCACAGTGGCCCTTATTGGTAATAGGACGGCCGTAATTCTTTCGGTTTTGTGCTAGGTAGTTTTAGCATAGCCACTCTTTTAGATTAGGCCTTGTTTGATGTTTTTCGGGTAATCAGCCCTTCAGATAATAAATCTGGTGCCCATAATTACCGTTGCGTGTTTGAAGATTGCGTGTAAAGCCATCTGTGCAAAACTTCAGAATTAGGTTGGCATAAAAAGACTAATGTTGAAACACTTGATCGTTTATTGTGGAAATTTATTTGCCCAAACATCGAAAAGATAAATGCCCTCCGTCAATTACGAAGATGGTTGAGATGTAACTCTTGCTTGCATGCAAAAATCTACCCACGGAAATGAAATTCAAAGTTTGAACGACTAAAGTGCAAACTACATGCGATTCACAGTCCGAAATCAGACAAAAGCAAAAAAAATATCCCTCACGAGAAAGGTTAGTGCACCTGCCTTTATTCATTTTCGTCGTTAGGCATCCCTTTCACTAGATCGAGGGGTTGAATCTTTGTTTGAAAGGAAATGGCGCTCAAGGTGCAGTGTGGGATTTTGTTCGAATGAAGAGGTGAACCATCATTCGGGGCGTGTATTTTAGTGCCTCCACGATCAAAGAGTCCAAAATCTCACTTCCAAACCCTAATCCAATGCGCGCACAATGAAAATAAAGCAAATGTTGGGCTACACAAATTCTCTGAAGGGGCAATGAATAGACGTCGGCTCCAGAATGCGAGGAATTGAGGTTAAAACCCGACCACGGGAAGCGCTATTTCTTGTTTTGTCATAATCATGATCGTCATGATCTTGGTGTTCCAATTTTGTAAAGTTGGCTTTGCTGTGATTTTTAGTGATGACCCCACAATCAATGAGACGAAGAAACCTTCACTCTCAAAATGTAGCTTTGTAGAAATATTTCAACTATAACATTATGTCATGACGTAGGACAGCAGTGACAGTATTGGAAATCTCACTTTCCTACTTCATTGCATTTGTGAGAGATAAAATCTTCCGGTGGAATATTAAAAGCGTGCATTTATTTTGTTCACGTCAGTTGTTACCGCCACTTGGTAGTAGCGACGGGCGTGTTTCCGGACACGTTAATCACAGCCATTCGTACACTGCAGGTTATTGCCACGCAGCCGCACAACGCGCCCAGGAAGACCGGCTCCCAGCACACGTTTACGTGTGTAAGCCCAAGCCTGGATCATCTGCCACCAGGAAGGCATTATCGTCGGCTGCACCGGTCATCTGCCACGTGGGCCTGTACGTCACAGCGTGGACCCTTCAAAAGCATCTGTCTCGTCTGACCCTTCAAAAGAAAACTCGGAACCAACGATGACCTCGGGCTTGAAAACACCGCTCCAGTATATGTTAATGAACATCTTTGCCCCGCACAAAAAAAACTGCTCGCCATGGCCGTGAAAAAGAAGCACGAACACCACTGGAAAAGCGTCTGGTCGTTCAATGGAAAGATATTTGCGAAGGAAGCGATGTCTCGCCCATTGTGTCAATAACGCACGAAAACGATGTCGGCAAGATCTGTGCGAAGAAGCGTACCAGCACTCCAAGCGTAGTACATGCTGAAGCGGCAAGACCGGCTGTAGATCCCTGAACAAAACAAAAACCGCTTCTGTCCAAAACCAGAAAGTACACAATAAACTACAACGAGTTTTGTCTGCCACACAAAGTTGAAGTTCAGGATTTGTCGTGTGAATCGGTCGTACATATTAATATACGTTCTATTAGTAATAAGAGGATTCCGTTGCTTGGTTCTTGGAACAATTTTGTTTTAGGTTTACCGCTATCATGTTTTCAGAAACCTGGTATCAAAGCGATTCTAGAATATTAAATTTACCCTGTTATAATACCTTTTACGTAATCGTGCGAACAAACGAGGGGGTGGAGTGGCTATCTGTGTTACTGACGAAAAAAGTTTGAAATACTATCAGAATTCTCACAAGTTACAGACGATTACGAAGTACTTACCTTGGTATGCCAAAAGCAAATCATCTTTGTTATGTATCGCCCTCCGACAGGAAGTGTTCTGCACTTTCTAGATTTCCTAGAAGAGTTCTTAGATTTCGCAAGACAGAACAATTATAACCTAATTTGTGGCGGGGATTTCTACTTGAATATCTTGGACCCAGATCGCTTTGGTAGAGAATTCAAATTTCCAATTTCTGCATATGGTTTTATAAACTTAATCAGCACTGCAACAAGAGTCACACAATCTACTTCTTCTGCGCTTGACTTGCTTATCACCAATATTGAAACTACTGTTTACAGTGCTGGGACAGTAGCATCGGATTTGAGCGATCACTGTCCGGTCATTTCTATTTACCACACATCTTCCGTGGGAAAATATGCTCGATATGTGCCTTTAATTGTACAGCGGGTCACCCAAGACAGGCTCGAATCATTTGAAGAAGACGTCATGAACCATGACTGGTCGTCTGCGCTTCACAAACAAAATGTAAATGATGCGTACAATGAGTTTATGCAAGCCTTTGTGCGCATTTACGCACGTCATTTTCAGTTCACAGCGTTGAAGTTATTGAAAAAGATACGGAAGCCTTGGGTGACTCAAGAACACATAAAAATGATAAAGGCTAAAAATCGCCTTTGTCATTCGTTTTTGCAAACCCGCACGGAGGCAAAGCTGAAACAATTTAAACGTTTCAGAAATCACCTGAACACAGTGTTGCGGTTTTCAAAAATAAAATACTGTCAACATATCTTTGAAAACATTACTCAGCGACGCCCTGATGTTGCTTGGAAGACGATAAACGATGTCCTCGGTCGGAATAGTAATAGGTCTGCTGTGGAAATGTTAACTGTGGGCAACCGTGAACTTAAAGGAAAAGAACTTGCCAACTACTTAAATAATCACTTTGTTAACACACATGTAACAGATAATTGCCCACCAGATATCAGCAGTCACAATAGCAGTTATATTGATAGTATATTTCTTAAACCAACAGACGAGCATGAAATCCACAATACGTTTATGACTTTGCGAAATAACAAGTCACTGGATATCTATAACATTCAAATTCGACCTGTAATAATGTCTTGCCGTTTATCACTTCCCCACTTGCTCACATCTTCAACTTAGCAATTGAGTCTGGCATTTTTCCCGATGCCATGAAAAGGGCCAGAGTATCAGTTATATACAAAGGGGGAGACAGGAACAATGCCGCCAATTACAGACCAATCTCTGTTCTACCTGTTTTTTCCAAAGGGCTTGAAAAAATTATAGGTTCCCGATTAACAAACTTTTTCGATGCAAAAAAAGTGCTAACTGAGTCTCAATTTGGCTTTCGGGCAGGGAAATCCACAGAGTTGGCTTTATTGACCCTAAAAGAAAACATCATAAGAAACATTGAACAAAACTTGTATACAGTAGTGGTTTTTCTGGACTTCAGTAAGGCTTTCGACCTAATTGACCATGACGTTCTTACTGCTAAGCTTGCACAATACGGTATTCGCGGAAAACCTTTGGCCTTGCTTGACTCTTACCTGCACGGCCGACAGCAATGCGTTTTTATTAATAACCACAAGTCATCTCTTTTACCTGTCTCGCAGGGAGTACCTCAGGGTAGTGTGTTGGGTCCCCTTTTATTTATTACTTACATAAACGACATTGTCCAGATTGATGGCGAAGATAAACTTATGATCTACGCTGACGACACCACTTTCACTGTTTCGGCTTCTAATCTAGATAACATAATTGTAAAATGCAATGACGTCCTTAACAAGGTATCTTTATGGTGCAAAATGAATAGGCTCAGAATTAATCCAACGAAAACGAAGGCCATCATCTTCCATGCTAAAAACAAACAACTATCTTTTTTCTCATCAGCTAAGTTATGAACACCAGCCTGTTTCCATTGTAAGTGACCACAAAATTCTAGGAGTATATTTTTCTTCAAACTTAAAGTGGGACACTCAAATCGACTTTCTTAGCAAAACGTTGTCGGCAGTTACAGGAGTACTATCGCGTTGCCGTAGTATCCTTCCGCTAGAAGCAAAGTTTCAAATCTACTACGCCTTATTTTATTCATACTTAAATTACTGTAGTTTGGTCTGGGCTACAACTAAGACCAACATGAATAGGATTATTACCATACAGAAAAGAATTGTTCGACAAATATCAAATCTAAATCGCACAGACACAACCCGAAAAGCATTTAAAGAGCATAATTTGCTACGAGCCGATAAAATGTACGTGTTTCGCCTATTGCAAATGTTCAAGATTTCATCAACCAAAATTGTTAATTACCTCTTTTTTCTGGCATCGTTACAACCTTGCTCACAGGCTGTCAAAACTCGCTGCACTGATATATGGGCGGTACCACACTTCCGTACAAATTACAAGTTTCAATCATTAGCTCATAATATTTCCATGATTCTAAACAAACACCAAGAAACTACTGGATAAAGCAGGAGGCAACTTCGAAAATACATGGTGCAATTGTAACAAAAAAAAAAGATCTGGAGTGGTCAGTCAATATTATATCTAGCTTCCGTGTCCGACCTGACTGTTATGTACAGTGTGCGTGTACAGTGTGTTGTACATCATGTTTGTTTCTGATTTCGTAGTTGTTGCATTGTGATTATGTATGGTGTATATGAATTCCCCGATTGAAAAGGAATCTAAATTTTGAATTCTTTTAATCCAGTCAAAAAGTTCGTTTCTTTTCTTTTCTTCCCGAAATATGTTTTTTTGTGAAACATTTTTGTGAATCTTGAGCAAAACGTGTCTTATTCCAGCTGTATTTATTTACCTTGTCTGCTGTGCCTTGTAACGGCTTCCTGACCTTTTTCAAGCTGTTCAAGCAGCTTTTAGCCAGGAAGTCGTCCAGTGGATTCTGGAGAAAATAAACTTGAATTGAATTGAATTAAATATAAATTTTCTCTTGTACGAAGCTTCGGCAAAGAATTTTCTGTATTTTTTGTAACTGCAGCGTGACGTCGAAGCAGCTGCACTGTGTCCATTTTCGCAGAAGAGTTGTTCGACGTGGCCGGGTAGGGTCAGCGGCGGAAAGGTTGTTAAGTGAAGCTGTAGACTGGGCTAGTTGGTAAGTGAAAGGGAAGTGAAATTACCGAAGGGCGGTGGCGGCGATCGGCTGCATCGGTACAACAGAGCGTGGGCAATAACTCGTCGCAGGGAAGGTGATGTGAAGCAACCAACATGGCACTTGATCAGAATACGGGTCGCTGCAACCTCCTTGCCGTGACGTAAAACGCGTACACCTCTGGCAGTAGCCAACAAAATGTCCGACTCGTCGCAATAGAAATGGCCGGGCTCATTGTCAGATGACCTGATTTCAAAAACAATCCTGATAAGAAAATCCCTAGATAGTCGTTTATTCTACCACCGAAGCCAGAGAAACATTAAGGTGGTATAAGCCTCTACGCCTAACAGTATCAACAGACTCGAAGACGTTCTCGAGCAATCCCTACGCGCGATGGCTTAGACAGTGGAGTTGGCAGCCGAATATTTTCAAGATGTGGCTATGTAGTCAACTGTTTAGCCTTGAGTTCATTTTTATCAACCTTGTCATACTTCTGTTAGAACTTAGATCATTCCCCAACGGGCCTCCGGTGCTTAGAGAAACAGCCATTCTCTCACGACGACATAGTAGTGATGTTTGAAAGCCGATGACAATTTGTGACTATTGGCAACTTTTCCCCTCGTGAAACCGGCGACATTGCTTCATTAGTCATTTCTCGGTTGGGCAGTCCTTACGAATGAGTAAACAAAAACCGCCTCTTCCTATTCCCCTCAGGGCGTGCCCCATCTGGTCTGTTTGCGTAAAAATAGTATCGGCTTTTTGACACAATAGTAAACGCCCGAAGTGTATGCCATGTTTCATTTGGTCGAGGTTTGTGCACGGCAGGCAGCTGCTGTGACACTTATTGTTAGCGGCTACCGGTCTTCCCTAACATCTCGCCCAGCTTCCCGTTGAAGACGTCCTGGCTTACAGTTCCTCTTCGTGCGTTTCATACGAAGTCGAGGCGTACTATTTAGACCGAAGATTACTTTCGCAAACATGGCTGTAGGGTTACACCGGTTATTTTTTTATTCACAATTTTTGCAGGCTCCTAGCAGCATTTACAACTATTACAAAAGCATGCGAATAAAACCGAAGTTTGAAGACGATGGTTTGCCGAAAACCAACGAAACACAAATCACCATGAGCAATAATACAGCGGATGCAAGGATACAGCACAGGGTAATACGCACAAAAAGAAAGCAAACATTTTTAGAATTCAATTAAAAATGAATCGCGCTGAAACAGAAGTGTGACAAGCCTTTTGCGCAAGTAAAAAGCAAATACAAAAAAAGCCAACAATGCACAAAATGTGACAAGCTTGCAAAGGTTCCTGTGTGCATCATTAACATGTAAAATGCCCACACATGTTTTCAAAATTTTTTACTGTCAGCTATGGAATATGGCAGCTGGAAGATCATTCCACATAAAAATGGGCCGAGACAGTGCTGACGAAAATAAACGTACATGTGTTTTAATAAATGCGAGAAACAATAAACTGTATATGAAGTCCTCTCGACATGCACAGTGGAGTTACTAGTGATAAAGGTTACAGCGCGCTATTAAGAACAGATTGATGAAATAGGCAGAGGAGAGCGACGGACCTGCGTTTTTTCAAAGGCAGAATTGAATTATCTCGTTTTATTTTTGTTACACTTGAATGAAGATCAAAAGTGCTTGAAATAAAACGAGCGGCTCGGTTTTGCACAGAATGTAGAGTGGTGGTTAGGTTGTTTTGAAATGGGGACCATTCTTGGGAGGCAAATTCAAGCTGTGGGTGCACAAAAGTTAAATAAGCTAATCTGTGAATTCCAGATGGAGTGTTTCAATCAATCAATCGAGGAAGAAAGGGAGGACATCGGAAATAAGCTTTCAGCAGCGATATAGTAATGAGGTGTTACACATTTGGGCTAAGAAAAAGAAACAAGGAACAGTACATGACATTTATCAGAGTGAAGGTTAGCGCAACAAAAGGCCACTGAGGGCTATAACTATAAATAAGATTACAAAAACATGTTTTTCGCAAACTTCTCCTCAAATTTTTTTCAAGTTTGACAAGATTTCGCTGTGATGGCTGTGATATGGTAAGACCAGGACAGATTGGGTGATAGATGTAGTGCAAAATATGTGTACGATGATGTTCGCGAAATCTGTTCATCGCGTAGGACGTCGGAAAACTCAAATTTATTTTTTTTGCGGGTAAAGACAATATTTTCACTTAGGTATATTATGGTCCTTTACCAATTGTTACACCAACTGTAAATAACGTTAACGTCATTTTGTAACGTGAGGTAATCAGTTCTCTTAATGGGGCGGTAAAGGATGCAGTCATCGGCAAATAGACGGATGGAACATGATATCCTAGTGAGCAAGTCATTAATGTAAATAAGACATAATAGGGACCAAAGAAAACTTCCCTGCGGGACACCAGAGGTTCGGTAGCAGCAGGAAGATGACTCATTATTGACGACTGTAAAGTGTTAGCGAACTGTTAGGAAGTTACGCAGCCATGATAAGGTTAGAGAATCCAAGCGTAGAGCAGATAATTTCGATAATAATCAGCATGGGCTACCGGTAAAATGCTTTCGAAAAGTCAAGGAAGTGCAGTGTATTTCTATGCTGTTATTCACGCATGAATGCAGGTCAATTGCAAATTCCAAAAGCTGTGCGTCACGTGATAAGTTATTCTGAAGCCATGCTGATTGGGGAAGAAAAAGTGATTTGAATGCAGCTGACAGAAAATGTCCGAAACAATATGTTCACGAAGATTGCCACATATCCATGTCAGTTCGTTATATTGGCCGATAATTATGAGGGAAGTTTCTGTCGCCGGCAGAAATATGGGGACTATCTTGGCGATCTTCGAATCTTCGGGAAGGTGACAAGAGGACAATATTTGACGAAATAAATGAATCAAAAAAGGCTTCGTATAGGTGCAGTGTTGTTAAGTTTTTTGGAACTAATGTTGTCAACGCCGGCTCGTGTAGCCTTCTTGAGAGAGAGGGAGGGAGAGAGATCACATTATTTTCCAAGCAAGTTGGCTAGGAACGTGTTGTGGCTGCCGGCTGAAGGCTGGCGGCGACTGTTGCAGCTCGGTCAACCAGAAGTAGCTACACCCCCGGTGGCGAGCTGCCCACCGCGTCCTCCCGCTGCTCGACGCTGGAGATGTGGGTTAATGAGTTCAGAGGAGAGGCCCACACGCGTGGGTTAGTGTTTCCAGGGAGTCCCAGAGGGGACAATTGGGTGAACAGAACTATGAGGGATAAATCTCGTGGAGGAGGGAATGATTGCGAGGGAGTTGGACTGAAGGAGTTGCCATAGGCGCTCCTGCTCGTTGGTGAGGGATGTGTGGGCAAGGGGATAGTGGAGGCGGGAGAGGTGGTAATGCTCCGTGACTTCTTGGTACGAGAGCAGTCCATCGCGGGTCGACCGAGCACCATGATAGGCAGCACGAGTGAGTCCAGCATGGTTGGTGAGTCCTCGTGCTGCTTTGTGGGCGGCCCCGTTGCCTCCCACCTCAGTGTGGGCCGGGGTCTACACGATGTCGACTGGTTGAGTAGGAGCATATTGGAGGCTAATTGTGAGTGCCATAGCTGAAATGCTACCGCGATTGAAGACTTGAACGGCCGCCTTCGAATCCGGGATTTTAAATCTGTGGTGGCAGCCTTGTGATAAGGGCCAGGCCTATTTCCTTCTCTTCCGCCATTGAGTATAAGATGTCCGTACAATGAGGGAAGTGACCGGGAGAGAGCTGGGGTGAGTGACCACTAAGAGAGCAAATCCTTCCGCGTTTCGATACTCTGCAGGGTCTATATACATGGTGGTTGGGGAGATGGGGTATTCATCTCTAAGGGTTCATGGGCTCACTGGCCCCTGTGCCGCGCGTGATGTACTGGGTGCATGCTGCGCGGGAGTGTACGTATGCGGAGGCAGTCTTGGACATCTCGAGGCAACGAAGCTTTGTTTTCTACCATTGCAAGGATGTCAATTCGTAAGCGGTGAATAATGTACCCCCTGTTTATTTGGTAGAGAGGCGGCGTAACTAAATATAATGATTGGCGTCTAGTAGCTCGTGGGCACGATTGTATACTCCCAGCGAGGCGAGTCTGGCAGTCGACGAGTGCAGGGGGATTTGTAATGCTGCCTTCAATGCCTTTCCGATGGGGCAGTCAATTTTGTCTTTGTCGGAGGTGGTGAGCTAAAGGTTGGGGAGAGAGCACGTGATCCGACTGATGATGAAAGCCTGAACTAGACGGATTTTTTCTCTCCTTGAGCCCGGGGTGACGGCTATTGATTCGTCGAATAAGGCCAATTATCTGATTGAGTTGATGATTAGGTAGGGATAGAATTTTACGTTACCTCGATTGCGCTGCATAATTAGGCCTAGCACCTTAAAAGTTTGCACCTCTGAGATGATTCGGTTGCCGAGGGAAACCTGTATGTTGGGCGAATCATGACCAGACCGGGGAGTGAGAATTTTTTTGGAGAACAGGATAACCTGTATATCATTAGAGGTGCCTTCGACAGTGATATCAATGGGTACCACGTAGGTGCAATTGAGGTCAGGTACAAACGGGACATTGGGTGGACCTTTTAATGGTAATACCGATCAGAAACATTTCGTAAATTCTAGTGAACAGTCATGATCAGAGACAGGTACCTGGTTTGCGTGGTGCAGGGAAATAATATTGACATGACGGGAGATATGGCTTGCCAAAATTTCTGTGCATTTGTTTTAAGCAGTGAGGGCAGGTTGATATGGTAGTATTTATCTTGGGAGGAAGAAAGGGAGGGAGAGTAAGCTTTGTGACAGGTACGGTATTTGCGCCAAGGCGAAGGATAATTTGTTCGCATTGCATTCTTGTATTAGCACTTTTTTGTTAAGCAATTTCTGAAGTGACTTGTTAAACCACCGCTTTGTGTGGTCGTTTGATATCGTAATCAAAGGAACGAATTTGCCAATCAGCACTAGCTCCCTATCTTTGAAAAGGAGCCAATTATCAATAGCTGATCAGGATGAGAAGGAAAGAAGGAATGTTCGATTGAAATAAAAATCTTTATGTTCAATGTTCCTGCCATGGTAGTTTGCCTTATTATAGTCTCGGATTTGTTTAGCCACTGAGCCTGTATTTGCAGGAGGAATGTCGAGAAGTAACTGGAGTATATTATGGTCACAAAACCCATGAAGGTGTAAGATGCTATTGACAGTACTAGGAGCAGAGGAAATGGGTAAATCTAGTAAATTTGTGCAACGATAGGTTGATTAACAACCTAAAATAAATAAAGAGGTATAGAAAATTGAGGAAGTCGTTTGACTCTCGACTTAAAGATGATAGAGGAGCGAGCCCAACCGATGTGTAAGTAATCAAAATCTCCGAAAAGGTAAATGTCATCGCACGGGTAGTGGCCTTCGCTAAACTTTTATGGAGTTCGTCAACAAATGACCAAGGGTTGTCTGCTGGGCGATAGTACAGCCCGATTAAAGCCTTAGAAGACAGCGTTGCACAAGCAGCCCAGACCATTCCAAGGGGGCGGTTGGTATCAATAACAAATGCCGAGAGTGTTTGCATGTTACGAAGAAGTACACCGCTACCCCTTCTTTCCGTCCAGTCTTTCCAATAGATAAATCTAACTAAAGTTTGGGTTTGGGCTAGTTGGTTCATATTTAAACTTGGAAACAGCGCTTTAAACGAGGACAGATGTTGCTATTACTGTCGCAAAAAAGCGTTTCGTTATCTGTAGTATCAGGGGTAGACCAAGTTTCTGTTACCGCTATGATATTCGAGTTATTGTCGTTCAGAAACGAAGAAATCTCATCGCAAATGGGCATCAAGCTGCGTATATAAGTCAACGAGAACTGCAATGCTAATGGTTCATGGGCTTGTTTGGTGTTAATAGAACGTGGGGTATTGGTAATGGGCTGCCACGGTCAGCGGTCTAGCTATCTGGCTGCCTGCGCTACACTGTCAGTTGCTGCATTGTAGACATAAGTAATTTCGTCATTACGCAAACTATAAACGTTAGGCTTAAACGACACCTTCTTCTCTTTACCAAAGGCACGTAGTGTAATTCTCGAGGTCCGTATTTGCAGTGAAAAATATTCTCGAACGACGAAATCAAAATCCTTGAACAGTTTGCCTTTTTTCCATTATACTCTGGTTGTATATAAAACTGCCAACTCAATAATAACCGCCCTGCATTTGTCAGGTTCATATTTTTCCAGGCGGTGTGGTCACTTAATTGAGGATGGTTCAACCAAAACTTGGAGACGTTGTGAGCACAGATCTATTACTTTTTTTGTTGAGTCAAAAAATGATTTTCATTCAACGTCAGGAATACCAAAGAAAAGCGGTTTGGAACGTCGCAATTCCTTTTATGTGTCCTCAGAGCTTCAACCAAAATGTTTGTATGTGATGTCCAATAGTGTTGCCCCTACTGCCCGAGAGGCATTCTGACCTTTTTTTTTGTTAAAACTAGTTCAACTTTCAATTCTCGAATCTGGGCCGACAGCTGCTTTAGCTCAACGTCCACTTACGATTGCCACTGTTTAAGAGCCTGAAGGTGTGCTTGATTGCTAGCCTTCTCTGCCCCGATCTTCTCTACGGTGACCAAATTAGTTGCCAGTACCGCATATTTATCTGGACCAAGATTATACTCGTGTGACGACGTTGGGGTTAAGGAGACGGGTGTGTGACTCGCGGAGGAAGATCACAAGGAAATTGACGCCCTGGTCTTGAACAGATGATTCAACACTGAATATATTGGGGACGGAACGCGCACACAAGCGAAATAAAAAAATATAAACAGGTCCGACCCACTAGAGTTCGGGAGAGAAGCGGGAAAAATTGACAACGCCACGCTCACGGCTCTGTCCCACAGTTATGGCGCTCTGTCACCACGGCGTCGACGTCCTCGCCGCAGATTTTGAAAGACAGTGGACCGGTCGCGGTTCCGCTGAGTCTGCGCCACTGGCTACGCTCGCGAGGCCTTGCCTCGGAACTGCGGCTCCCAGGGACGTCGCGGTGATCCAACAGTTTCCCGGACGGCGACGTCGGTCTTCCGTGTCAAAGGCCCGTGGACATCACCCCGCTGGAGCGACCACGAACCTCGAACCTCGAAAGCCACGAAAGCCTCGAAACCTCTCAGCTCGATCGTGTCGTTTGCTGTGCTGTAGCGCTGACAGACACTGCACCAGCACAAGATTACAGTTGCGGAAGGGAAACTAACAAAAGCAACAGCATGTGCCACTCGTAAATACACTGTATAAAATAAACTGCCTTCTTAAAAAAAGACGGACAATGGTGCCCTCTTCCGTGCCTACTCTGAGTGGCTGGGAAAGGTTAATCGGCAACAGCAGTCGGTAATAGAGCTGGAGTTAGAGGGAATAACACACCCACAACTTCGTCGTTGGATGCGTGTGGAATCTTGAACCTTGTGGAGGGGTTTCTCTTCTAGGCGCTGGGCCGACCAGATCGATGGCAACACGCCGAAATGCCTCGATCTCCGCCACGATCTCCCGTGGCTACTCGGTGCTTAGCGCAGCCCTCTGAAACATGCGACACAACTTTACGAAGTGCGCAGGGGCAGCTTGCATCCCAGGCAAGTAGAAGTCCTTGCCTACGCGCTCCATGGTTCGCCTGATACCCCTGTTACTGCTGAGGGTTCCTTGATGGGCCTTGTCCAAGACGATGCCTCGTAGTTCCTGGGGGACGACAAGTTGCTTTTCCTTTTCCGGAAGGCAACGGATGCCGTCGATAAAGAATACCAGCAGTCTTGACGAACTCGATCACCGCTGCGTTGAATGTCACCTCTCTGCCGACCTCACCGAAAAACTTTCGGACAGAAGGGTCTTGCTGCTGTAGCACACATAAGTCAGCAGAGGTGATATTGCAGGGGCTGTCATCAACGGCCGGTACCTGCGGCATTGTTCTCGGAACCTCGCTTTTTGCTGCGTTAACGTGCATGTGGGTCTTCAACACCGCTGCAGCTGGGGAAGACCATGGCAGGTTCCGACCGCGCTGGTCTTCTGGGACGCGGACGCTGCCTTGTCCAAGCACCGTGCTTGCCATCACTGGTTCCTTTTTGTGAGGCTCCTCTCGTCTGATATTCCGATTGTCTTTCGTATTGGCATCACCAGTCCCCTCAATGTTCCCTATAATGACGTCGCAGAGGGGGTTTTTCATGCAGGACGCTAGTACGCGGCCTGAGAAGAACGGGGAATCGATTTCCACGCCTGCCTCCGGTAGGGACAGACACGTTCGTATAAATAGGTGGACGGTGCTCATGCCTCCTGTAAGCCTGGTGGCAGCAACGAATGAGCGGTTTACGATGACCGTATTACTGCCAGTGTCTCCGAGGACGACCACGGGTTGGCCTTCTAGAAGTCCTCCCAACGTTGGCATCCTCTCCAGCTCGATTGTCGGCGTGCTGCTTGCTGTAGACACTGGCACAGCTTGGCGTCGTCGAGACTTGCTGGATGCTTCTACTCGAGAGTTTTTGGGACCGGCCATTGCGGAGGGTACCTGTCTCACGTTCTCTGGAAGGTTGCAGCAAGCTTCAGCCTGGTATCGGTGTCCATGCTTGGGGCCCCTCAGGGAGAAGGCGTTCTTCTTGCTGGGCTGGCTGAAACCCCTTGACTTCGCCCAACAGTCAGACGGACGATGGGTTGGCTTGTTACATAAAAGGCAGCGAAGCTTGACCTCGTGCTCCTGATGATCAGGAACCCGGGGAAGTCCAGCTGGCTTGCCACTGTCTTTCTTTTCTTCTCTTCCCCTGCCCAGGTTGACTAAGCCTTGAGCTTCAAGATATTGGTCGGCCGTCTCAGCAAGCTTGTCCATGCTTTTGCAGCCCTTTTCTTTTAAGAAAATGGCGAGCTTCTTGTCACACTGGCTCAGGAATTGCTCAGAAACCACTTTGTCTTTGAGCGCGGAGTACGACTGCTCCGTTTTCGCCATTTCCTGCCAGCTGTCGAAGTAGGCGAGAAGACGAACAACAAACTGACGATCTGTTTCTGAGTTCTGCGGCCTGGATTCCCTAAACTTGCACCGGTAGCCTTCTTCGGTGTACCTAAACCTCGGTAAAAGGGTCTTCTTCAGTTTCGTGTAGTCCATTGCATCGTCGGACTACATGCGGCCAACGGCACTGAGCGCCTCACCTGTAAGGCACAAGTGTAATGAGAGCGCCCACTTGTCTGAAGGCCAACCTTTGCTTGTTGCCACTCTCTCGAACCGCTGTATATAAGCGTCGAGCTCGTCTCGTTCCTCATTAAAAGCGGGAATCAGCTTGTGAGGGCTGTGGAAGCTTTGTGCCGCATTAGTCACGGTGTCACTTCCCACGGCGTCCGAACTCGCGTTGGAACCCTGCGTCCGTTCCTGAAGTCGTAGCCTAAGTTCTAGCATTGCGCGTTCAGCCTAAATTCGAGCTCGTGTCTCGGACTCCATCTGCTGTGCTAGCCTTGCGGCTTCTTTAGCCGCCTCGCGTTCGGTCGCACTCTTCTCTCTTTCTTTCGCGCGTTCAGCGTCGATCCGTTCTCTGGAATCCTGACCTGACAGCCCTAATTCTTTGCCGATGAGCATCAACTTCTCGAGATTCATCCTCGTTCGTCCCACCCAATTGCCTGCTTAAGCTCTTCAGATGGAAGTAGAGCAACGTCCTGTCGCGGACGCCAGAAATTGTGAGGACGTTGGGGTTAAGGAGACGGGTGTGTGACTCGCGGAGGAAGATCGCAAGGAAATTGACGCCATGTTCTTGAACAGATAATTCAACACTGAATATATTGGGGACGGAACGCGCACACAAGCGAAATAAAAAAATATAAACAGGTCTGACCCACTAGAGTTCGGGAGAGAAGCGGGAAAAATTGACAACGCCACGCTCACGGCTCTGTCCCACAGTGATGGTGCTCTGTCGCCACGGCCTCGACGTCCTCGCCGCAGGGTTTTGGAAGACACCGGACCGGTCGCGGTTCCGCTGAGTCACACGCCAGTGGCTACGCTCGCTAGGCCTTGCCTCGGAACTGCGGCTCCCAGGGACGTCGCGCCGATCCAACAGTTTCCCGGACGGCGATGTCGGTCTTCCGTGTCACAGGCCCGTGGACATCACCCCGCTGGAGCGACCACGAACCTCGAACCTCGAAAGCCACGAAAGCCTCGAACCGCCTGCCCGTCGTTTTTGTCCAGCTGCCCTGCGGAACCTCCGCCGCTCGCTCCCCTTCCCAGGCCAGCCCTCCATGATGATGATTCTCCCCTCGCTGGCACACACCCTCTAAGGGAAATTGGTCCGGTCTCCATCCTCTTCTTGCTCTCAAGGCACCTGCTCGCCGTCGTCGTCTGTGTTTTTCCCCACTCGTGTGACGCCAGTCACCACAAGTCGACATCCCAGGGCAGTAGCAAAAGAAGACAGCGAAATAAAAAAACCTGCTCTTTGTTCGAAAAGTTCTAGAGCATACACCACTTTGTAAGGGCACGACAACACGAACAGACAAGGGTTCGACGTTTTCAGGCAATATCAGTGATTAAAACGAGTAACCTGAAAATATATGTAAAGTAAACGCTCTATTCTTGAAGCCTTGTCGTGACCCGAGGAAACATTCTCGGGGAGCAATTTATGTCGGCGAACTCTCGCACTGGTTACGACGTCAGTGGCAAACGAATACGGCTGTAACCAGCGTGAAATTGTTGCGTGACCAGGATTGGTGGTTGAGTTCAAAATTCCGGCTTGTCCGCTTGCCACCGTTGGTGAAGCAAGGCATGCTTGGAAGAAGTTAGTCGGGCGAGCATTTGATTGATTGATGGTGGGGTTTAACGCGCCGACGCAACGCAGGCGATGAGGCGCGCCGTAGTGGAGGACTGCGCATTAATTTTGACCACCTGGGGATCTTTATCGTGCGCCGAAATCTCGTACACACGGGCGTTTTTGCTTTTCGCCTCCATCAGAAAAGCGTCCGCCGCGGCTGGGAATTGAACCCGCGACCTCGTGCTCAGCAGCACAACGCCTTAGCCACTGAGCCACCGCAGCGGGTGAGTCCGGCGAGCAATAAAGCCACCTGGAACTATACGTAAGGTATACGCACCATTCTTGAACCCGTGTCATGCCCCCAGAGCTATAACAGATGAGGTATAACGGGGACATATATGTCGATCCCGTCTTCTGTCAGCATCATTTGGGGCGTAGAACGTGACAAGGTCGAACGGTTGGAAGACAAGGATTACAGGGGTTTGAGTCCGGCGATCTCCGTCTGCCGAAATTGTTGTTCGATTGACTTCTGTTACGGCGAAGCTACGGTTTGCCTGTGGTGTATCCAGGGCTAACCACCAAAGATGTTGACATAATGTGATACCGTTTACAAAACGCCTGAGCTTGCCAAAGGAATTACCCGACGACGACGTTTTACGTTTTTTGGTCCTCATAATCCACTTCAGCCCTGAACGTGGGTTCAGGAGTTTTTCACTACACTCGCAAAAGGCCTAATGCCTTTTACTTGGGCCTATTCAAAGATATTAAAAAGAACGGTGGCGATGACATGTTTGAAGTCGGCAATAAATAAGGCGGGCGAGCACTCAGCTCAGCATAGTTTTGACGTCGAAATTGGCACACTAACAGCCGCTGATTATCAGTGTCCCTTTTTATCAAGCATTGATATATTCCTGTTACGAGATCTCCGCAAACAAACGCAATTACCGGGAACGTAAAAGGCGGCACAACCTTTATTCCGCAAGTGCATCAGTTGTCGCAGAAGGTCAACACAATCGCTGAGAGATGGGGCGCAAAAGTTCTCATGTCCGTGCCTAATAAATTGAGCAAACCCTGTGACATCGTGAATAACGAAATAAGAATGAGCATCGCATGTAAAAGAAAACAGAAAAAAATATGTTGTTCCTGTCAGCGGGTCATTTACATGACCCGCTTACATGCAAACAAAGCTATGTAGAGCAGACAGGAGGCTGCATAAATGTAAGACTCCAGCAGCATGAAAATTCACTGAAAGCTTATTTCGGTGGCCGCTTAGCTGCACACTGTCGGCAATGTAAGTGAAAACGTGAATTTGACCAGTGTCGAATCATTCGAAGATAAGCTGACAAACGCACACGCGAAATCTAAGAAGCTTTTAGTATCAGCCTACGGGCCACAAGTGTGCAAGAAAACTGAGTTTCTGCCTGTATGAAAATGAAATGAAGGACCTTTTAATGAATAACTGGGCTTTTTTATCGAACACTGTGAGAGGTTTAGTTAACAAGAACCATTGTTTATTTTGTGTTTTTTCGCCTCGTCTCTGTGTCCCTTGCCATAGCTTTGTATATGTGTACTTAAGCCGCCTACAGGCAATAAAAGTGTGGCTGTTAGCGCCTTGTGTATCTTCTACTCTGCGGCCCGCAATTTCGCTCGGTTTCCCACACGCATTTTATCTTTATGTGACACTTCCCGACTAGATGTCAAAGCGTACAACAAAATTTGGTAGGCAATATTCTAAAGACTTGGTATTTTCAGCAACCGAAGCTGCTGAGTTCAAAACTACACCTTGCAAAACCTAAATCGCAGCGTTCATATCTTGCATGTCAATAGTTCTAAAACTGTTTGCTGCACAAATTATCCGTCCCCCTCATCCGAACTATTAGCTTTCTTTACTGCATTTTTACTTGTTCTAGATGAGCTATCTCTTGAAAACAAAAACGTTATAATTTTCGGCTACAATAACCTTAACATTCTTGATATCTCTAATTCTGTTCGTTCAGAATATATGAGTTGGTTTTGTAGCTACGGTTTTTAATAGCCAATTTCTGTTCCCGTGATGTCTAGTAATAGGTGTTCCGAGTCATTACTTGATCACATTCTGTCAAACGTTTTTCACTACCCCCTCTGCTGGTGTAATCGATACCTGATCCAGGTCTAACTATTATAAAAATGTTTCTTCCATCAACAGTCACGATTCCGCAAGAGTAACAAACAAGCGTGTTCGACAAGGTTCTATCGTAGGCCCCCTGTTATTTTTAACCTACATTATTGATCTTCTTCTGTGCCTCTCATATTCCTCTTGTATACTTTGTGCCGACGACACCACTATTTTATCACACCATCAGGGTATCGATTCCCTTATCTCTAATTTACAATCAGACGTCTTCTCCCTCGAGCCGTGGTGTCATGCAAATAAACTTTCCATCAACGTCTCGAAAACCTGTTTCGTACCCTTCTATTACCCTCAAAGAAAATTGCCCGACATCTCGTCCTTGACTATGAATTCTCAAACGATTCTGTTACATGAAAAGGCTTCTTTCTTGGGTATCATTATAGACACGCACCTAAACTTCCATTTTTATGTTGTTTCTCCCCGCAAAAAAATGCTTATGGTGTAAGGGCACTCCTAAGGGCAAGGCATTTCTTTAACGTTCGAAGTCTCACTTGTCTATATTTTGCATTCATCCACAGTCATTTAAACTATTGCATTTCATCGTGGGGAGGCGCATACGATGTTTACATTAGTACATTACAAAAGATCCAAAAACAGATCATGCGTATCATTCTTTTCTCGCCCCGTCTATCACCATCGTCGCGTCTATCTTCCCAATTGAATACTTCCCCTTGCTAAATTATATGCATATAAACTTGCCATTTTGTTATTTCGTGCAATAAATATTGACCTTGTACTAGCCTTGTTCCCTTCTCATTTAATGTGCAACCGTAATAATACACGTTTTGCGGCTCAAAATAGTCTGTTATTACACAAAGTACGAACAAATAATAAGAAACGAACTATCGCATCTTAAGCAATGGGTTTTAGAACATTTTAGGCATCGACCTTAAAAACTCTAAATCTCTGTTCTTCTTTAAAAAGTATTTACGCATGTATTTATTTGAATAAAAGGAATTAGGCTTTTGTTGTGGAGAGCAATTCTGGCCTCTTATTCTTTTTGTTGTTGTTGTTTGCGTGTACTCATGTTTAATTTATTCTGAATGAAAGGTATTGTACTTTATTTTTTTTTATTTTTTTTCTTCTTGAATGGTTTGCTCCCCTTTGGCATTTTACAGTTTACATACAGTTGAGCTATATTCTCTGTATACATTGCTATTGTGTGCTTTTGTGGTGTTTCTTTATCGCAACTAATCTTATTTTTACCGTTACGTGCTAATTAATTGCTAACTTCCAATTATGTCTTTTTATATTGTCAAAATGTATGGTGTAGAAGCATAGGAGGTCCCGCCCACGGTTTCTTACCTTGGGACCTCCTTTTGTGTACTTACATTTTGTAATTGCATAATGTTGCATTTCTTTAAATAAAATTTGAAACTTTAAAACCTCACTGACCTATTTGTCCTTTTTGGTATGATTCGTTTCGCCTGGTTTCATTAGCTGCAATATCAGTAGCTACGGTCACGCTCAAAGGAGGGTTTTTCTGGTTAGGCCGTGGTAAAAAATATTATTTGCACTACAGTGCTTCAATGTGGCGGAAGTGACAAGTCCTGGCGATGAAGTATTGTCGCTCAAGAGCTTACAATTAAAACGCGAATTAAGTAGCCCAGATGGAAAGCACCTGAGAAGCCTCAAATGATATCGTAAGGAATAATATGTGAAGATGCGGCTCTAACAACGCTGAAGGCATCTGTTAAAGAGGCCTGCAAACCGTTTTTCCGGTAAACCCTTACTACGAAGACATCGCCTTTTGTCTGATAATCAGAGCAAGAAGCCTGACAGCGACGAACCGCGCAGTTCCTAAAAGCATTTTTGGCGCGAAGCTCCCCTTTCTCGGGCCATGCCCCGTCCCTCGTTGCGCCGTGTACATACCGCTGATGATGATTATGGCAGAATGCCCCTAGGGATTGGCCAACCAAAGATTAGACAAAGACGTCAGAACGTTCAACGCCTCTGTTGCGACCCAACAAGGGGGAGAGGAAGAAGGAGATATTGTCGTTCATCGTCTCCGAGCTCAAGACACGTACCGGTGGTACGCGACAAAAGACGCTTTGCAGAGGCAACGGCTAAGGTGGCTAAAATGTCACGCTCCAAGTTTGCGAACTTACCCACGGAGATTCTTATCGTCTAAAACAAGCCCTACATGATCACCACAAACATCGACGTCGCCGACGGGCTTGCCAACGGAGCGGTGAGAGGTCTTAAGCTCTGAGAGCGAGAAATGCTGGTCTTCACGCGGCGGCGCCCGGTTTTGATCCAGCGACTCTCTGCGGTACAAACCGAGACGTGAGAATGGCTACGAACGCGCATTCTGTCCTTCCCTGATTCAGGTGGTGCGCGCCGTCAAGAAGACCTATAACAACGTGTCGAGTCGTAATATGATGTGTGGGCAAATGTCTCACGGTTTTACCGATCAGCATTTTAGCTTCGCCCCTGTCATCATCATTCACTCCGTGGAGATGGCTGGATTTTTAGCCTTTATTCCCTTGCAACACCTATTTCTTTTTCGAACCCGACGAAACTGTAGCATTTTGTGCAGCAGCGAACTTCTACAAACGCAAGCGCATTTTGAGTAGAAGTCAAGAACCTTTGTTTTCCTTCGAAACGCGCATCTTCTATAGAAGTAGTAGAAGAGGGCATCGATATCTGTGGAAGTTTTCTATTGCAGACAAAATTTTTAGTTTTTAAAGTTCTACTTCTAAATGTTCGTAATGAGTTTAAAGCAGGCCACTACGTTCCAGCAAGCGACTGTGCTTTGGCGCTGGCCTTTATTTGGTGCGGCGGGACCCGCTGGTGGCCAGCGACGACGCAGAAGTTGTAGCGAATGTCGTGCAAAACCCTGTTCCCGTCTTTCGCGGCATGGACATTTTTTTGGCAGTCTTCGAACGCACCCCACATTCCAGCATCCAAGAACAAGTTTAATGCATTTCGCGGGGTTCGCATCGAGTCTCGTAGAATTCCCAATCAACACCAAAAGGACATGTACTGATCACCTCCTGTTTTTTGGCATAGTGTTGACGCTCAATCCGGGTCATGCATGTAGGGTATAATTATCCTGCTCCAAAAATAGTCTTGGTGCTCAGAAACGCTTTCACTTGGTCTTGCCTTCTTATATAGGTGATAGATAGTACTCTGACGCACAAAAAAAATACAAGGGCAGTATTACACACACACATGCTGTTCATGTTGTGCAATGCACAGGGGAAGGAGTTCCAATCCGCAAACTACTAAAAAACTCGAAAGAAAGATAAATTTAGTGACCTTCCACTTTTTGAAGAAAGAACACCTGCAAAGAAGCCCGCCCTACACGGAGTGCATGAAACAAAACAAGTTTTTTCGAAATTACGACTGAGCACACTTTCTAGCCAATTACCTGAATTAAATTTTAAACAGACCCGAGCTCCCCCTCCCCTATCATTCACCCTTCTCAACCCTTGGACGCATCAACTGGCAACCCTTAATGAGCGGGTCCTTAGAAGTGAAAGATACTGTCGAACATGTGGCTATGAAAGCCCTTTATGCTGAAAGAGTGATATATGCCAATATCGGGGTTCCAAGACGGTCAGTTGCTGTTCATTCGGGAGGTATTTGCAGCTACACGACCAGGTGGAACTTACACACAACGGCGGCGGCAGCTCCTTTTCGTAGTTTTCGCGCCCATTCACGCTTCTGTACGGGCGGACGTTCCTTATGTTTCCGCTGTTCCTCCAAGCAAGCGACATCTGTCCATCACATAGCGAGTTAGCACCTCGATGGCTTCCACCTTTATACTAGTGGCCACACACGTAGGTACCCCTTTCGTTTATCAGTCGTTGGCATATCATTGTCTGCCCAACACGCCAACCCAGACTCAAATCACTCGATTGCGGAGGACAGTTGACTGGGCGCATTGAACAACAAAACTGCCACGTTTAAATCTCCCACTACCCCAACACGTATGTCATCGGTGGCGGCATCTTCACTCTCAACACGTGCAAGCCTAAACCGGCAACGGGGGATAGGCGTCTAATTAGGCGTGAAATACACTGGCAAATGGAGACAGAAAGACTGTATATACGACCATACTAAGGTCTACTTTTCGGACAGAAGGGCTATAACTAGCTGGTGAACGGGAGCCGCCGACGGGACAATGTTCCTTAGAATCGCTTTCAAGCTAAACAATAACGATGTGCTCACACCGGTCTTCCAACGGGGAAAACTGCATTCAACCGGCAGGGGCGCCCAGCTTGTGGGGAAGACGGAATTTGAAGCGGCAATGGTCGCGGCTACATTCTCGGCGGCACCGGTGGCGGCGGCTTTCGGGCGTCTTTACACTACTTGGCCCTGGTGTTGATTCCATGCAATAATCTCATAACAGTGGTACGGCCGCTGTCAGCCGACTGTGTAACTTGTGAAAGAGGCATCAGTGGTGGCGAAGGGGATAATCCTTGTGATAACAGTTTTGAAAGAGAGGTCACCTGTGCCCTCTGCCCCGACCCAAAGATATTGGATCATGCCCTCTGCTCCTCCCTGCGTATGCTGGCGCCTGGAACAAACTAGTGTCTGGGTGCATGCGGCTGGGGCTACCCTCAAGCACTGCCGAAGACATCCTGCGCCCTCAGGGACCCTTTATGCTGCACCGAGTGACCTCCAGGCCGCTCCTCGTACCTCGACGAGTCGGGCCTCGTCACGCGCCCATGAACTGTCGAAGCCAGACGCAACCCACTATTCACTCCCTATTATCCCTTTTGTGTGCGTGTCTGTGTATGTGTGAGTGCGTGTGTATGTAATAGTCTGTATATAACCTGCGTGTGTATGTATGTGTCCTGTACATAGCCTTTTATTAGCCTTTTATCACATTTAAATTTTCATTTCCATTCACTGCCCTTGCTTTTCTTTTTTCTTCAATGTTTTTTTCTGTGCCGGAGAGACCTGTCCCATCTGTAGAGATGCAAAACTCTGCCTTGTAAATAATATCCGCTTAATAAACACTTTCTCTCGACGGTGCCGAGTTGAAGCCCCAGAACGACACCGACTAAACCTGCTTCACCGGGAGGCAAACTGTGGGTTTGAGACAGATACTGCACTGCAGTAATAAGCGCGCAAGCTGGCGTTGCAACTGGGGAAGTTTCTCCTTTACTGGGAGGGATTCGCCGCTACTTGGCGAAGTGAACTTGAGCGGAAACGGCAATGGCGGATTTTGGTAGTTTTAGGGGGCAGCCCTTTGTCTACCAATACGTAGGCGTTGCGGGGGCGACTTCTGTTTATGTCCGCGTAACCGATTGAGCGAACGCAGCAGCAACGAAGGAAAGGAAACCGAGAGGAGCTTCTAGTGAAGGGTGAAGTAGGTTGCGTGCGGCTACGGCAAGCGGCCACGGCATCATCTCTCGCAATGCCTTGCCCTCACACATGTCTCATGCGTCGCCACCAAGGAGAGCACTCCCCCTGATATTTTCCACAGATGCTGTTCCATTCTCCACTAATCCAAACCACGTGAAGTTTGCGCGGGCATTTCTGCACGGTGACGTTTGCACGGGCAATGAAGTTTGCACGGGCATTTCGCCGCCTCTGTATTCTTTTCAGTTGTTCGGGGAGCACAAGTTCGCTCCAATAAACTTGTTTCTTAATACAAACAACTGCATCGTCCTTGGCATCGTGACAATATGCAACAACATGCTCGCTGACCTATTGGGTGGGACTAATACGAACCACCGGACATTTGCGCGGGAGGTTCAAACACAATTTGTAACATGCTGGCAGGCGGCGGCGGCGCACTGCGTTGTAGCCGCTGTGTAGCGTGCTTTCTCTGATCACGCGAAGAGTTCCTGAGATACAGGAGAAATGCGCCGCGACCGAGAAGACTGAAGCTCTGTCTGCGCGCAAATTTTATTTTAGGGAGTGTAGTAATGGTTCGTGCATTTTTAAAGCCCATCCTCGCTTCTGTTTATTTCTCGCAAGCATCTGATAAGCTCAGTACCGCCTTAAGTTTCCGACGGCGCAACTTACCAAAGGGGCATCGGTGGAGGCGAGGGGAAAATAGTTGTGAAAGTGGTGTCAGCGGTGGTGAGGAGAAGCTCCGGTGCGGTGCCGAGCAAATCCATGACACCGGAATGAAAACGGGGGGGGGGGAGAGGGACGAGGGGGAGTGTAAGCGCCTTTTAAGTCACTATCAGAGCATGGCGACAATGGTGACAATGACAATGTCTCGGAACGCAGGTCTTGTTTGTAGCCATTCACTTACTGCGTTATCGTTATGGAATATGCGGGTCGAAGAAGTGTACGTTCGACTGAAATGTACCTCCTCTAAAAGCTACTTAAAGCGTACCACTCCGCTTCAGGTACGAAAAATGAGGCGTGGTAGTACAATTTGTCCCATTTGTCGACTTACAACCGGAAAGAAGGAAGTGAACCATTCTCTTTTCGGAAGTGCATGTTGTTCTGTTGTTCATTAAGGCCGATTGATGTATTATTAGAACGGTGCTAAGGGTATTTCCCTCATAACTAATACAGCAAATCATTGCCTCATGTACTGTTTGCCAAATGCAGACTTAAATGATAGCGTTAACCTAATGATTATACTTTAGAAGGCTTCAGGCTATGTGATAAAATTCTGAACAAAAATACAAGCGAAACAATGTTTTGTTTCTGGAGTGTTTTAGATGATTCCAGATTGATCTGATTACCCACACGCAGCAAGTAATTGCCGAGAGTATCTTTCAGTGCATGTTTTCAAATGGTAAGGGCAATATTCCTTTACAACATGCATCTAATTATGCCAGAATTGTGGCCATGATTTCTGAAGGAAGCTGTGGTACAAAATTCCTTGGTTATTCACATTCACATGTATGAAGCCCATTGAAACAATCTTTTAAAATTCGAGACACATTGGTATTTTCTGAAAAGACGGAAACGTGACAATAATGCAAGAAAACATAAAAAGTGCTTAGAACATCACTGCGACGACCAAAACGCTACCCAGTTTTGAAAAAAAAGACGTCCTCTGTGGCATAACCAGTCCACATCTGGAAGAGGCTGTTTTAAGTGCGAATGCATAAAGCGACCCCAAACCATCCACCGCCGGCGGCGGCGGCGGCGTCGGGCATCGGCGTCCGCAGGCTCCTCTATATTTAAAAAAGAAACGCATCCGGCGCCAGATTTCGATCCCAGGACTTTGCGGCCGCAGCGCGACCTCTACCGACCAAGCCACGGACACGACGCTTATCAGTGTTAGTGACGCGCCATTTTCTCATATCCTCAGCGGCGTGCGTTGGCGACTCAGCGGCGTTATAGCGGCTTGATAACTGCGTGGTGTACACGTGATACTACAAACCCGATAAGAGAGGAAGAGAAGGCGGCGAGGCGGTGGGCTGCGGGGCCGAGCGCAAGCGACGCAAGCGGGCCGACAACCGTGCATCGCACTTTCATCTCCTCCTCGGGGAAATGCGGGGGATTTTTTCTATAAATTTCCTAGAGGTTATATCTCTCAATTTTAATTTTCTCATATCAAGTGGCGGGTTTTGACAAAGGCTGTATTCTTCGCTGTGCAATGGTGTCCACGGCTACTAAAAAGGGACCCTTGCGTGGCCACATAAGCTTTTACAAAAAACCACTCCATAGTGGACCCACATTTTCTTGAGCATTTGCTTGTGTGCGCAATACGCTCACACAGAATGAGAGCCTAGCGCAAATTATAACAGAGCTACGAGCCTGGCTGCAGATTATTCAGAGATATTAATGAACGTTTACATTGCATGAACGCTTACGATGCCTGGAAACCGTTTATATGCCTCTGCACGAGACGCACGATACGCATGCAGTTTTGACGTGGTAGCAGATTCATGTAAATTGTACGTTTTGCATGCATGCTTATTATCGAATGACCGTTACCCTGAAACATTCACTGCGAATGGGTCGCGTACGAATGCGATGCCAGGTTCATCCATGGAACGCTCGTTCGGAACGCAGGTCTTGTTTGTAGCAATGCAATTACTGCGTTATCGTTATGGAAAATGCGAGTCGAAGAAGTGTACAGTCGACTGAAATGTACCTCCTTAAAAGCTACCTAAAGCGTACCACCCCGCTTCAGGTGCGAAAAATAAGGCTTGGAAGTACAATTTTTCAACAGCCTAAAAGAACTTCTACGAAGAAAAAAGAAATCGAAACCTGTACCGACCGCAGCGGGAGTGGCGTGTCGGTGTCGAATTAGTCGACCGCGCGTATTGACGATCGGTTGTGAGCAAGAAACCGTTTAGCCAACGTAGCTGTATGATCCTATTTGACTAAAAAAAGCCTAGAACCGCGCAACCTCTGATGCTGCTTCCACAGGCAATCCTGGGGACGAAGAGCGCTCTCAAAGGTGAACGTAACGCTCACAATCACCCGTTCCCATAAAACATTACGGCTAACTTGCGATGCAAACCTCTACTACAAAGTGTAAAATAGTTCCCTGGTAAATAAACGAGTCAAGTACACAAAGTATACTCAACAAAATTTTGTGCTCAGCTATTTGGTTAATACCTAAAGAGAGAAGAAAACGTGGCGCAGACTTGATGGGCACGAAGAGACAAGGTAAGACACATACAGGCGCCCACCTCCAACAGTATATTCATAGAAAATCACATGAGTTTATACATGACTTATCTAAACAGAAGCAACAACAAAGAAATAACAACCAAGGTACAACTATGCTAACAAGTGTAGCAGTTGGTCGCAAAGGCTAGAATGAATAAATACAACACGAACTGAAACCATAACAACATATCTACTCTAGCCTAAAGAGCAACCAAGCCGGTCCTAATGCGCGTACGTGCATTCCAGGTGCAGAGCATAACGAAAAAAGGGAAGCACAACTGTAACTGCTAAACCACTACGTAAGTTAGAATGACGTTTTGTAGTTACTTAACACTACAGGGGGCGTGCCGACGCACTTTTCGCATGCTCTTTTTATAAAAACCGCCGGAATCACCTCCCTTTCCGTTATGTTTCTTGCTCTCCTCAGTAAGGTCGTCTTATCCAGGGTGACTCACATCAACAGCACTTGAAGTAGTTTTCAAGGCACATGCATGTTGCTGATTACTTCCTGCCGGTGTTCCCTCGCACATTCGTTGAAGCAACGTCCAGTTCGCCCAATATGCACCCTTTCGCACTTAAAGGGCATTCTGTAAAACATGTTTTCAACACACTCAGTCTAAAGCGTAGCGCATGCTTCTTTGATTTGAGCATGACGGTGGTAGCTCGTTTGTCATCTTAGGGCAATCTTTACCCACCTTGCACGGGGCGCAACACACAAGACGCACACTAAACCTGACTGCGACCTCCTTTACTTTGGGTGAAAGCCTTTGGACTTAGGGTCCAAAGGGTCCAAACACGCAAAGATTTGGTATAATTCCCAGACTGTCGATGTGGTGTTCCACATTATGCCTTCCCAAAAGACAATGCTATACGCCTCCGCCGTAAAAAAATACTTTAATTTTTAATATTTCTATGAGAAATTAAGTTCGAACCGTTCACACTACCAGTCGCATGCAGCCAGTTTTTGAAGCTTCATTGTATCATCGCACTGATAATAATTCTATTAGAAAGAAGTGTTGCATAGTTGCTCAGTTTGGTACTCGATTACTCTTAAGTTTTGCAAACGACCTGTCGCATGGCAAATGCACCACCCTTTGAATTTGCCTTGTGAACAAGCCTATTTTGGAATGAACGAAACATGGAGTAGTATGCGCTTACGTGGCGTGGCTACTAGCGCTCAAACTAAGACAACGCCGCAACATGGGCATATGCACCTTTCCCTTTGTTTTCCATTTTTTCTTTGAAAATGGCGCCCAGTAAAGATGTTTGCGCGTTGTGCTCTTGCGTTTTCTACGCAAAACAGAACTTCTTTCATGGCGAGAACTGCAAAGAAAGCGCTCATGCGAAATGCATTACTTTGCCCGACGACGACATGCACCTGATCAAGTTAGGCATACGCGGTTGATTTGTAATTTGCGCAAGACTATCGTCACCGTCTAACCCTAACGATGACCACGGCACTTCTTCGGCAGCGGTATCTTCGCCTGTTCCTTCGTCCACCCCTCCCGACGCAGCGGCCGCCATCCAGCCCGTTGACCTTGGCACCGAGCTTGTCTCCCTCCGTCCCCTTCTCGCGGACGCCTTGGATGTCATTTCTTTCTTGTCCGACCAAGTCGCTCAACTAGGGGAGGACAATGAGCGACTACACTGGCAGAGTGCAACAAAGGCCGAAGCCCACGCCGTCGTAGTGAAATCGCTGCGCAGGGAGGTGCATTCTCTGCTCGGCGATTTGGCTCGGCTGAGGGAGTCGCCACGGCTGGCTCTTTTCCCGCCGCTCCCAACCAGAACAGCCACGAAAACGAAGCCCGCTGCCCCGCAGACGCCCGGTTCCTCCTAGAATGCCGCGTTTCCCCTTCTTTCCTCACCGCCGCCCACCCTTCAAGCTAGCAAAGAGGACGGCAAGCGTGTCTCGTCTGAAGCAGAGAGGCATGGCATCGGTGGGGCTGCAGGAGACAGGCATTGCTTCCGGCATGACAGGAAACACCCGGCGGCCTGCGCGTTTTGTTGTTTGTGTAACCAGTGAAGTTTCGGTGTTGGCATCATGACCTCGGCAAAAGGCAATGGTTGTCTCAAAGCTGTCTCCGGATACCACACCAGCCCAGCTCCAAGAACACTTTTCCAGCATAGTAGTAAAGCATCTTGCCTTTTGTAGACTGAAGACGTGCTATGCCTCATATTCGTCCTTCCATGTTCCTTTGGAAGACAAGGGGTTCCTGTGCCTTAGGATCCTAACCTGTGGCATTAAAAATGTCTGTTCAATCCATTCGAGTGGACCCTACACGACCATCATCTGCACACATCTTAAGCCAAGCAAGCTGTAAAGAACACTTAGAGTGTTTTAAGTACTAATCTCTAGCAGAAAAAAATATGTCGTCATTTCAAAATGTTGATGCCTGTCTCAAGGCTTTCCAACCATTGAGTTCGAGCTCATGCTCTGTTCTGCACGTCAGTAATTGGAGCATTTGAAAACATTGGGATGAGTTGGCCCTAATCTCGAACCTTCTCTCAAACATGGTTGACGTTTTTGCACTCACTGAAATTATTGTCACTGACGACCTGTCAAGCACTTTCGGTCTTTCTGGTTACAGCAAACACTTCCTCACCCGCAAACATACCAGGGGGGGGGTGGTATTGCTCTGTCCATTAAGCACAGTTTGTCAGTTTCAAATAATACATTGTATTCTCATCACAGAAACTCTGACATTGAGGTAACCAGAGGTCGGCGAACTCACTCATGAGTCCACTGACTCAGACTAATTTGGACTCAAACTCACGCGTGAGTTTGAGTTTGAGTGAGCGCGAGGCTAGTGTGGCATGGTGAGTTTGAGCCGAGTGATCCCGACTGAGTTTGAGTCCGATTGAGTTGAGTACGCCTGAGACCTAGTGAGGTTCTGAGTCTATTTTGAGTTCTGAGTGCATTTTGAGTTTGTGAGCATATTGAGTTCTGAGTACACTTTGAGTGTGAGTCCATTTTGAGTTCTGAATACATTTTGAGTTTGAGTCCATTTTGAGTTTGAGCCCATTTTGAGTTCTGAGTACAATTTGAGTTTGAGTCCATTTTGAGCTCTGAGTACATTTTGAGTTTGAGTCCATTTTGAGTTCTGAGTACTGTTGAGTTTGAGTCCATTTTGAGTTCTGAGTACATTTTGAGTTTGAGTTCATTTTGAGTCCTGAGTACATTTTGAGTTTGAGTACATTTTAAGTTTGATTACTATTGAGTTTTGACTGCTTTTGAGTTCTGAGTACATAGGAGTTTGAGTCCATTTTGAGTTTGAGTACATATGAGTAGCCTAGCAGGCAGCTATGGTTGGCTGTGAAGTTTCATGCGTCACTGTGGGCTTGGAATTCAGGTTACCTGCGGGTACGGCACCAATCGCGGATCTGCAATGATCGGTTGGGAGGGGAGGGGTGTCTGATTTTTTTTAGTTTCTTGTAGAATTTTCATGGCGATAAGCACGTGCTGTATACCTAATTTTCGCGGCTGGGCGCGTGAGTGATATTTGACTGGTGAGGTCATAAAAAAGGGTTGTCTTAACTTTTCCTCCTGACGGATCCACTAAGAGCGTGGGAAAGCGAGGTGGGAAAGTACACGGCGGCGCTGGCGTGCTGCTTTTTCTCCGGCTACTGTTAACGGCTTGATATACTAGGGGTCACAAAGGAAGAGGTGAGAGCCGGGGGGAAATGGGGGCGGGGGCTTTCCTTTCTGCTGTTTCAAATGAATTAGCTGAATTGACTGGGCAGCGCCCCTTAAGACAGGATATTGACCACATTAGATTGGGTGAAAAGGGAAACTTGTGAGGCTAAGGCGTGTATGGTATCAAATGAAAGGTCCGGATTAACGGAATCAAGCGGGGTAAATAAAAAAAATGCGTCCTGATTGTAGTCATTAGGCAGTCATAATGAGTCATAGATTGGGTTAAAATTCAAAATGACGCTGCGAGAGCATGTGGGGAATCAAATTCAAGGTTTCAATTTGGGGAATCATTCGGGACAAAAAAGAGTTATGAATATATTATGACGTAGTCATGGTAAGTCATAGATTCGGTTAAAATTCAAGTTCATTACGCTAGGGCGTGTAGCGTATCAAATTAAATGTCTCGATAAGGGTAATCACGTGCTTCCTGATTATTATCATGACATAGTCCAAATGGGTCATAAATTAGGTTAAAATTCACAATGATGCCACTGGGTGCCTGGGGCATCAAATTAAAGGTTCCGATAAGGGAAATCACGTTGGAGAAAAATGTGGTAGGGCTATATCTTGAGATAGTCATGGTTAGTCATTGATTGGTTTAATTTCAAATTGATTCCGCTAGCATGTGATGGGTATCAAATTAATGGTCTTGATGAGCGGAATAACATGGGAGAAATACAAAAATGCTTCCTGGTTATAACCATTAGATTGTCATGGCGAGTCCTATATTCGGGTAAAATTTGAAGTGACCCCGCTAGGGCGTGTAGGGTATCAAATTTACAGTCTTGACGAGGGGAATCACGTGGTACAAATAAAAAAAGGCTTCGTAGTTCGAATCATCAGATAGTTATTATGAGTCATAGATTGGGTTAAATTCAAGGTGAGGCCGCTGAAGCATGTGGGGCGTCAAATTGAAGATTCCAGTTAGGGGAATCACGTCGGACACCTAAATAATGCGTCCTGGTTACAGTCATGAGAGTCATGGTTATTTTGACTGGTATGAATTCCATATGACCCCGCTAGGGTGTGTGGGGTATCAAATTAAAGGTCTCGTCGAGGGGGATCACGTGGGACAAATATAAAAATGCTTTCGGTTTATAATTATGAGGATATAGCAAAAGGTATATAGCAAAAGGTACACACTCACACTCACACTCCCACTCTCACTCACTCACACTCACACTCACACTCTCACTGTCAGTGTCACTGTCACTCTAACTCCACTCTCAGTCTCACTGTCACTCACACTCACACTCACACTCACACTCACACTCTCACACTCACACTCACACTCACACTCTCACTCATCACCTCACTCTCACTCTCACTCTCACTCTCACTCTCACTCTCACTCTCACTCACACTCTCACTCTCACCTCACTCACACTCACAGACTCACACTCTCACTCACACTCACACTCTCACTCTCACTCTACTCTCACTCCCACACTCACACTCTCACTCACCCTCTCACTCACACTACACTCCACTCACACTTTCACTATCACTCTCACACTCTCAGTCACACTCTCACTCTCACTCTCAGTCACACTACCACTCACACTCTCACTCACACTCTCACTCTCACTCACACTCTCAGTCTCACTCACGCTCTCACTCTCACTCTCACTCACTCTCTCACACTCACACTCTCACTCACTCCACTCACACTCTCACCCTCACTCCACTCTCACTCACACTCACCTCACACTCTCACTCTCACTCTCACTCTCACACTCTCACTCTCACTCACGCTCACACTACACTCACACTCACACTCTCACTCTCACTCTCACTCTCAAACTCTCATTCAAACTCACACTCACACTCTCACTTCATTCCCTCCCACTCACACTCTCACTATCACTCTCACTCACACTCACACTCACACCCTCACTCTCACACTCTCTCTCACACTCACACTCTCAATCACACTCACTCTCACACACTCTCACTCACACTCTCACTCTCAATCTCAGTCGCACTCACACTCACACTCTCACTCTCACTCTCACTCTCACTCACACTCTCACTCTCACTCTCACCCTCTCACTTACACTACACTCTCACTCTTACTCTACCTTACTCTTACTCTTACTCTCACTCACAATCACACTGACACTCTCATTCTCACTCTCACTCACAGGCACACTCATTCTCTCACTCTCACTCACACTCTCACTCTCACTCTCACTCCACTCACACTCACACTCTCACTCTCATTCACACTCACACTCTCACTCTCACTCTAACTGTCATTCACACTCTCACTCTCACTCTATCTCACTCACACTCACCCTCACACTCTCACTTACACTCACACTCTCACTCTCACTCTCACACTCACATTACACTCACACTCTCACTCTTACTCTTACTCTTACTCTTACTCTCACTCACACTCACACTCTCACTCTCACTCACACTCACACTCTCACTCTCACTCTCACTCACACTCACTCTAACGCTCTCACTCTTACTCTTACTCTCACTCTCACACTCACAATCGCATTCTTTCTCTTACTCTTACTCTTACTCTTACTCTTACTCTCACTCACTCACACTCAACACTCAAACTCTCACTCTCACTTACAGGGACACTCATACTCTCACTTTCACTCCACTCACACTCACACTCACACTCTCACTTACACTCACACTCACACTCTCACACTCACACTCACACTCTCACTTTCACTCTCACTAACAGGCACACTCATACTCTCACTCACACTCTCACTCTCACTCTCACTCATTCTCACTCTTACTCTCACTCTCACTCACACTCAACTCACACTCACACCCACACTCACACTCTCACTCTCACTCTTACTCTCAGTCAGACACTCACACTCTCACTCTCACTCACACTCTCACTCACACTCACACTCTCACTCTCACTCTCACTCTCACTCTCTCTCGCTCTCACTCACACTCACACTCACACTCTCACTCTCACTCTCACTCACAATCTCACTCTCACTCACCCTCTCACTCACACTCTCACACTCACACTCACACTCTCACACTCACTCTCACTCTCACTCTCATACTCTCACTCTCACTCTCTCGCTGTCTCAATCTCTGTGAGGCCATTTGAGTTCTGAATTCATGTTGAGTTCTAAGCCCATTCTGAATTCTGAGTTCCTTTTGAGTTTTGAGTCCATTTTGAGTTTTGAGTCCATTTTGAGTTTTGAGTCCATTTTGAGTTTGAGTACATTTTGAGTTTTGAGTACATTTTGAGTTTTGAGTACATTTTGAGTTTGAGTACAATTTGAGTTTTGAGTACATTTTGAGTTTTGAGTTCACTTTGAGTTTGAGTACATTTTGAGTTTTGAGTCCATATTGAGTTTGAGTACATTTTGAGCTTGAGTACATTTTGAGTTTTGATTACATTTTGAGTTTGAGTACAATTTGAGTTCTGATTACATTTGAGTTTTGAGTCCGAGTGAGTTCTGAGTTTGCGCTCAATGTGAGTTTGAGTTTGAGTGAGCGCAGATGTGCTGCTCAGCATTGAGTCTGAGTTTGAGTGAGTGGTGATTCGAAAAAAATAATTGTGATTGAGTTTGAGTGAGCCGCGCCAACTTTGCCGAGGTATGGAGGTACCAAAATGATCTGTAACTCGTTTACTAGTTGTTTATCGTCCTCCCTCCGAAAGTGCGCTTTGTTTTACAGAAGAAATGCGGGAGGTGTGCAGGAAAACTTTCAGCTCAGGCAACTTGTTCATAATCGGGGATTTCAACATCGACTTGCTGCTAACCGAGCGGTCAGCTGTTGAACAATACTTGAACGCCCTTTCCGAATTCGGTATTGAGCCTCTTATCTGGCAACCCACAAGGGAGGAGTTCCTAAAAGATAATCTCACCCGCACATCTATTGATCATGTCAACGTGCGGGCATGCGACCTTTCTTCTGCGGCCAGGGCTGTAATTATGCAGAAATTAGCAAATCACTACTTCCAACTCTTTACAATCGGATCATACTCATACTGTTAGCATCTTAGATAAAAAAAGTTTGACACACAAATTGCTAGCTTTACCTGGAATTCATTCATTCTAGATAATAACAATGCCACTGCATATGACAATTTCTTCTTTTGTTAGGCCAGATGAAGGAGGCGTGTAAGAAAGCGGTAGTAATAAAAAAACGGAGGGCTGAGCATCAATGGCTTACCCCTGTGTTTTGGCACTGATAAAAGAAAAAAAATATGATTTGGGCAAGATGTCGCCGAGCCCTTGACAACGCAGCGCTGCGCGACGAGTTCCCTGCGGTGAGAAATATAGTGACAGCGCAGGTTCGTTTGTCAAAGAGGCAATTCTGTAGCGAAGAGTTCAAAGCTTCTAGTCGCAATATGACTAAAACTTGGTCCTTAGTAAATAAATTACGTGGTAACGAACGCCTGTCTCCAAAAAGCACAAATAGAACGCAACTTTGGTTTTGCTACTTCCGACCTGGCCAACAAATCTAATGAATCGTTTTCATTGGACCAAAACGATCCAGTTCAGTGTTCAAGTAACAATATACTACCAAGTCTTGTGTGATCGTCTGCATTTATCCCGTTTTTGACAGAGGCTGATCTGCTTTGCATAGTCAGTAGTTTAAGCCGCAACTAATCATTAGGGCTTGATAAAATACACATAGGAGATCTCTGCAGTAATATTGGCTATTTAAAAGGTGTTATTTTGTTTATACTGAACAACATAATTGAACATTGCTCTTTGCCAGACAGTCTAAAGTGCGCACGCGTGGTTCCCCTCTATAAAAGCGGCAAAAAAGGACCGTTAAACTGCCACCCTATTTTAGTTGTATCTTATTTTTCTAAAATTCTTGGAAAGCACAAATTCGTTGTCAAGACTTCCTTTGTTACAAGACATGAGTTACAAGAGAGTTATAGCAGATCAGAAAAACGCTTCCGGTACGGTATAGTCTATTGTCTAGACGCCAGCGCGCATGCGCAGAACCCAACCGTAGACCGGAGCGACTTGGCCGGACGGTACCGAGACGTACCGTGTCCGTCGTTCAAAAACGAGCGGCCGCTTTGGAATAGTTTTGGAGACGCCTAGTCGAAAAGATTGTAAATATGAGATCGTTTAGGAAAAATGAGGTTGCAACAAGTAAAATTCGTGCGATTCTGACAGCTCAAGCAGTAAGCGAAACACGGTCTCGCCCAACTGCCGTGGCTTGTGTCGTCGAGCGACGCTTGACGGATAGATTCCTTCGGGTAAATAAGGGCGATACGCCTACATAAGTAGTTATAACAGCAACATGGGGCCCGTCTACAAATCCGCGAGCGAGGAAAAGCCGGTATCACTGCGAAGGACTCTCAAATACAAGAAAAAACTAGAAACAGCCAGCCGTATGCACTGAGAGCCACCTTGACCTGCTGCGCCATCTATTGAAATTTCGTATAGGTAAAATGCCCGCTTTTTTTTCACGCAGTCGCAGTTCGAATCTCCGTAGGGGCGTTGGATGTTTTTTTCCCTAATACTGTCTTTAGCACTTTTGAGAACTGAAAACTAATATTTCAGCACAGGAAACGTCACAGACTCAAGAAAAATTGCCAAACGACGTACAACACAAGTCGCTCCCAGTCACGTTAGCATGACCGGTAATTACGTTCTGCTATAACTCTTAAAACGAGCCTTACCGGTACCGTCCGGTAATAGGCACCCTGTACCAAACCGGAACTGTTTTTCCGATCTGCTATAACTCTCTACTGAGTGAACATCAATACGGGTTCATCTCCGGCGTGGCCACGCAGGTGTTACTTGAAAAGTTGCCTGATACCCTTCATAACAGCATAGATGAGAATAAGGTTTCGTTTGGGTTATTTCTTCATGTTAAGAAAGCGTTAAATACTGTGAACCATGGTATACTCTTTACTAAATTATACCGTTATGGCTTCCGCGGACGATTTCTATCTCTGCTTCAAAATTACCGTCGGGATCGTTCTCAAGTGGTGTCACTTGGATCGGTGCTGATTGATGGTATTCGACTTAAGCGAGGTGTTCCTCAAGGGTCTATCTTGATACCTCTCCTTTTTAATTTGGATGTTAATGACTTAGCTACTGTTTTTAAAAGTTCGAAAATTAATCAATACGCTGATGACATTCTGCTGCTATCCGGCAACTCCGGTTATTCTCTCGCTCTCTCAAATCTTCAAGACGACGCCAGAAGGCTAGCGGATTGGTTCGAAGCAAATTTAATAACAATCAACCCTGTAAAACGTCGGCTGGTTTGTTTCCGAAATCGACAGAAAACCGTGCAAACGACTGCTTCATTACAATACACTCATCAAATTGTGCATCTTGTTCCTGTGCCCGTATTTTATGCGTCGAGTCTGTTCAATACCTAGGTGTACATTTTGGTGGGGTTCTTTTGTTGAACACACACATGGCTCACATATGTAAAAAGCTTAGAACTACTGCCTGTATGCTGTACAACTTAAAAGGGTTTCTGCCTTTCTCTGTTCAAAAAATACAAGCTCAAACATTGGGTTAAAGTGTTCTTCGTTATAGCATGTGCTGTTTTTTCAAATCCTCCGCTACCTGAAAAAAGAGAGCTACAGTATTTTAAAAAAACATAGCCAATAGTGTTCTTTATTAGTGACACGTGCCAGATTCGGACAGCGTATTTAAGGCAAGTGGTTTACCGTAATTCGATTTATTGTTTAAGCAAATCGTCGTGCTAAAATATTTCCGGTGTACGGATTACCGAACTCCCAGATTTAAAAATACACCTCTGGGGCACATACCTCGATATATGACGCCAAGGGTTCGTACCCATTACGGAATGGCTGCGCGGCCACATTTTTTTCCTGTATCTTCAACAAATTGTCTGACAAATTGTTCTCTTCAACAACGCGGAAACACTTGCGTGCTGCTATGCTTGCATCAAAAACATGCTGAAGCATGTATGTGTATGCGGTGATGGGTAGCAATTGTTTGTTCTCTAATTGCTTTCTTGTGATGAGGAAAATGCCACCCATGTAGCTGAAACCCTTGTTGATTTATTGTATCTTGCTTTGTCTATTGGTCTTCGTCTCTTCTGTTTGTCGGTTGTTGTTTGCTTTCCTTTTTTCTTTCCTCTCTTTAATTTTCCGTCTTCTTTCTCTCTTTTTTCTTCTTCTCTTTTTTCGTTTGTGTGTCTTTTTTTCTGTTGCTGCCGGGCGACGCCGCACAAGACCACCTATAGGCATTGGTGGTCCCATTTTGCTTGTGTGTGTACTCCCTGATAATAAACAACGATTAATATTATTACTATTATTATTAATATTAAATCTGTATGTGTAAGTAATACAACCGCGCATGCCCGCAAACGTGTTGGCAGGAACAGCAGGGCTTTACTTGCAGACTCTCTTGTTCAGGTGTTTTTTGTGGGGAACATTAGGTCCTCTGTACTGCTTGTTTTTTCAAGAGATTTTATGCCCCACGGTACACAATCGCAAAACTGCTCGCAAACAAAAAATGCTTAGCGTACCGCAAAACCATCGGTGCCATTTCAAAAACATTTCGCTTCATTATAACCCACTATCTACTTTTACGGAAAGGTTCGCCTAAAATTAAGGTTAGGAGTTTGCTAGTAATTCGATCAGGTCAAAAAATTTTATACCAATCGATTTCTTCTGCCCCAACATGGTATGTTAAGTATTGTGGTAAGAGCAACCCATTTTCTTTAACACATTCTGGGTCGCGCAAACTGATCCCATTGAGAATGGAGCTAAAAATGCAATGTCTTAGCAGCATATCTAAATAGAGGGCACTACATATTCTTGTGATTCATCAAATGACGTATGAACGGCATCCGATTCAAGGCACTACGGCCAAGGCGATTTAGGGAAGCAGCGTACACCGGGATTTCGTGGAGACCCATTTAGGGGCACAGATGGTGAAATTACTTCTCAAAAGTAATTAAATTGTATTTCTCATTACTTTTCTAGAATTTTGTAAAACACAATAAAAAAAGTTTAAATTACACCTGGCTCAGCACGTGTCATTCAGGCCGAAGAATGACGTCAGCAGCCTGATCTACTGACAGTGAACTCTTACTGGCCATTCTCTTGGACACAGCACGTGATGTCACCAGCATCCAACTTCTTGGAAAAAAAGCCCCCTGCTCAAGCATATAAAAACAACCACATCAACGACTTCTTCAGAGGGCACGGCGGGACTTCAATGGCCACACGCTAAACCCCTCGGCCTTTTTCGCCAGATTACGCTCTACGCCCTTGATCAGCACGTGTCATCCACGCCGAAGAATAAGGTCAGCAGCCTGGATCTACCGACAGTGAACTCCGACTGGCCATTCTCTTGGAGGCAGCACAGGACGTCACGTGCATCCAACTTCTTCAAAACAACGCCCCCTGCTCAAGCATATAAAAACCACCGCATCAACAACTTCTTCAGAGGGCATGGCGAGACCGCAATGGTAACATCGCTAAACCCCTCTCTATATTTCGCCGAGGTTGGTGGCAAATATTCTTATACCAGCTTTCGTAGCTATTGTTGAGGAATTGTGGTTCTGCCGTGTCCAGCGACTTGTGCATTACTTCTTGTGGACGCATGGACGGTCATTTTGATTCTTCTAGCGCGGGGTGTTGAGCAGAATTCAGGGCCGGATTATGACGATCTGATAAAAGAGATGAACACTATGCTTGCTTCCCAGGAAGAATTAAAAACAGAATTCCAAAATTTAGCTACTGCTAACCATAAACTTGAAATTCGGTTAACGCTCGATCGGACAATGTGCTGGTAGCGATAAAAAATCAGAAAGTAGAGATCAAGGCGCTGTAGACCGAAGAGACAGCGTTGAAAGGTACTCTTCAACTACATTAAACGCTTCTGGACGATTTAGATGGTAGAAAAGACGCCACAATTTTGTTATTTCTGGTTTTCCCGAACCAGATCGTGAAAATGCTGCAGAACTAAGAAAACAGATAACCGAGGAACTGATAGGGCATAAACTCGGAGTGGTTGTTAACTCTGTAGAAACAGTACATAGGGTTGGGGAAAAAAGCCACAATAAAGTACGACAGTTAATAATAAAATTTTGCCTACAACGAGAAGGCTAAAGTAATAAAGATCTGTCACAAACTGAAAGGAACAACAATCTCTGTAAACCCTAACTTCTGCAAGGCCACTCTAGCAAGGCGCAGCAAACTCTGCTGTCATTCCAGTGATATTAGGGCGCAAGGTCGCAAAGTATCGCTTGATTACGATAGGCTTAGTGTAGACGACGATATATACGAATGGGATGAGCGGAAGTATTGTCTAAAATGTCTCCGCCCGCAACGAAACCGAGATAAATGACTCAATCAAAAACAATTGCAAATGTTATCCTTAATTCTAGAAGCATTTTTAGTAAAGTTCGCGAGCTTGAAGAAATCATATTTGCCTATGATCCCCAAATCCTATCAATTAAGAGACCTGGCTAACTCCGGTCATTCTAGATTCTGAAATAATTCCTCTAACTCATAAAATGGTTAGACGTGATCGAAGCCGCCGTGGAGGAGGTGTTGCTTTGGTAGTCAAACAGAAAATCACTTGCGTAACTATGGACGAAATAATCGATAATGAAAGTGTATGGTGTCAAATTGATTTTCGTGGGCTCTCGGCTCTCGTAGGTGTAGTATACCTGCCCCCTCCTTCGCCTGAGTCGTTTTTGGAGAACATTCACTCTTACACGCCACAGAAGTACAAACCTAATCAAAAAGACACATTAGCGCGGGATTTCAACGTATCGTCGATTGATTGGCACAATCTTCACCCAGGTTCAACAGACGTAACGAACAGTAACTTGTTGCTTGAATTAATGGTGAACTTTAATCTCGTTCAACTTGTTAAAGAGTCTACCAGAATTGCTCAAAGCGCTGCAAGGGTAGTAGACCTCCTATTTGTTGGAAACTTTTCAGATGACCCTAAAGTCAGTGTTTCTGATGGAATCTCTGATCACAAGGTGCTTTTACTTACCGCGAATTCCTGCCCTGTCAAAAAGAATTGTGCGAGCAGAGTGTCTTTACCTTTTCTGCTGCGGATGACAAAGCTGATTTAGATACACCTAATTTGTTCTTCGGAGATTTTGTGGCAAGAGGGGACGTATCAAGTCTGTAAAATACGTATAAAAACATTACTGCATCATGTCTTGATAAATCGGTACCAAAATGTCAGCAAAAGAAACGGTGCTACCCCTGGATAACACGCGACATAATACAGTTGAAAAGAACAATATCTAGAAAACGTAAAGCAGCGCGTAAAGATAACCATACCATATCTTCCCTCTCCGTAACACTGAAGCACAAAATACGGACTGCTAGAGATTATGTTTTTAGAACGACACGTGTTAACTTTATATAAAATGCCCCGCAAAAGTTTTAGGGATACGTCACCGCAAACAAAAAGTCTGCTAAACAGCTTCACGTGGACGGCTCCGCAATTAGTGATCCTTAAGCAATTTCTAATGAGCTAAACCGAACATTTCACAGTGTGTTTAGTCAACCGCGTGTAACCGATAATCCCATAGAACCGTCTCCTCTCTCGCCTAAAGTAATGGTGGATAAAGATTTATTGTAAACTTGATACAAAGAAGTCTTCTGGCCCTGACGGTATCCCCAATGCCTTTTGTAAGCGTTATGCGGACATACTTTTGCATTACTTATATGTTTTGTTCAATAAATCTTTGGATGACGGATGCCTACCTCCTCATTGCTTTTGTGGAAAAATTGTCCCAGTACACAAGGATGGAAGGAAACTGCTCGCTTCGAACTTCAGGCCAATACTATTATTCAGTAGTTGCTGTAAACTACTTAAGCACATCATCTCCATCCAGATAACTTTGTTCTTGGAAACAAAAAAACATATTAGGCAGGTTGCAGCACGGGTTTAGAAAAAAGCTATCAACTATGACCCAGCTCGTATCAGTCATACACGACTTCTCTAATGCTATCAATGATGAAAAACAAATAGACGCAATATTTTTGGGCCTATGGAAAGCCTTTAATAGGGTACCGCACTCTCTCCTGATAAGAAAAATGAGCGTGTAGGGATTCTTCCCCGCCTTGTGGACTGGATTTCTGCGTATCTGAAAAATAAAACCCAGTTTGTAGAAATTAGGGACTGCCAATCACAAAACCGTGATGTATTGTTAGCCGTGCCCTAGGGGTCGGTCTTAAGACCACTGTTGTTCTTGATCTATGTAAATGATATTTGTGACAATAATAACGCGGGAGTGACTGTGAAAATATTTGCAGATGACTGTGTTATTTATACAACTATCAGTAGACCATTGCATCAATCATTTATTACCAAAAACGTGTGTAAAATTGCTGACTGGTGTGAGAGGTGGCAAATGGTTATCAACTACTCAAAAACTTGCGCTTTTACAGTAAGACACAAGAAAACCCCTCTTAAATATAAATACCATGTCCGTGACCAATATATTGAATTTGTGAATAGCATAAGATATTTAGGATTGACCATTACCACAAAACTTAGCTGGAATGCTCACATCGACAACGTTTGCGCCAAGGCATACAAGAAGCTATGCTTCTTAAAAAGGAAGTTGGGATCATGCGAATGGAGAGTGAAACTTGCAGCCTATAAAGCCCTGGTTTGACCAGTGCTGGAATAGGCATTCCTTGTATGAGACCCATACTTAAAGAAAGACGTAGAAAAAGGAAAGTATTCAGCGGTTAAGCGCACGGTTTGTTTTTTCAGATTTTATGCGCCTCTCCGTTTCTGAAATGTTAAATAAATGTGGGCTGGAACCACTCGAATGTAGGCGACGAATTGCAAGGTTAACGTTCTTTTTTAAACTATACAACAGCAAATCCGGTTTAAATAAAGACTTGTATATTCTGCAACCTCCCACGCGCTCCACAAGGTTAAATCATTCAAAAACTGTAAAAAATAACACGTTCAAGTACTCTGTTTTTGTACAAACCATTGATGACTGCAATGCAATGCCTTCCGACGGAGTGCATGCTCCAACGTCTTCTAGTTTCGAACTCTGTGTTAAGAATCTGATGTAACCCTCTCCTGCTAGGATGGTGAAGAACCGTCCGCAGTAGTTCATTAAAAAAATAAATGACGTTACATTACTATTACGTTTCAAACTTAATTAGATTACTTTGAAATTACTTTGAAACGCATGAAAAGGTAATGAAGAGGCACCAGAAAGCAGCCACAGCTCTCATCAAAGTGTTGTTTCCTGGGCGTTCGTAGAGTTATAAGGCCCAGAGACTCTCTGGGCATCGGAACCCTACTCCGCAGTGCTTCTTTAAAGAAAAACAGCATCCGGCGCCAGTTTCGATCCGAGGACTTTGCGGGCCGCAGCGCGACGCGCTACCGACCAAGCCCGGCCGCGACGGTGATATCATTGTTAGACGCGCCTTATATCTTTAACGCATTCAAACTACGTCGTCAGCGGCGTGCGTTGGCGACTCAGCGGCGTTATAGCGGCTTGATAACTGCGTGGTGTACACGTGATACTACAAACCCAATGGAAGAGATGGAAGAGAAGGCGGCGAGGCGTGGGCTGCGGGGGCCGAGCGCAAGCGCCGCAAGCGGGCGACAACCGTGCATTCGCACTTTCACATTCTCCCCCCTCTGGGGAATGCGGGGAATTTTTTATGATGATGATGGTTGTAAGTTAATGCCACAGGAAAGGGAGACGGTCTATATTGTAGCAAAAATTGGAAAACATTTAGTACTTTTTTTGAAATTACTGTCCTGAAGTAATTTATTACATTAAAAAATTACGACACTCAAAAGTAATTCATTACATGACTCATTACAGCAGAGAATAATTAAATTACTGTCATTTTATAACTGCCAATTCTGCATATGAAAAAGAATATTTGTCGCCATTTTATAAAAACCGTTACCTCGAGCCTTTGGTGCAGTGGCAAGCATCTGCACAGGAATGATTTAGTGTGTTCCATGTTCAAAAAGTGTATTGTCGCTTTTTACTACTCGGCGACATTACTGGGACATTGAATGTGCAATTTTCAATTCACCTCAACTGTACTAGCCAGTTGAAACAAATAGGATGTAGCTAGGGTAAGGTAAAACTGAGTTTGGTAACGTGCACTCAAAGCATATAAATTTCACTGTAGAAATGTTTCCCATAAATCTTCACGCCACACATACGCAATTTCGGCTTGATGACGTCTGGCTTTATTACATGTACTTCCGGCACAAAGAGGTAGCGGTCTCCATTTCCATGTATTCACATGGCACATCTTAACTGATATATTTATTTCAAGAAACATTTTCTTCTACGTCCTTATAATCATCAACCTTTATTGCTTTCAGAACAGCCACCAATATTCTCTTAAAGTTCGCGGCCGCTCCGGACATATCCGCAGAAACCATATATTCCTGTGTTGCAGGCCTGGCACCCACACCTTCTTGGGCACATTGGCGTTTGGCTATGCACTTCACACTACAAATAAAGAAGACACAGAACACATGAATGACCTTAAACAATTGTATTGTATGTCAGCTTTATGTGTAATTTATGCATTTATTACAAATATTTTATATTCAGAAAAACGCACATACTAAACTGCCTGCGAAAGGATGTCTACGGTTGTGTAGGTTAAGATATTGCCGCTAGCGAGAGCCTGCAGCTGCGGGGCTTGAGTTTAACCTCCTCAGTCCCCCCGGGTACCCAAATCGGTGCCTAACCATAAAGGCAAAACCTTTCCCCCATTCTTCATTCGCGCGACAGAAGTTGTTTCCCCGCAAAAAGCATGCCTTGATTTCAATAGCCCCCCAGCCTCCCCCCCCCCGACCCCTGGTGGCGCGAAGTGTCCACGCATTTTTGAAGAGCCAGGCGGCAAAATTGGCTTCCAACGGCGCGAGCGCTCGAATGCGTCCATAGGGTAAGGAAAACCAGGGTACCCAAACGGGTTCCATCAAATTTCATTACTTTGGTTTGCTTTTTTTGTTATTGTAATTTTTTGCATTTATTTCTATAGAAAATGAACCGACTAAAAGTGTATTCCCAACGATTTGTGTATTTGCCCATCTTAGAAATGAAGATCTTTAGAGAGTAAAATCTGTATTGTTTGAATGTTTTTGCGGGGCCGGAGATTTGGCTTCTGGCCCCTTCTAGTGTTTGGCATGCAGAGATTACAGCGGTGACCGAACTGCGCGACCTGCGAAAGCACTCTGAGTAAATTATAATCGCAAGAATTGAAATCGTGATATTTCTAAACTCTGCCCATATAGGTTCGTTCTAGCCTATCTTTCTCATTTCCATTATATCATGAAAGAGTGGAGCGCCACATTCTTATTTTTTAGTTAGGTCACCCAAGTAGTTCCAATGTGGGAGTGTTGTTTTCTGTAATGTTTTCAGTTTTTTGTCCGCCTAACTATACTGTCCGTAAGGCGGAGTGGGAGAATTGAAGAACGGAGAAGAAACTTCACGGCCCAAGCGCAGTGGTTTCTGGAATCATGAATGTTTTATTTCGTATTCGTGTTTCTAGCGTTTCCAGTGGTCGTACCGCTGCACCGCCTGTTTCCTACGCTGCACTTGTTACTACCGCAATTCCGCCTTCAATGGTTGATCTGTATTTGCTGCCACCAACGTTGTTTCTTGTTGGCGGTGATTACGGCTTGGCGCGTACGCTTGAAGAAAAAGGCTGATAAGCACTGCGGACAAACATTGCGGTTGAAAGTAGCTAAACCTCATGCAGACATTGCATACTGAGCTAAGTAATGTATCAACATAAATACTGAAGCCAATGAATATCCTGAAACTGCTTGAACCGTAGGAAAGAAGGTTTACCTTGAAGGCTATAAAGCATTCACTAATGCCTCACTACGGCTTTGCGCTAGTCTGTGCAAACAAAGCGTTTTTGAAGGCTCCAACCTACGGAACCAGAATTTCAGGTAGGCGAAAACGCTTCTCGATAGCGTTGTGACATGTACCTTTACTGTTGGTGTGGGCTACAATTGCTTGTAAGTAGTGCTTCAGTATATTAAAAGCAGGAGATATCCGGAATACGTAGGAATTAAAAACCTGAAGTCAACTGTACCTTCTGAAATATCACCACGTCGACTTGTGCATCAAGAATCATTCATAAACACTGATGAGTAATGTAATAGGTTCCGGCAACAAGAACCTCGATTTAGAATGGGATAATATTCTCTCTATGTAGAACTGAACCGGAATTGAAACGAAGCTGAGACAGAACTCTTGATTTTGGCCGAAGAGGCTCTATACCGAACGTTTTCTGCAATTTCGCAGCGGAATCCGTACCGTAATATTTCTCAGTAACTGTTCTGAACCAGGGCTGCACTTGGGCAGAAAAGTATTTCTCCAGGCGGTATTTTCAGCGCGTGGTACCACAGAAATAAAACTGTGTAACGGCAAGTGCTTGAAAAAGTAAAAAACATAAGGAAACAAAACAAACGTATTTTTTGGACCAGAGAAAAGAGGGATTTAAAATCCGGAAACGCACTTACCGGTGCCGTTGCTATACTGGCAGCATGAGCATTGTCGACGGCATGCGTCGCTACGTTCTTTGCGGATTGGTTGTGAGGCATCCACTCAGCCTTCTAGCCATGCATACTAACACTGTGGTGTATGGCAGCGCGACGAAGCGTCATTTCTTTGTAAATACATGGGAACTGAGCAGTTGGTACGAAGCGTAACAGTAAACATAACCAATAAAGAATCGTATATTCTTTCACTGAACTTTGAAGAGGGTTACGTGGGTTGACTCCGCTAAAAGTATGACCCGTAGTGTAGCGTAGGAAGTGTTAAACTGAACCCTTCTCGTTGGTCCGTCATGCTTTCGAGTTATATGTTCCCCATCTAACATCACTCGCGATTGATATCCTGCACATGTGTTGCCCGTCGCGCCATGGGCTAGATGCCCAGGGTCATGGGTGACACTGGTACTTAGCCTATTTTATCAACTCTGTGCAGTTGTTAGGACATGGCGTCCATAAGACTAGTACGCTTTTATAGTGTCTCGGCACGAGCTCGTCTTGTCCGAGTATCTGGTTAACTAGGAAGTAGTGAGGTTTTTTTTTGTTTTCTAAAGCCCCCCAAAGTTGAAGTGGCTGCGGTCGCGATTCGTAGCTGTGTAAGACCGAAATTTTGACCCAATAGGTATCTAAAGTTTAATTTTTTATCTGGATTTGTTTGTTTACAGGACAGAGAAAAAATTTTCATTAGCATTTGGCCTGTAATTTAGTTTGTGTACTGCTGTATGCACAATTTTCCGCAATTTCGGTAACGCCTGATAAGAACGCAGTCGCATGCTTCATCAGTCATTTCTGCTAAGCGGAAGAAACTGCAATAGCCATTAGGAGAAATTCGTTTAATTCCTGGACGAGAAAGCCCTGAGGAGACGCTGGGTGTTTTTCGGTGAACCCCATATTTCTCGCACACGTTGGGCTGACTCGAATGTTTTATGTTTTTTAACATACCCAATACAGCCATCCAGCTTTTACGTACACGTGCCAACAACACCACCGTCTTAGTACCATTGAAAGCTTCTTGCACCAAAAGACTTTACGCTGAAGCGCAATTCCACAAAGTCGGAAAGTTCGGATTTTTTCAAAAGCCTTTTTTGCATCCACACGTGGCGACTTTGTTGTTAACGCGAAAGCTTTATTGGGCTCCTTTTGTATTTTATCATGGCTGCTAGTCGTCTGCTACCAGTGGTGCGTTTTAAGCGTCTAAGGTGATATGTCATCGCTGCCGCAGGATGTCAGTACTGGGGCAGCCAGATGCGAAGGCTCACCTGAATCTCTAATCTGGCCCTGCCGCAAACGGTAACCAAAATGTTGGAAGGAGGACAAGTGTAATGGGGCCATGTCAAAAGAATGTATTTATTAGCGCAAAATTTCATTCATTGACTATCACCGAAGTGTCTAGCACACATTTTAATGTATGCTTCCCAACTTGAGTTTTTCCGCGGAATGTGCAGCCCGTTCATGTATACTGTTATTTTAAAAGGGCGATCGTAATAATTTCTCATATTGAAGGCCTATTTAAATTGGGCTGTTTTTTCTAAATCTATAGAACAATTCTTTACAAGCGCTTAACATCATTTTCTGATCGCTATTAAACCATTTACCCCGCTCAAAACGGCATTTAGAAAAAAGAAATCAACAGAGTTGCCACTCATCGATCAGAAAGAGGTTATTCATAAAAATGTTGAAAACAATATGTTGTTCTAGTTAATTTCCCTGGTTTCACAAAAGCATTTTATCACGTCAGTCACGATATCCTACTTCGTAAGTTAAACAGATGCGAATTTAGTGGGAAAGCTCATTCTGTACTATCTTCTTATCTCTGCCACGATAGCAGCTCGTTGAAACTGGAGAATACATTTCAACAATAAAACGAGTTAAGTACGGAGTGCCACAGGGTAGCATTTTTGGTTCATTTGGTTTCGTTTTGTACATAACGAGATTGTTAATATCGATGAAACAGCAATGACATAATATATGCCAATGACACAAGTTTATACTTCTCAGTAGCTCAGGCATTAATTTGGAAAATTGTGAAAATGAGACTCTCGCACGTATTACCATTATGACGGCAACGAACAAATAATTGACAGTTATAGCTAGAAAAACCAAAGCAGTATGTTTTCATCCGCGTCGTAAAATCAGCTCAGTTGCAGCTACTGTGACCAATAAGAGTCCAGTCGAAATTGTTCAATGTTTCAAAACACTTGGTGTATACTTTGAAGAAACTATGTCATGGAATAAATACACCGGTTATTTAATCCTGAAATTATCCCAGTCCACTGGTCTTACGCTTCCTTTTTTGTTCTTTTTTTCCAATCTTAGTTAACCTTCTACTTTACAACTGGATTTTTATCTCTATGCCTAACTACGACGTACTAATCTGGGCTGCCACAACCGAAGAAAATTTAGGAAAACTTACAGTTTTACAAAAACGAGATATTCACCTAGTAAGCAAAGGTTCACATATTCCTCCTACACAAGAACTATTTAAGAAGCACATGTTACTCGCATGGATTCGATTTAAGAGTTATCATTTTTTCTGATGTTACAAACAAGCACTGGTAAAGAACGGCTCAATAATTATTCTAGCTAATTGAGAAAAGCTCCCTTCGATGTATTCTACTCGCAATCCTGAAACCTGGAAAGTAAAAAAAAACTGCCGATCCAAATACGAAGAGCAAACGTCGGGGTGCAGATTGTCGTGATTACTAAATAATTTTCACGAAATTTCTATAATTTCTTTTAACTGTATGCGCAACATCTTTACACTGAATCTATGACGTTGTTGATGTTTTTAAGAGGATAAATTTTTTCATCTTTCAGGCTGCTGAATTTGCAGGTTTTTATTGATGCAAACACTGTTTACGGTGTATTTTCAGACCTGCTTATAACAGCTGTATGTATGGCATAAACCCTGCGTTTTTTGTTTCGGTTGATATTTTTAATATTGCCCAATGCCGCTTGCCGCCTGTCACACCGTGGGGCTGGAGCTAGTCAAGCGGTTTCACGGCTTTTTGTCCCGGCTCTACTTGCAGGAACGTGTTTGTTGTATTTTTTGCGCAAGAATAAATAAACCAAATCAAATAAAATATGCATTTGCAGCAGGTGCTTTTCCTGCAAAATTAAATTTTTTCTACGACCTGTCTATGGAAGAGGTGAGTACACGAAGGCGCCCCTGCCACAGAAGCTGAAGAACGAACTAGATTTGTTTTTTTTTTCGCGCGAAACCACAACGGGGCAATGAGGCGCACCGCGTTGTTGAGCTACAGAAAAATTTTGTTTACTTGGGGATATTCATTTGCGCCGAAATCTCGACACAAGGGAATTTCAGCTTTTCGCATCCACCATGAAAAAAGTGCCGCCTTTGCAGAGAATCGAACCCGTGTTGTAGAGTTCATCAGCGCAAACAGTTACCTACAGAGCCATCATGGTGTGCCTTCCCCCGGAACTGATCGCGACACCTTCATTTGGTCACCTAACTAAAACAGGCTGCAAATAGATAACCTCCATATCTAAAACGCCGATTATTACCAGAAAAAAACAAAAGAAATACTATAATATTGCACTATGCGACCCTAATTCCAAAATTTGCTCATCGACATTTCTGTTGTTCTGTCTCCGCCGCAAGCTGTGTTTGGAACGCCACGAATGGGGCCATGCGGCCAAGTGTAACGTCACTCAGAAAGCGCGGATGTCCTCCTCGAGAACAGTCTCGTAAAAATTCTTGGCATACTTCTAGAATCAAGCGGCAGAGGCGATATCACAATTGCTATAAAAAAAATTCCTAACTAATTTCTATCATTCTAAAATACCTAACCGAGTGAAGAGCCGAAATCACAGAAGAAAAAAGGAGAATTCTTATGCAGCAACTAATGATAAGCGGGATATCGTACAGCCTACCGTACCATACAGTCACGCGCACAGGAGCAAGTCAAATAAACTCCATCATCAGGAAAACGTATAACCAAGAACTGAACCTCGCAAGGTTTATAGTGAGTCGAGCAATTGATATTCCACAAGGGTAACAAAATAAATACGAATATTCCTGATTAACCAGCGCAAATTCAACGGGACGAGAGAGGAGTGCACAACAGGGGCGCTACTAACAACTGATAATTTGTTGAAAAAAAGCAAAACAGATAAAGAGTTGAGGCTGCGCTTTAACCACAGCAGTGAAGTAGACTACGCGGGAAAGACACTTCCGCAACACAGAAAACTGGAGCTCATGTACTGCTGAGATAAGCCACTTCAATATCCAGCAGTGACACCGAGGGCAGGCTAATGCACGTGTCATAATTCGTATTTATGAAGAAGGCTTCCGAAATTTCTCTCGTGCGCATGTCACTGTGGGCAAAGAGAACACTTGTATGGGTAAACTTGGGGTAACAATCATGCTTAGAGCAATGCGACTAAACGTGGGACGTGGGTGTGCCCTTTAACGTGTTGCCATGTTCCCGCAGGCGCTCATTATTGCACCACCCCGTCTGTCCAATATATATCTTATCATACAACAAGGGGATGCAGTTCGCAATGTTGGTTTTGCATAGAACAAACTGTGACTGGTGTTTTACACCACAGCCCTTTTTGTGCGAAGACCCTCTGTTCTTGCTGTTGCCTGACTTCCTGCTGATCGCGGGACAAAGCTTTTCTAACTTATACTCTGCTGGATTTCGAAGTTCCTTATCTCAACAGTACTTGAGCTTGAACAGTACTTGAACAGTACTTGAGCAGTGGTCACCTTTAGGTTCATTACTCTGGAACATAACAATTTTAAATCTCCTAAACAGCACATTTCCTAGCGATCTATATATTCAATCTTTTGTTTGCCGACGACATAACCTTAGTAATAAGAGGCAATTCAAGAGATAATATCTAACAAAAAGCAACCGAAGCTCTCCAAATTGTGGAAAACTGGGGAATAGACAAAGAACTTACATTTAACACAGAAAATAAACTTCGCTGTAATAGGTAACAAGTACACAAAAATGCCTATCATTATCAAACTAGAAAACAAGGATCTTAAATTCTATAAAGAAATAAATATAAGGCGTGTATATAGACAACAAGCTGAGTTTCATCCCTCATATTACTATGTAAAGGAAAAAGTAAACCAAATAATAAACAGCAGAGGAAAATAATAGCTTAAACCTGGTTGACGTGGCTTCCCAGCAAGCACCTACAAAAAATTTATATCAGAGGTATAGAAACAAGCATAGTTTATGCCACTCCAATTTCGTATAACAAACACGTTCCAATGAGAAAAAACTAAGAAGTATTCAAAGAACAAGCCTCATTTGAGTAAACAAAGCATTTAAAACAGTACCCAATCCCGCCTTAAACATCATAGCTAATGTCCCACCAATTCATCTGACGATCGAAAACGAAATCAAAACATTTACCGTATTTTTCGCCAGAAAAATGTTCACCTCAAAAAACCGTGCCTTTACGTGAGACCAAATAAGTAACGAGTAGATATATGGCAGCTGCATCCAGAAGATTAGATATCTTTTACCTATCTTACCCAACCAATTTCGCACACAGATTTGGTAGTATATACAGAAGGCTCGCAAGATCAAACCGACATAGGAGCAGCTCTTATAATTGTAGATAAATCTGGCAAAATTGTAGAAACCAAACCATACAAACTTTTCAAGTGCAGCAATAACTTTGAGGAAGAAGGAGTGGCGATTTTAAAAGCAATCGAATACATCCAAACTAGCTTCAAAGAAGGTAACGTACAGTTGTATACTGATAGCCTATCAACCCTAAAAGCAATCAGCAATCCACATAATCGGAAACCAAATATATTTAGAATTAAATAAATGCTTAACAAAACAGCGAAATCGGTCAAAAAAACGTTAGCTTAAAATAAAGGTCGCCGTGACAATGTCGATATTGCAAAAGCGGACGAAATGGCTAAAAAAGAAGCAAAATATTTCGAAAAAATTGACTGGCCTATTTCACTACAATTTATCAAAAAAAAGCTAAATAATAATTTAAGAAAACATAGGAATGTTCAGTTGCGAAAAGAAGGAAATAAAAGCTACTCATTGAAATGGATAAAAAATATTCATGAAATTCCACACCACTTTCCCACCAACTGTTACACGTCACAGTTTCCACTGAACATGGTAGATTTCCGTTTTATTTTCATAGGTTCCCGATTACAAATAATAACTTACGCAAATGTACCCTACGGGCAACAATTTCGACCAGTATTTACAGGACTGTCCAATAACAAACACAGCGAATTTCTTAATATCCATAGAAATTATCTCGTAAGAAGGAAACCAGGGCGAATAAAATATACAAAAACATTAAAACGGTTGGAGAAATGACACTAGTAATTAACGCTAATATTCAACAATACTTATCGCTCAAATATTTTCTCGCAATTTCACACACATGCACAAACAAAGCCAGCGGCAAAAACGCGATAATAACATTTACATATTTTGTATTTATCTTTGCTCTGGGACGAGTGATTTCCTGCGCAATTATCTTGTTTATTTACCTTTTTGCATTTTTTATTTTAAATTCAAACATCCCTTTTCAATGTATTTAATTTACCCGTCATACCTCGGTGGAACGGGAAGGGAGTCAGTTCATCAGCCTGTTTAATAAAGTACTTGAGCTTCAGTTATCTGTGTTGTGGAGAGTGTGTTTCCCGCGTGGTTTACGTCACCGCAGTGGTTAGTGCGCTGGCTCAGCTCTTTATATGTTTCCTTCTTTTGAATAAATAGTCATTGGTTAGTAGCGCTCGTGTTGTGCACTCCTCTCTCGTCCCGTTTATTTGCCCTGGTTAATTATGAATCCGTACTGACTAGCCCGGTTTTCCTCCTTGTTGTAAATACGAAAAAGCGGGTAAAAAGTAAACAATAACAATAGGTTGGTAGAGACTAAGTAAAATATTAAATAAAGGACTGGATCCCGGAAGTGGAGAACAGGAGCGGGAAAAGGTCAATGTTACAGGCTTTTGTTCTGCTCTGGGCCTAAATAGGATATTGTTCATGACGAACGTAATGAACAGCTGCTCAAACATGATCTTCAGAACAATTTTGAAGAAATCAGAAAAAGCATTCTCGTATCAGCAAGGAAGCCGCTACGAAAACAAAATCAGGACGGTCCATCGCATAGCAGACAGGCTCCCCTTCGAAAAGAAACGGCTCGATGCCATGATGGCCGTGTAAGCTATCCGGCGACTCCACCTGAGATCTCTCCATGGCCTGTCAGTGAGGGTGTCAATATTATGTGAACATTGTATACAGATTGTTCTCCAAAAAAATATTTCTGATAGTACAAAACCAACTGGCCAGGATTGGCCAACCAGGCATTCAAAATTTATCAATTCTTCTACTTAAAACCCAAACAACAAAAAAAAAAATAAAGCTTTACTCATTGCGGTTCGTGTCTCTTTTTTCATTCAAGTTGCGGAGATTTCTCATCCTTTTTCTCTTTCTTTTTCTTCTATGTTGCCTTTCCTTTTTTCTTCTTTTTCTTGCTTTTTTCAAAGCAAAACTCTAGCAGGTATAGAGTGCACCGGTTCGGAAGTGACCGACATCCCCACTACCTTAGAGGGCACAATAAAGAAGCGTAGCCTTTCAGGAAAGTTTAACAACGCCTGGCACATCTTCTCCAGGAAAGAATCTTCCCGCCCTGCTGTTGTAGCAGCTACCTAAGCCAGCGCGTGGGCTAATGCAGGGGCCCAGCAGAAGCGGCCGTCACTACGGTAGAAAGCACCCTTTGGGAGCCCCAACAGAAAACGAAAATGAATGTAGAAAATTGAAGGAAAAAAAACGATTATAGTAAAAAGAAAAGGTAAAAGAAGAAAGCAAAAATACTCACATTAGAAAAACGGACTATATAGAAATTGGCCCTAACTACATTTTATGGCATATCAAAGCTAAACACATGACGCTTCGGTAACCAGTTCGTGCACTTGCACATCACACTAAGATGGCACATCACTAAGAGAGGCTTAGAAAGCAGAGCTAACAAAACGGTTACAGCACACACATACATACTTCAGCAGCATTCTAACGCTGGCATGGCAGCGGGATAATTCTTCCTAGGAGTTGTGTATGTTTATTGGACATAGCAGGTAATAAATACAGTTGTGCACATCTTCCCAAATAGGTACGGAAACGTGGTGGCATACATTGAGGTTTAGTCCGGTGATGTATTGGTTTAACGTTTAGAGTTCAATAATCAGTGCACCATCACAAAAAATCCCCAAACAAAACATCAAAATGTGCTAAACCGCTGGTCAGTGTCAAAATCCGCCACATGTGACTTCTAAAAGACACTTTTGGCCGTGTGCTTTAAAATACTGTTCACTCTCTTTTCCCTGGTTGTAGAACAGTTGAAAAACCAGCACATGGCATACTTCAGGTCATTACACCTCAAATTTTAAGCAAATAGGTATTGAAAAGAGAAAGTCGGAAATACTGTAAAGTTTACAATACACAGGCAGTTCCTGAAAGATTTTTGCATATGGGGCTAATGCGTGGGTTTCTTGAAATATCTACTTCAAAATATATCAAAACGTTAATAAATACGCTACGAAGAAAACACGGCTGCTGGAGTAAGATACATAATTTATTGCGTTTAACTTAATACAGCAGTCATTCGGCTCCACTTTTTCTGATTATGGAAACAACCATGACAAACGCGCCTCTTCTCTGTGTGAAACTAAACGCTAGGGAAAGGAAAAAATATAACTTCATATGACCGGTTGTCAGTAATAACCCCATCCACGAAAAAGAAATCAGATGGAGAAAGTATATAGGAAGCGGTACACTAGGCAAGCATTCAAAAATAATGAAACTTAAAACTCCGCTATCACTCAATACACCAAGCTTGCCCGAACGCCACCAGGCCAGTCTAATGTGGCTCTCCTGAAGACACTTTTCTAGAGCTTCCCAACACAATCCTGTCGGTCACAAGACAAAGTTGTTCCACAGAAAGAACTCTGCCTTAGTAAGGCAGGTGCCGGAAGAACACCTAAAACACAACCGCATCGAAAATGCGAAGACAAACCTGAAATGAAGCAAAACGAGCCTTTTGGATTCAAAAAAATACACCACTGACAAACAACAATTGGTAATATCTAACACAGCAGTACTTAGGCCAAGCGCATCAATCTAAGGGTGACATTCCAGGCAGTGGAAATGCAATATGCAAATGCAAATGCAAATGAATAGCAATAATAACAGGCAAAATCTCCTTCAGAAAAAAGAAGCATTTGAGACAGGCATCCACTGACCTCTTTTCGTGTTGAGGGTCCAATTTGAACTCTCGACATGGCCCAGAGCGTTCTGCTTTTAGAATCGCACCTTTGCTACACGCGTACTCTGGAGGCTGCTGCGACCGGGTGAGAGATAGAGCGAAAGAAACTTCATTGGTAGCGGGATGGTGGGGATGATGTGAAACAGGAAAGCCTTTCTTCAGGTTTAATTGGCTCCGGTCAAGAGCGAAGCTCAGCTGTCCACGGTGATACAAGTAGAGCATTCCCACCTCAGTCGTGTACACCCGCAGCCGCGTGGTACGTTCAAACGTGCCGATTCGTTCTTGGTGCGTCTAGGATCAATATTGTCGATGTTGAGGGCAAATTAGAAATCTGCAACAGAGGATGATCAGCCTCCTTGGTCCAGGCCGCCGCTGAGGGTCTTGATGATGTGGTCTGTCAGTTCCCGTAGTTCTTGGAGATCGCAGCAATACCCAGCCACTCTCTGGGGTAATTGTGTGGTTTTGGTGGGTTCTAAGGACACTAAACTTAATGCGGCTGTGGGTAGCAGCAATAAGGTACTGGGGACCCAGTGGGACAGGGGTGTCTGGCGTTCGTTGGAATAAGTGGAGCTGAGTAGGTGCGTGCAGTGTATGTGTTTGTGGTTGAGATATGCTTACTTGCTTGCGACGGCAAGCTCGCAGTGGAGAGAATGAAACATGCGACATATTTTTAAAAGGTCTGCTAAGGTATGGAGCGGAGGGGGAAGACAATGATGTTTGTCGCGGGCGTCGACAGGAGCTCGGAGGAGAGCTTCGCGCGCAAGCTGACGAGCGCTTTCATTTCCTGCAACGCCTGCGTGAGAAGGGATCCAGTGCACATAAAAAGGCCCTTCACTTTGTTCAGGAGGGAGACTAGAGAAGGGAAGGGGTATGTGTTGTCAGCAGCGGCAAATTAGATGATGAGAAGTTCGGCTGATTTTGGGGAGGTGCAGTGTCTAGCGATGGAGTTACATGGTTACATGTTACATGGTCTTCAGAAAGGACAGGGATGGCTGCACGCACTCTTCTGGCGGTGTGGCCATAATTGCCCGGAAATCCTTAGCCTGCCACCCTGTCACTCTGAACACCGTCCTCGAGGCTGTAGCAATCCGTACGATAATATTTAATAGGTTGATAACGGTATGCTCCATTTACATCCCTCCTGATTTTGCACTTCTGAGCTCTGATTTCGAGGCCTGGTCGACCAGCTGCCCGAACCATACATACTAACAGGCGACCTTAATGCGCACAACTCTCTTTGGGGCTCCTCCAGAATAGATGCCCGCGGTCGCCTGATAGAGAAGTTTCTTACATCCTCCGGAGCATGCATTTTCAACAAAAAACAGCCTACATACCATAACTTAGGACACAATACATACTCGCATCTTGACTTGGCAATTGGTTCCGCAGTTCTCTTTCCATGTCTTGAGTGGGGTGTGGGCACAGACCCATATGGTAGTGACCATTTCCCCACTTCCCTAACGTACATAGGTAAAGGCCCATGCAGTCCATCTTCCCATAACAGGTTTAATGAATCAAAAGCAAACTGGAGCACATTCACAGAAACATCAAAACTACACCACAAAACCTTTAAAACACCTACACGTGGAGGAAGCAGCCCAACTCGTCACGGCACACATACTCGACGCCGCCGAAAAGTCATGCCCAGGCCTCCAGTGCATCCCGCAACCCAAGGAGGTCCTGGTGGAACGAGGACTGTAGGCGGGCGCGAGGGGCCCCAGAACAAGGCGTGGGGTGTCCTTCGCCGGTCCCCCAAGTCAGAAAACCTCATTTCTTTTAAACGGGCAAAGGCTTTGGGAAGCGAGTGCGTCGTGATTCGAAAAGGGAGAGTTGGCGCACCTTCCTCACTTCCATCAACTCATACACGGACACACACAAAGTCTGGACACGAATACGAAAACTAAAAGGACAACAGACACACAGCCTGCCCCTGGTTAGTACACCAGGGGACACACTGGAAGACCAGGCTAACACACTTGCACAACACTTCGAACACGTGTCCAGTTCAGCACACTACACAAACACTTTCATGAAACACAAGACATCTGTAGAAAAGAAGTCCCTGCGTGATAACAACAAGTCGCACACTTCTTACGATTCTTCTTTTTCAATTCATGAGCTGAAGGTTGCTCTGAATGCATGTAAGCCTTCAGCTCCAGGTGCAGACAAAATCACATACACCATGATACAATACCTACACCCAGATACTCTTGAAACACTCCTACATCTGTACAACAACATATCGTTTTTGGGGCACATTCCTCGCTCTTGGAGAGAGGCCATAGTAGTGGATTTCCTGAAGGAAGGAAAAGACCCTTCCTCTCCCGCTAGCTATCGGCCCATCGCCCTCACACGCTGCCTGTGCAAGCTCCTCGAGAAGATGATAAACAGGAGACTCATGTACTTTCTTGAGTACAATGGTCTTCTCGAGAGCTGCCAGGCAGGCTTCAGGGCGGGGCGGTCCACCCACGACCAACTCGTCGCGCTCGAGTCCTATATAAAGGACGCCTTCATTCAAAAACAGTTTTGCACAACGGTGTTTTTTGACCTTGAGAAGGCCTATGACACCGCTTGGCGTTACGGGATCCTCAGTGACCTAAAGTCTTTCTGTGTTTCGGGCCATATGCTCAACACCCTTGCTAGTTATTTGTCCGAAAGAACGTTTCGCGTGAGAGTAGGTAGCGCACACTCAAGAGTTCATGTGCAAGAAAACGGCGTTCCGCAAGGTGGAGTTCTAAGCTGCACTGAACTCCCTTGGGAAGACACTGCCACCTACAATTTCTTATTCAATGTATGTAGACGACATCCAGGTATCGTTTAAATCATGTAATATGTCCATCTGTGAGCGTCAAGTCCAGCTCGGTGTCAAAAAACTTGCCAGCTGGGCAGACAAGAACGGTTTTAAACTTAACCCAAAAAAAAGCACCTGTGTTGTCTTCTCCAGGAAGCGTGGGATCCATCCGGACCCAGACATTATCCTTAATGGCGTATCGATTCCTGTGAGGAAGGAACACAAGTTTTTAGGTGTGGTTTTGGATAAAAAGGCTTACGTTCATCCCTCACATTAAACAATTGAAAAATAAATGTCTAAAGGCTCTCAACATTCTTAAAATCTTGTCCCACCAGTCGTATGGAACGCATAAGCAACTCCTGTTACGTATTTTCAAAAGCCTAGTGGGGTCTAGATTGGACTATGGGAGTGTTGTGTATGGGTCAGCCACTAAAACAGCACTTAAAATGCTCGACCCAGTGCTTCACTTGGGGCTTCGCCCCCTCTTGTGGCGCATTCCGTACGAGCCCTTTTACAGAGTCTTTACGCAGAGTGTGACAAATGGTGCTTATCACACCAGCGAACCTATGTTGACTTGTTATATGCCTCTAAAATTTCATCAATGAACAACTATCCTTTTAAACCGGTTTTAATGATACATCCACATCAAAGCTCTTTTTAAATCGCCCATCCATTCCTGTTCCCTTCTCGCTCAGAGTAAGGGACGAGGTCACTATTCATGAGGTCTCCTTTGTAGACACATTCAAGTCATCTATCACCGATCTTGTAGCACCATGGAATCTTCGTCCTGTTGGGATGTGACTTGTCTTTCTTAAAATACAATAAGAACAGGGCACCAAAAAGTGGGATTTTGCAGCATTTCATGTATATACAGGATAAATACAAGGCTGCAGAGTTTTTCAGCGATGCATCTAAAACGTCCACTGCGGTGTCTTGTGCTGCGCATGGGCCCAAATTTTAAGCATGTACAACAATGAATGTTAATACAAGTATTTTTACGGCAGAAGGATATGGCATATTTCTCGTTGTAAGTCACATAGTTGAACATCGTATTCCTACATCCGTCATTTATACAGATTCGTTGAGCGTCGTCCGTGCATTATCATCCCGGGAAAATCATCAAAAAACCCCTGTCATTAATCTTGTCTTCAAAACAATTATGGTAGCTTATTCCTCAAACCTTGGGGTGACTGTGTTTGGGTGCCAGGCCACTCTGGCATTGGCGGTAATGAAGTGGCGGATGAAATGGCCGCCAATGCTGCACTCCGAAACACAGTAGACATGGCAACACTACCTTACACAGACCTCAAGCCACACATAAGACAACAACTCCGAAAACTTGGCAAGCAGACTGGAGCGAACAGACAGACAACAAACTACACGTAATAAAACCACAAATTGGGACAATACACTACTGACTCACAAACAGGCACATGAAGTTACCTTAGCTAGATTACGGATAGGCCATACACATGTGAAAGCACTCGCACCTGCTCACGGGATCTCCCAAAACCCTGTGTAGCAGGTGTGGGAGGGCCTATCGTGGTCCACATACTCATACAATGCAAGGCACTTGACACAACACACAAAAAAACACTCCAGAGAACTCTACAGACAACATATTCCCCTACACCCATCCCTGTTTCTAGGTGACGATGGCATGGTTTCTGTGAAACGCGTTTTTAAATATTTGTCACAAAGTTAAGTTTTTAAACCTATTTCCTATCATGCATAATCACAATCTGGCCCTATACACCAGCCATAAACCCTTATTTATCGATCTTACTATGTCCAGTTTACAGATTTTTACCTACCTTTTTGTGGTAATCACTTTTTATTAAATAACTTCTCTGGCGCTCTTTGCCCTCGTCGGCCTTGCGCCAATAAACACCAACCATCATCATCATCATCATCACCTTTATGTCAAGTATTGTTTCAGCCGGGCGGAGACTGTGTTGTACGGTCGAATGTCCTCCGCCATCAGATGGCATGTGAAGGCCACCAACTCTCAACGTGTATTGTGGGCGACTAGTTGATGTTGTCGTGATGATGAAGGACAAATTGAGTTCGGGACCCATGAGGGCAGTGCACAAGGAACAAGGAAGTTTTCTAATCCGAGCAAGCTAGACCAAGAGTGTCAGTTGCTTGATCAACAGCTGTGAGGGTGTCTTGAAGGTGTTTTGAATGAATCCGAGAATGCAGCAATTGATCCAGATAGTGATATTGTCGGCTAACCGAGAATGCTGAATTTTGGGCGAATGTTCTAGAGCATGGTGGATACATCGAATATCAGGGTAAATGATGTAGGACAGAGAACTGCTCCCTGAGGAATGCGTCTCTGTCGCATCAAGCTAGTGGTCGCCGATTTGTATGGTCAGGCTACAAGATTTACCTGAGTCTCGGACGTAACCGTACATGTTAGAGCCCCAGTTTGTGCCAGCTACTTCTGAGAGCATAGCGCGTCAAGCTTGCGGTCACCGATTTGTATCGTCGGGCTACAAGATTTACCATAGTCTCGGATGTTATCCGTACATGTTCGAGTCGCAATTAGTATCTGCTCATTGTGACAGCAAAGCGTCATGAGGCAAATAGTTAAATACCGTCACGAGATCTATTGCAAGAATGGTATCTAGCTCGGTGGAGACGGGAGACCGAAGGATGTACTGTTATATTACGAAGCAGTGTGCCTTGAGTATATACGTGTGCGCGATATCCATTCGTAGAGTGAGGGAGTACTTGCGCATCCTTTGGATACTGGTGAAAGCGAAGGAAGGTCATGCACTCCGTAATATTGCCAAACTTAGAAGTCCAGACGTGTAGATTAGAAAGATCTATAGGTTGGCCGGCATTCGGAATGAACATCATGTGGCCCTACGTCCACAAGAGAAAGAGTGGTACTTGTCCTGTTTAAAGAAAGTTTATGGCATGTAAGAGTTCGTGCTGTTCAGCATCTGCGAAATTTCGAAGTAGGGTGGTAGTACCGAGTCGTAAGCAAATTTATTGCCTCTGCAAATTTGGAGGGCGATGCAAAGCTCAGTTCAGTAAATTCTTCATCAATTTCGAGGCTTGTAGAGCTATGATATTGAGGGAAACGAGGTTCACATGCAGAAGAAATACTAAGTATCTTCAAAGTGGCCAGTAGAGTAGTTCGGGTTTTCTGCTCACAGGTGAGGCGATTGATCTTTTGCATGGCCATAATTTTTGTAGAGTAGATATCTAATAAATTATTTAGTATACGCCATGTCTTGCTTGTGCTCATGCTGTTGTGAAGTTTGTCACACATGGTGCACCAGTGTTCACTGCGGAGGTGGTTCGAGTATTAATGAATGTGCTAATTAGGCTGATTAATACGGGCACAGAGTCTACGGTTAGTTTTGCATCGAATTCACAACTTTAAAAGAGAGGCGCGGGCTTCCCACTAGTGTGACAAGTGGGTATAAATGAGAGGATTTACCTCGTTCGTTTCACGAATATATGTATGCTTATCAAGAGCATGCATTGATTTCTGCGTCCAGGTAATTACGTCTGTGAATGAGGGGTTTCATCGCTGTTGTGGTTATGTATGCAAACTGGGGGCGCGAACAGATTTCCACTTAATTTGTTTCGGAGATGCGGAGGCAGTGAGGCGTAGGATTGCATGGTCACTGCTTATACTGCCCCATCGTAGGGGTAGTGGGGCGTACGCTTACAGGTGAATGACCTTGCGTAAGAGACCCGCCGCGGTGGCTCAGTGGCTAAGGCGTTGCGCTGCTGAGCACGAGGTCGCGGGTTCGATTCCCGGGCCGCGGCGGCCGCTTTTCTGATGGAGGCGAAAAGCAAAAACGCCCGTGTGTACGAGATTTCGGCGCACGTTAAAGATCCCCAGGTGGTCAAAATTAATCCGGAGCCCTCCACTACGGCGCGCCTCATCGCCTGCGTTGCGTCGGCGCGTTAAACCCTACAATCAATCAATCAACGACCTTGCGTAAGAGTGTGGGCAGAACAGTTGTGGCTAAATTTCACAAGTGAACAGCGGCAAAAGTGGTGTTTACTGAACCAGGCGGGAGTACAGATGACAGGTTAACTGGAGATGAGATAGAAGCATCCAAAAAAACACCTACCGGCGTCCTTGGCTGTTCTGCCCCCATTGTTCTCGTGCTGGGGCTTACTCTAGCAATGACCCTTCGTAACAGTTCCGGCAGAGAATTTGCGGTGATATATTGTTGATTGTGTTGCCGTTGTTGAAGGAGAGTCGGCGTAACAAAAAAGACAACCGGGTTATTATTCCGTTCTATGGTGTTTTTCATAAGTCTGTATTCGTGTATTCTGTTATGCAGTGTGTACCCAGCTTCTTGAGCCGCACGGTGCACCGGGTAGCATTTCTTAACTCCCTGGTATAACCACAAGCAGAATGTAGGGCGTTGAAGTCACCGGCCAGGAAATGATGAAGACGAGTGTTGGTTCGACAAGAGTGCAAAAGTTGTTCAAGCTCCGATAGAGTATTGTGAGAGCACTGTAGCCGTTGTGGATGATTAGGGGACCGCGCTTAAGAGGACTAGGAACAGTAAGGCCATTAGCGGTATGATGTTAAAGGGTAGCCGCTAGGGTCAAGCCGATCAGCGCGGTGAGTGAGGGTGTTTGCTGAAACGGTACAGATTCAGGTAGAGTAGGATTTAGCACTGCATCTTGATGGAAAAGGACTTGTGGTACCCGAGGTTGTGACTAAAGCAAAATGAGGCAATCATTTTTCTCGTTCGTGAAACTATGGCAGGTGCATTGAATTAGGAGTATGTGAGCCGCCATGCTTATTCCACCAGAGGTGACGGTGCTGGAGGGAAGGATGACTGTACTCCAGTTGAGTGAGAAAGCTGTAGAATAGAGATTGAAAGTGCTTACACTGCTCTTTATGCACCTAGTGAGTTTACCAAAAAGTGAACAACGTGGTCGGTGTATCCTGGACGTTTCTGCTGCCAGAGTGCTTGCTGGTCGCGTATGAGGCAAAGTTGGTGAGCCAGCCGCTGGTCGAGATTGAATAATGCATCATCAAACTTCTAGGCGTATTTTTCAATACGATGACAGAGAGAGGAGCAAAGGTGAATACGGCTGCCTTGGGATGCCGGAGTCGAGGCCGGCAAAGGGAAGCGCTATTTATGTTTACGTTGTGTGTAGCAGGAGGGGAACACTATGCGGAGACGGGAGTTTTAGTCATGACTACTTCGGCTTGAGCAGGGGCCGACGCTAGATGCCTTTTGGGGCAGAAGGTTGTTTGTAGAAGATATCTCAGTAGGTCAGCTTGGGTGATTTTCAAGCGTGTTCAGTCGTTTGGGAAAGTGGCTGGCTTACCTGTGAACTTGCATACGGCTGTGATGGACGTCAGCGCTGTCTTTGAAATAATGAGCACGAATACGTAATAAGAGCAAGTGGAGCGCTGAGAGGGCATGGTGAACCGGGTGTGGCGGAGGTTGCGAGACACACACGGTACTGTAGAAGCCGTTTTTGCTGCATCAGCTGCCGCTAGTGAGAGGGCGCGGTGATTCGTTGAGACAACTGTTCAGCGCGCGGAGCATCGGGCTGGTTTTTTAAGCGCTCAATTAAGCACGCCAAGTCGTACTCGGAGGCTCCAATTTTCTTGTAGGCTCGGCGAAACACGAGGGGTCACCGCTTGCACTCAGCGTGCTCGTAGTGAACTCTCGCAAAAAGTAAGCTCGAACGCTTTTTCCTTTCAGTCGTGTTTCATCTTTACCTACGCCCTCGTCAAGCGAACATGCAAAGGTGTTATCATTCTTTGACCTATGCCCTTGTTGCTTGACTTACACCTTCGGCTCAGCCACAGGCCACACCGGATGCCTAAAAGCTCAGCCGAAGGCAGCCGTCGTTAGGATCCACCTGCATGTGGGGCTGACTCGGCGTGCACTCTAGCAACATCTTACCTTATAACTGCCCCTATGTTGTGGTTTTGTGAACTGTGTTCCTTCGGGACACCGTTTCTAAGTCGTCAAGCGAATCGGAAAAGCTGTGCCGTTGGACTGCTGAGCCAGCTGAAACCACCGCAGACATCTGACCGTCAGGCTCAGTGGGCTCGTTTTTCCTTCACTGCGGACCATGGGCTACTCGGTCGTGGTTATCTATTTCGGTCACCCCGTTTTTTTTCGAGGTGGCGGCACCCTCCGCTTAACATATTACCCAACGAGTTCAGTGCTGTGTTCTGTCTGCAGCGCTCTAGAAACCGAATGTGTCGCCGCACAAACACACGTTGAACCTGTTTGAGGAGAGGTACCGGTATCGTTAAAAAACCGTGTCAAAACAGCCGCCAGTGGGAACAGTTCACCAAATGGTCCTCCGATGCTAACTTAATCAATCAGCAGGCGCACGCTTTGTGCTGTTATGGTCTGTTTCACCCAAACTGCCTGTCCTGTCAATTGATCAAGCTGACGTACGAAAGGTCGACTATGTCTACCGTCGCCGCGGGGTCCCGCACTATTTGCCGTTGAATACGAGTTCGCGTACGTATGGCACCAGAAGCGGCCTTCTGTCTTTGCTATTGTCTACCACATGAAAGACAGGGTTGCAGTTTTTTCAACTACCGGCGAAATGCCCTCTCAAAACAGTTATGACAGCGAATTGTGTGTGTGTTTCAGAAGTTTTTTTGTCAGCGCTCCGCATCCGCGTCTGCGCTCTTGTAGGTTTTCTGGCCTGTTTTGCTATACCAGTCCACCAATGTTAGGTGCAGAGTACCTTAGGACGCACAATGTCCTTCGGCGTCCGTGCGCATAGCATTTGCAATCGCAAAAATCACACAGGCACCGGCAGGATTCGAACCTGTGTCTGGTAGACCAGACAGAGTTAGTGTCAGTCGTCTTACCTATTGGGCGACGACCGTGAGTTATTTCCCGAAAGTCACTCAGCTTACATCCTCTGCTGTAACGGTACGAAGTATCGTACAAACTCCCATTGTCCGTCCGCGTCCATCCGTGCGTACACCATCATTAAGTGAAATCAAGCGAAATTTGATTTGACCGGTGAGTTCCAGTTTCATTTAGGGAATAATCAAGGTGCAACTTACGGCTCAATTGGAATAACGGTCGGTGGAAAATCGGATGTCATTCGGGGCGTGACTTGGAAGCCATTTTGAGTCCTCGTACTCCGCACCGTCGCCATCATCCACATAGTGGTGATGCTGCCTGGTTTTTCGCTCTGGCGTTTTCACGGAAAGATCCGTCTTTATGCACCTACTTTTCAGGCTTCAGCTCGATGTGTCTTTGTTCTTCTCCCCTTTCGTCTTGCGCCATGGGACAGAGTTGTCGGATAGCTTATATGCCCATTCACAGAGTTTACATCAGGCCGGTCTCGCACCCAGTGCCTTAGGCCTTGTGGGAGCCGGTGGTAAAACAATTTTAGAGCAAAGCACTCAACCACCTTGTCAGGCTCCCTGGAAGCCTTCGCATATTTTAGCAACTCATCCATTTAGGCTCTCAGCTGATAGGCCAACTTTGAGTATGACTCGCCCTTACCTCTCTTGCCCTCATAATGTTCTTGCGAAACGCCAGTGGAAACAGCCTGTATTTACGCAAGTGGTACGACTGCACCTGCTTGAAGCCCTCTGTCACCTGTTTTGACATGTGGGTCTTTACGTAGGATGCCTCACTCGGCAAAAGCGTAACCTATTTTCTACTCCATACATCTCGCCCAAACCATGCCTTCTAGCGCACACGCTCAAAATTGACCCAACAGACGGATGTCCTGGCATTAGTGGTAGGGTCACAATAGGTCACTCTCCCAATACGAAGGTAGCTCAGTGGCCTCTTCCTGCACGCTGCTATCACCCTGACGCCTAGGTACATACATTGCGGCCTCGAGACGCCTGATATCGATTTCATCAACCCTCATTATTTGTGCTGCTTGTGTAGAAGCTCCTGTTGCTTGATTTTGTGCTTTTGCTTCTCCGTGCCGAGTTCGAGTCCTCGTTTCTGTCGCTCGAACTCCTTTTCAAGTTTTTTTTTGCTTCAAGCGACAGGTTTTTTCGCTGCAGTTGAATATCTCTGTCTAGCTTCTCTATCCTACTGTCCACGTTCGTCCCTGATGTTAAGTGGTCCCCCATTCTAGCGCGTATAGCCTGTAAGCACATTTGAAACATCCACGGGCTATTCGTTTGCAACGTCCAACAACTGCGGTTATCGCAACACATTCAAATTTACGGCTGTCCAAAGTACTACTTTCCAAATACACCAAATAGCCTTGGGCGCATCCACGTGAAAAAAATACACGCCCTACCAGCTATCCCGGAAAGCCTGGGAAAACTAAGGAAAGAAAGGTGCCGCAGTCGCTATTGATCACCTTGGGTTCTGCATAGTCAGCTGCGTTCACATCGGCGAAGTTCGATACCGCACCGCTGGCTCCAGTTACGTTAAAGAAGGCGTCTCCGTTCAGAGCGTCGTCGGCTCCTTCATGTAGTGGTAGCATGTTGAAGGAGCGGCGAGCAGCAGAGGTGCCTCGGTGCTGACGAAAAAGAGCTCAGGGCAAAAGTTAAGTGGTTTTACTGTATGGCAGGAGATTAACCGTCACGTTAATGAAACAGTATCCTTGCGGCCGAGCTTCCGGCATGACTCGTATAGAGCAGCGCTCCTAACGGAAAGCGTCAAGTTTATACAAAACCATCAACGACGCCAGCGCCTTCCCAGTGTTTTTTACACGGTCCCAGCAACATACGCACAAGACCACTCTTTCCCCGTCCCTTCATCGCTGGCGCACTCTGAGTCTTAGACAGGGGGAAGCAATGACCTTCGCAGGTGGCGCCGCTTGCAGATTCTAGTCTGAATACAATCCCCGCCGAAAAGCGTGTTTTGCAATTATGTCGGGGGGATTAACCAGCAGCGAGGGCCCGCGGGGAGGACGCATACCGGCTAGTCATAAAATCCTGGAGGAAAGCGTGCTTTGCCGCCAAGCGCACGAAACCATCACCACACTTCACCAAACTTGAAGCACACGGGCATAGTTAGGGGTGCGATAAATCGTAACTGGAAGACGGCCAGCCAAATGGAAAAACGTATTCCTTGCAAGATCTACTAACACGTGCTCCGAACTTTTTGGATCATAACACGTGAGTTTGTGCGCTGGAAAGCTGCTCCGAACTTTTTGGATCATAACACGTGAGTTTGTGAGCTGGAAAGCCGACCTTTTTGTGACTCGGTGCGACAAAAACCGTAGCTTTTACAGCAAAGCCTCGAGGTAATTTGGGCTTTATGCAAACCATATGCCTACAAGTAATAGAAGACCAATCTGAAGCATTTCGGGTGGCTAGTCGCCTGGTAGGAATATGGTTAGTGCGTTGTATAGGCTAAGCATTCCTCTCAAGACAATATTTTGAACCGAGTTGGGGTAGTAAGAACACGCCAGTGTCAGATGTAGGCACATGAATAGTCCAAGCTCATACCAGGTTGATTCAAAAACATTCCTGAGACCAATACACACTTGTATAAGGTTTTTATTTGTTTTAGTACCACGAGGCGTTTGACAACAAACATACCCGCATATTTCGTCCCAGGTTCACAATTGTCTCCGTTCCGTACGTGGACTACTGGGTATTAACTGACGCCAAAACTGTCGGTTTCCTAGCTCTAGACTTGGGTTTGAGCACAGCACAAGTCAGAAGACAACGAAAAACATCGCTTTTATTTATGCTACATAACTTCTATGATGATGTATTCTAAGTGCAAAGTTAAGGTGCAGTAACGTTTCCCGCATTTTTTCTTGTTAGTCTACCGCAACACTGCTGCAAAACCGAATTTACCGCGAGTGCTCTGCTAAGAAAGGCTTCTATTCTGCGTGTGTTGAAGTGTACGGTTCCCACGATGGTTTAAGAAAAATGGCTTTACATAAATTCTGCGTCGCCTGAATTTCGTTTGCTTAAAGTTTCGCAGGAAATCCACGCTAACAAGGTCGAATGGCTATGCATTTCTTCTTTGTTAGTACTTTTTGTGTTCTTCGTAGATTCCTGCCTTTATTCTGCAGCTGCAAACACGCCTACAGCACCTTATTGCTTTTCCTTAGGTATTTGCTTATCATAGACAAAAAAAATTGAATACTCCTACATGCAATAGAATAATAAGGACGCAGTGATCGGTTAACTAGCAGCACTGACGGCGCGGAACATCGGCGTAATGGACCTTTGTCGTCTAAAGCAGGCAAAGGTGAGAAAACAGGCTATCCTGCTTAAACTGTTTGTATATATTGAGAAACATGTAGTGAAAGCTCCCTCAGAAACCACGATACCTCGTGCACACACAATGTACGCAAATTATCAATGTTTTATTATGTGCGGAGTGGCTTAGACCATACCGTGTCCGTCCGCGTCCGCGCGCATAGCAATTACAGTGGCGGAAAAATCACAGAGACACCCGGAGGATTCTAGCCGGTGTCTAGTACGCCAGTCAGGGTTAGTGTCATTCATCTTACGTATTGTGCTACGACCGTGAAGTAGTAAACGAGAGTCAAACGGCTTACTCCCTCGCCTGTAACAGCGCGGAGTACCTTAGGAACTCCCTATGTCCGTCCACGTCCATCCATGCGCCCACCACAATCAAGCTAAAATCAAGCGAAATTCGATTTGAGCCGTGAGTTGCAGGTTTATTTAGAGAATAATTAAGGTGAAACTCACGGCTCAAATCAAATTACGATCGGGGCGCAATTCGGATGTTACTCGGGGCGCAACCTGCATGTCATTTCGAGTCCCCGTACTCCACACCCTCGCCATCATCCATGGAGTCAAGATGCTGCCATTTTTTTCTAAGATAGCTGTCAGGTTTCTGATTTGAAAACAAATTTATTGTAAATAATATTTTTTGTTTTTTTATTGTAGTGTGCGGAAAACAACATTCAATGCAAAGTAGTCGAATTTGAAATAGTTTATTGTTTATTTATTTAAGGTTTATCATTACTTTATTAAATCTATTTTGCAATATTGTACAAAGAAAAAAACTTCTATCGAAATTGTCTAGATATAAGTCACAGTGCGCAGTACTTACTAAATCGCCGCATCTGAGTCTGGCAGTACGAGTCCCGGGAAATTCCATCATGCCCCTGCACAAATGAAACCTATTCAATCAAAACTGTGAAATTTTGCACTTTTAGAGTAGCCGATGTGTTTGTACTCAGTGCTGACTTGTAAGTAAACCTGCCTACCTGGGGTTTCAATGGGTGCCCATTTATAGCACACGCAGAGATTTAAAAATTTTACGCAGAAGTATTGACTGGTAAACCCAACTCAACTTCGCAACTACTGCGTAGCAAACCGCCAAATTTGTACATTTCTCAAAGGAAAACATCTTTTAGTGCACACTAATAAAACATAATGCGCTAAAGGATATCCGACCATCACCTAATGCAAACAATTTTCCAGTGCGTATTATTGTTTCAAATGTTTATGAAAATTGCACTTGTGTTTGCAACTATTGGAGCCATACTGCTGCAGTGTGTTTGCTTCCCTATGTAGATTTCATTTCTTAGTTATTGTGATCAAAATATTGACAGGCGGATGGGCCACGTTTTACGCAGCAGCTTCGCCTGACTGCAGAGTTCCACGTGGATGGTGTGCATTATATGTAAACACATGACATCACGTTCGCGTATTACTTTTTTGAACGCGCATTTGCCATTTTCTTAAAAATTGTCATACAATTTTTCCGGCGTGCAAGGCCCTTGTGTGACTCACATTTTATTGAAGCACACAAGTTACCCCCGTTTTCTTATGTCTCGCCTCCTACAGACTCAGAAGATGATTCCGCGGAGATATAGTCGAACAATACAGCACTCTTCGGAGAGCTAGACGTTTGGATCGAGCGCACGCGCCACCTATCGAGGTGTTATCTCGCTCGAAAACGTGATTCTTGAGTGGTTTCTGACTAGTGGTGATAAACGCAAAGGCCGCACGGTGCTTGCAAAGGCTTTCTATGGCTAGTTAAGGGGTGGCTAGGCATATCAAGTGCTTGCAAACACCAATTTTTCATCTTGTCACTGTCAGTATTTTTCTCAAAAATCAATTAAAGTTGATTGATTGAAGCCAGTGGCAAAAGCAGTCCAAATGAATGTTACAAAAAAACACGCGATATCCATAAAATACGACAATGTCGCATCGACACCTATAAAAATCAAACGTTATTATAGGTTGCTTTTGCCATACATTTGTGTAGATCCTACGTATGCTCCCGTCTAGGTTTGTAGCGCAGTGGAAAGAGCGCCACGTACCTCTCGTTGCGGCCAGAGAATCGTGGGATCGAAACCGGGTCCCGCCTATTTCTTCTTGCAGTGGACTGCGCTGACGTCAGCCCAAACGCTGACGGGGCTGAAGAGAAGCGCATGCGCGGTAGGGTTCGGACGGCGGACGCCCACAACGATAACGAGGGAGGTAGGGACACAGCCCCGTGCATGAGATGCTTCGCATCTAAAAATATTTTCGCAAAATTGCTCAGAAATAAAAAATGCATCAAATACATTTCTTCGAAAACCCAAGAATTAACAAAAACTGTGCAGAAAGAAACGTTCCAGATAGGAATAAAAATGTCCAAAATGGCAAACGGCATAATACCTTGCATTTCAGGAAAAATGCAAATTTGTTAAAATTAACACACGTAACCGTTGTAATGACACAAAATAAGTTATTTGGTCGAACTGAACAAACAAAAAGTAACAAGAAAATACGAAATGTTGAAGGAAGAAAGTTAACAAAATGTACCTGATATAATTGTTGCTAGGGGTGCTTAAGTTGCTGGCGACTAACACGATTGATCTGACGTGGACAATCTCCGCGGCTCACTGTAATATTCATCCTTTTTTACAGTCATTATCACCCTGGTCTCTCTCCTTCTCGCCCTTGGTCGCCGTAAAATGTGCTGGTCTCTTGCTTTACAAATCTTGCCAATATTCACTCCTCCTCAAAAATATCTTGCTATCGGTGTGGGGTACGCGCTCAAATCACAGAGTTCCGTAGCGGGCGCCATGTTTTTCAAGAACCAATGATAATTACCAGCCATAAAACGTTCGAAACTACCACACTATTTGTCATGGTCTTTCCACATCGCGACACAGGTACGTTCACCAGAAACGACGACTTGGACGTTGAGGACTGTATCGTGTTTGCCAAAGTTTATTTCCCTCTAGATGGAATGGCCAGGGCATGGTACCAAAATCGTTAGAGAGGGGTAACCAGCTTAGATATCTGCAAGGAAAAGCTGCGCGGAATACGGGGCAAATAAGTCGGTTGCCAACTAGCAGCCAAGAAGGCGCTATCATCTTGTGCGCCGACCTCGACTGAACCATACATGACGTACATTCCGGACGTCGGGCAACGCCGGGACAAGGTGGGACATGTACTAAAAGGCATTGCCAATGGCTACCGTCGAGGCTCTCATCAACGAGTGTCGCTGGTTGGAGCGGAATAAAAGTCGCTGCATCACATTGTAGGTTCCCAGGATCCGACATACGGCCGCCATTACATCTTTCCAAGACTTTCGCAACACGCCCGTCCCCCATCAATCTTCTCTGAGGTGCCACTGCTCCACTTCAAGCTTCGATAGAAATAGTGCGTAGAGAACTGGAGGTCATATCCCCCGCAGGTCTTTCCTAATACGTTACTGAAGAGAGCAGGCAACAGTTATAATTCAAGCTGTCAAGCGAGAACTTGCCAAGCTGGGCCTTCAATCAGTTCGCTTCCGTAGCCCCCCTAACTTCCAACCTAACCCTTTTCAGCTGCTAATTTTTCGTTACCTGAACAGAAACTCCTCCGATTGGACAACGCCTGACGACCGACCCGTAGGCTTCCACAGTGGTCGTGCAGGCAACTTGGCGCTATCTGCCAGAGCCATTGATTTCTGCATACCCGAGCACGATTTATTACCCATAGACACCAGAAAGAGATCCTGCCCGTTGCTCTCCCAGTCTTCAGCAGCTCTCCAAAGTTGACGCCTGAAAACGCCGACGCAACCGCTCGCCAGTCCTCTTCGCCGCAACCTTGCAGGATGCCGTCTCCGATTCATTTTGGCGACTGCTGTCCCGTGAACTAAGAAGTGCAGTTCCCGGTGTTGACCCTGCCTCTATGGCCCAGCCAGCATATCCTATGCTAACTTTACCCGTCATTCACACCAACACCCGAATTTTCCTTATAAGCTAAACCTCCATATTCACCTCTGGACAGTTTTACACAAGCTGTGCCTAGTGCCGTACAGGTTTCCCAGTGAAGGTGCTTCGCTGCAGCCAGAACATTTACCGCCCCCATTTGCATTGCTGGCCACAAAAGTGTTGATGTGTTTGCCCTATTCTTAAAATGCCCTAATGACATTACACTCGAACATGACTTCGTGTCGGACTATTCGGCTCTTATTGATTGCTCTACGGGGTTCCTGAACCATCACCTGCCTTTTTCTACTTCGACCACGGAAAAACTGTTTTTGATGCCTTGAGAAGCGCTTAACCTAGAAGAGCCTTTATGCTTATTCATTTCCGTTTATGGCCGTATGCAGCAAACTGCATTCAATTGTCATCGGGCCCATCAGTTTTTGATCATCACTACGTGCTTTTGACGTACTGCTCTCGCGCGATATTTCACTTTCCTTACTATTGAGACAGTTTCTGACCGTCCAATACACTTCGTCATCCCCAAATTTTGCACATACCCTCCTGTTCCACCGAAGGGTATATCTCCGGCTATACTGTTCCCGACAGGTGACCACCAAGGTTCGCTTTGAGCAGGAACCCACCCTGAACTTGCGTTAGTCAAACAACTTCAATTACTTATGACAAGAATTTTACGAAGCTGAGAGTCTCCCATCTTGTAGCAGACCAAGCAGCCACTCTATTCCCTCTTTAAACAACCTATACGGACATACTCATCTTCAATAATCAAGCTTTGTGTCGCACTGCTGCTGTTCAACATCGCACAGACAAAGCTGATGCGAGCCCTGTCCGCAGCCAGCCACATTGGGTGTCGAGGGCCGAATGACTCGTCATACATTAGGAAGTGGAAAGCATCCTCCGTAAGGAGATCATGGAGCCTTCGTCGAGTTTCTGGTATTTATCTCTAATATTTCTGAAAACAAAAAATAACAGCTAGTTGTTCTGCGCATATCACGGACGCATCCACCGCATCACCAAGAAGGCCGTTTATTTATTGTCGCGCATTGACGACGCACTGGACTGACTGCATGGCGCCGCGTATTTTCTGCCTATAGACCTCACGCCTTGATATTGGCAAGTTTTTGTGACTAAATATGGCCGTGAAAAAAGGTGTCCATTACACCCGACGGCCTTTAGTAATTCAAGGTAATGCCGTTGGGCCTATGTATTGCCTACGTTACTTTTAATGTAGTTCCCCTGTTTCCTTTCCCGGTTCTTCCATAGTTTCAAATGGTCCACCTGCCTATGATACCTCGATGATGTAATTGTTTTTCCTCTACATCTGACACCAACCTCAAGAGGCTTTCGGCAAATCTGGAAGTGTTTCGACATGTGGGCTTTCAGCTAAACTCATGAAAATGTCGCTTTCTTCACCACCAACGGTGTTCATCGCAACCCCGATAAGGTTCGAGCTGCGCAAAAGTTTCCAATACGACAATCGTCCAAAGGTGCCTGGAGCTTCGTAGGCCGCGGTTTCTACTTGCGTAGTTTCATCGCAAATTTTACTGACATTGCTAGTCATACGAAAAACTTTCTTAAAAACAATGTCCCCTACACATGAGTCCCAAAGCGAGATGAAGTGTGGTCTTCGCTTATCGTCATGCTTATGTCGCCACCCGTTTTAGGCCATTTACACCCATCAATCTTGAACCGCGGTCGCCGCCCCCCGAAGCGATCATGATATAGGGGAGGTATTGGCACAATAACAGGACATCCAGTACCGCGTCATCGCTTATCCCAGCCGTGGCATGTCGCCAGCGAATCCTAATTACTCCATCACGGAACATTTGGTCTTGCGCTCGTTTAGGCTGTTGGTAAATACCGCCCGTACCTTTATGCTCGGCAATATCATGTTGTTACAGACCAGCATGCTCTGTGCTGGCTTTTGCCTTTGAAGGATCCCACGAGCAGACTTGGTAAGTGGGCTCTGCGCCTTAAAGAGTTCTCTTGTTCTGTGGTTTACTGATGTGTCTAATTAAACCAGGGTGGTGACAGCCTGTCCCGCAATCCTGTGGACCCTCCAAACATAAACACGGCTAGTTCTGATACCTGCGGTTTCGCCATCTCACACCTTCCCAAACGTGGTGATGAACAACGCCGTAACGCACCCTTAAGTGTCATCTTTGAATGTCTCAATACCATTAGCGGAGGCGGCCAGTAAGCGTCCCTCAGGGATCATTAGCCCTCCCCTGGACACCATCCCCCCACCCTTTCATCATTCAAAAATTATTTTCTCCCTTCACCGGTCCTCACACTATTCTCAGCCAGGTTAGTGACGTTACGTATGTCATCACTCCCGTAATCTCTTCACCGTCCGCGAGAACGCCCCCATTAGGATTGTGCACGCGTCGGGCTCAAGCCGTACTGTTAGCTTTCGTGGACTGCATATTAGCGCCGACGGGGAGCATTGCCAGCGAGGACTTACGTTACTGGCGCAGTTATGTTGCTGGGCCATAGCACACTTGAAACGACGTAGACAATCTAAGCGACTCGATGGGATCATAATTCTCCGCAGTCTTTTTCAGCAACCGTCTCTCGGGCGGTCCGCATTATTCGTTTCGCGAGGAGCAGATTTTCTCGCTCTACAAATCTTGCGACTACTATCTTTCCCTTGAAACAATATCAAAAACATGCATTTTAGACACCTTTCGCAAAAACACACCCGTAAATATATAGTCGCAAAAAACTTTCGAAATGGGAATAAAAAAATGCCAAAAATTGCAAACCCTGTAATTCCCGGTGATTCACCAAAATGGTAACTTGGCGACAATACCTTATGTAATGAGTATAATAGCGTAAATGGAGATAATGTATTGAAACAAATACTAAAAAAGATGAGAAAAATAGAAATAATTTTTTTTTTCAAAAAGAATTCAACAAAGCGAAAATCTTGCGTCTTTGGGATAGAATACCCGTGTTTGGGATAGAATATCATATGCTGCAACCAACAAAAAAAACCGAAGACCAAGTGGTTGCGGCTGGTGAAAAGAAAGATAAGGTGCGGCAACGGGCACGGACAGACGGCTTGAACGAGCTTGTACCAAGACGCAAGATAACCCGAACGGTGCACGGCAATGTTGTAAAACGGCATAGGACACATGGTACACTTACCACACCGATATATGTTCGTCGCCAGCCACCGCCACGACCTTAAGGGTCGTCACAATCACTGAGTTGAGCACAACAGAAGGAAAAGCACACATGTTCACGAAGTACCGGCAGAAACTCATATAACAAGCGCTTGTGGTGTGTGTTTCTGTCCGTAATCAGTCAAAGTGAACGCAGTTCCTCCCTTTGTATCTCACCATTACTAGACAAACATGGTACCATTTTCTGTTGGCCAGTCCCACCGGCTGTCGATCCCGCTGTGAAACAGCGCGTGTTCGGGAGTGAAGGTAGCCGAACTTTTTGGGCGACTTTCGGCCGAACATTTGTCGACAACGCATCGACGTATACTGCATGAGAAAACACGCGGGTAGCATCACCTACCCGCGTCCACATCTGATTTCACCGTGAACCTGTTGGTTTTTGGGAACGTCCACCGGGACGTTCGCGGCCTTCCAATCTTTGGCCTTCTAGCAGATCGCATTGATTCATCTCTTTCCCTTAACTTCGCCATAGTGTGTGTAGTGTCTAACAATTCACCGTGTTGAAATCAGCTTGCGTCCTGTACAGTCATGTAAATACATTGTGTCCTTCTCTGCACAACACGCATTTATAAATTTTCTGGCGTGCATGGGCCCAGGTCGAATTGATACAAGTGGCGATTCTGCCAGAATCCCATCTTTACATCAGCGTAAATCAGTCGAATGCTGCGTGCATGCGTGTGATTCATAGTTTGGAAGACGAATGAAAGATGAGAAAAGCGAGCGGGAATAGAGGCAGCAGAAAATAAAAATAATCAGTTGAAAAGACAACAGTCGGTGAAAAAGAGAGGGCCCTCCACCAGCATCAGATTTGCTTACCGTAAAGGGCGAGAAACAATCCAGTAGTAGTGGTGGTGACCTCAACACGCCCACAATATATCCAGAAAAACGGTTAAATTTGTTCGATGAGAGGTGAGATTAACTGCCCGCCTATCATCAATGTTTCAAAGTTGTAGCAGCAGGTTACGGTTACCCCAAAAACACATGTGCTGTTGCCTTTAGTATGTGTTCCTCTGGGAAAGCGCATTCATTTATCGGCAAGATGACTGCAAAGGAGTCTTTAGACTCTACCAGACTGAATAACGCTTATGTTTTACGGTACGTGTACTGCCTATTTTACCAGGACAAGTATATCAAAGCTCGCACTAAAAAGTAGAAAACATGGAGGCAGCCAGCAGCTCGAATATTTTGTTATTTTGATCACTCGAAAAATCACCGGGAGGCGAAACTATCTGGGAGTCTTTTTCCATTGCCATTCAAAGCTTGTAGTCCTTTTAAAACCGTGCCAGTGCAGATCTTAGGATGGCTTGCCGGAATATACGGACCAATTGTTTGAGGCACACAATCTGTCAAATCTTGGGAAAACCCACATGTAGAGGAAAACCGCAGAATATTGCGCCGGAACGACAGAAGATGCCACGACCATAATGGTTTGTGTACAACCAGCCTGAAGACCAGACATTGTAGTGCGTAATACGAAACGGAGGGCCTGTGGACGTGGCGGACCCAAGTCATAAGTGTGACAAAGAGGGTCAGATGGCGAAGGCCCTTTTGGGGCTGTCGCGGTGACCATAATCTCTCGAAACTGTTCGGTGTGCAGACAGCACATTGCTGCCGAGGAAAGTGCGCCTCTCTCCCTCCGCAACCGCTGTGAAGCTGCCGACGAGGACGCGTTCTGCGTGAACGACATAACTGTTGTAGAAAGCCGCGTTAATGGAAAGCGTGCTACCGTCCCCGGCACTGTTTGCGTCCGTTCGTTGAAGATGGTTGTTTAACCGAGAAAACAACCTCTCCAACACTTAAAGACAGTTTTATGAAAGAATTATGGTATGCGTGGATCCATTTCGACATTCCAAAATTTGTAGTCAAAACTGTGAACCTTCTATGGACCCACCCATCTGCGACCTTTTGTTTGCAATCCTAAGTATAATAGTGGCGGGGCACCCCTGAGAGTGACTGGATACCTACAGCGGGCCTTCACACAACCTAGTGACACAAGCCACACCTGCCCGATCCTGCCCGAGCAAAAATGTTTTGTTGTCGGACGTTCAAAGGCTACTACATCGAATATCAAGCTCATGACAACGCTTGAACTTCTGACCACGGACACTGAAAGAGAGCAGCTGGCTGAAGAGCACCAGAATGGTCATAGCCTGATTAGCTGTTTACTTAAGGTCACAGCTACTGTTTAGCCAGCAAAACAGGTGTCCTGTGTCGCCACTTCCACCTTCTAACTGGTAGAAGATTGAAAAAGTCGACATGCCTACGACAAGATTTGCAGACCTAGGATTCAGTTGAAGTATTTTGGGCGTAGAAACCTGCAAACCGCATCCCAGACGTGTTGCACTAACCGGGTCTACGTGGAGTTGTCAAACCCTTCCTGATACCATGCGACTGCTGCAATAAAACGTTTATTGTCAAGCATGATGCAGCCCCGCTAGGACGTACACTAGTGATACAGACACCTCTCAACCGTGAGCAATTCAGTCAACGGCCAATTCGGAGAAACTAAAGGTTCTACTCTCGGACTTTTTATACGGGGCAAGAACGTGCCTCGTTCTAGAACCTTCAAAAAAGCAATGGAATACAACAGGCTGATGACCAAAAAAAGACTTGCAGTACTTTTTTGACGGGACATTACTGCAGTTTTATTCGGCACCGTGCTACCCTCACCCAGCCCCCAATTGAGCTGATGGAAACAAAAAAGTCAACTAGTGTTGCTTGGGATGAAACCTTAGGAGACATAGTTCAATATTCTCAAGAGAAAATTTTGTCAGATATGATGCTACAAGCACCTCACCAAAAAAAACATTTTGATCCACCACGAATGAATGCCTCAGACACAACCCTTTCTGTCTCCATTCTAGGCCCTAATGATCAACATCTTCATCATCATCGTACTCGCCGTCGTCTTCATCGTCGTAGTTATCATCGCCATCAAATTCAGGTGCACTGCAGAACAAAAGTCTTGCAGGCACAATTTTTTGCACTTCATTGTCCAAGCTCTTGCCAAAACAAATAAAGCCACTTACCTAATTAGCAAAAGTGCTAAGCTTTTGTCTGAGCCGTAGCTTTGCATATACGCATTCAAAACGCAGTGTGAACCACCAGCTGTTAAGATGCCCAAAATCACCCAAACATGTGCACACAGGTTCGCACGGTATCTTGACATCGTACGTAAATATTTTCAGTATTGATTATTCGAAGTCCACCCCTACTATAATAGCTTAGTCTATTACCTCTTAATAACCTCCCTTAGGGACCTGCATGGGTGCGTGAAACAGATTTTCCGTAAAGACGGTGCGTTTCGTACGCCGGGAACGTTTTGGAACTTTTTCTTTACCTGCACAATAGTCGTAGTTCTAAGACGTTTCTTAGGGTGACAGAAATATGACAGAAAAACCGCGAAGGGGTATGCATACGCACCTATGCCTGAAAGAACAAGAATCGAAGCTTAAGCAGTTGCGGCTTGTGAGAAAACGAAGAGGCGAAAACCACAAGGCGCGGGCAGAGATGGTGAAACCTAACTTGAATCGATACGCAGAGGGGGCAACGGTGCACGGCACTGTTGTAAAGGGCGCAGGGTGCATGGTCCACCCGCAGAACTGACGCACAGTCGTTGGTTCGGCGGATGGACCATGATGCACCCTACGCCCACCAGTCGCTGCCACGGTTTCGGGCTTAGTCGCCAAGGCTCTGGTTGTTGTCGCCATTACTGAGTCAGCCTTGTCTACCGGCTACCCCCCTGACGTGACTAACGGGGCGTGCCCGGACGCGAAGAGAGCCGAACCCTTCGGCTCAACTGAGTGAGCTCTTCTCAAGCATGGAAACCTCCCAGAGTGCGTCGCCAACGACGCACGACCATCACTACGAGGGCTACGTCGGTTACTCGCGTCTACATCTGACTTCACCGTAAATCTAGTTAGTTTTCCACGACGTTCCCGGGGACGTTCGCAGCCTTCTACCGTTAGGCATTTTAGTCGACCTCTGCCATACCCGTCCATTACGTCGGTTGCGTTTAGCTTTTTGACATTTGTTCAAGTTTTGATTGTGTTCTGTACAATTATATAAATCCACTGTGCCGTCGTCTGCAAGACAACCATGTATGGAGTTTCGGCAGCGCATAATCCGCGGCTTTCTAATTAGAGTATGATACATCTTCTTCGAAAACCGAAGAATAAACAAAAAGCTCACAAAATCGTTCAAGATACAAATAAAAATTTGCAAGAATGACGAAGAGTGATATGCCTTCCCTTTCTACAAAAATAGATATATGGTGGAAATAACACCTCACATCGTTATAATAGTGTAAATGGAAATAACGTGTGCAAGAAAATTAAAAAAAAAAACCCAAGGGAAAAAAAAAATATCAAATTTTCACAAAAAAGATCCCACAAAATAAAAATATCTACGTTATACGTGTCTTCCTAAAACCAAAAATAGGCAGAGAACTCCGCAAAATAGAGTTGAATATATGAAGAAAAATGACAGAAATTGTGAACCGTGCAAGGCCTGACCTTTCCGAAAAAGGCAGATTTCGCGAAACTAACAGTGGCAATCCTTCTAATATCCTAAAAAACGAGAGTGGGTCGAACAGAATTCCCAAAGCCCCCGAAAAAGGTTAAAATTTTGTATAACAAAATGGCTCCTACAAAGTTTACACTGCCATGGTAAATATCCCATGGTACACCTATCCCCATAGAACAAAGACATACACAAAAAAGTGGGCACCAAAGTTCTGAAATGCGAATAAAAATGGTGAACGGGCGAAATGTGCAACCTCCAGCATTGCAAGGAGTGCATTTTTGACTATAGTACACCTCCAATCGCAAAATTAGCGTAAATAAATGTACTAAGTCGAGCATAATTTCTAAAAACCAGAAAAAAAGGAAAACAAAATATTCACAAAAATGGTGAGCAAGCGAAATAATGAATTTTTGACACCTCCCAGGAAACCACGAATATACAAAAATGTCAGCGAAAAACGTTCGAATTACCAATAACACGCGAAAACGGCCAACCATCTGATGCCCCGCGTTTCCAAATAAATTGCTGATATGCATAAAGTAACTGCTTCAACCCTTACAATATCGTAAATGCAGATAAGTGAGAGTAAATTTTCAAACTATATAGAGAAAATAAAAACAGAAGATAAGGTTGTTCCAATTTTTTTAAACGGAAATTTGCATCTTACAAACGGCACCTTGAAAGCAAGGACAAAAAAATACAAATTCCACGATGAAGCGTTCAAAATCGGAAAAAAATATCTTAAATGGCGAAACGTCTAGCGCCCGCGTTTCTACAAAAATTCAGTTTACGTTAGGGTAACACCTGTATTTCTTCTAATAGCGAAATGAATTTAATCATTCTTACAAATATTTAAACAAACCAAAAATAAAACATTAAAAAAAATAACAATTTTCACAAAAACATTCTGCCATAATCAAATTATGCACCTTACACAGGTCTCCCAAAAGCCTAAGAATAAACCGCAGTGCGTCAAGAAATGTAAAATGCGATTACCAAACGGCGAAAATGGCGAACCATCTAAGAAGTGACATTTCCACAAAATTGGAGATCTCGGGAAAAAAAATAAATATAATTGTCATGATAGCATGACTGAAGATTATTGGCCCAACAGAACTTCCGAGAACGAAGAAATACAAAAAAAAAATATAAATTTTCAACGAAATTGTAAATTGTTTGCGCCTTCCCCTATACAAAGCAATTGGCATCTGCTGTTCTTTGCCAATCTTTCACTAGTATTTTTCAAGCTGGTACCGACAAGTAAATGACCCTGAACTTACTCCAGCGGTCTAGCATATGGATAAGGATAATATTTTGTATAGCACATTGGTAATAATCTTTACCTGTGGCTTAACCTGAAAACCCTCAATCAAAACTTTTTCTGTTTCATTTAGAATGTTTAGCAGCAGTTAAAACTCAGGATCAAAATGATTTTTGTTAAATTAGAGCATACTTACACAGCAGCTGTTATAACGGCCAAGACAAGACCCAAGTTGAAAGTCCCCATCGCGGCTGTACAAGATACTAACACGCGGCACGATTAATGCCAAATGTAAGAAAAACCCTAGTTTTTTTTTATTTTAAACAACATAAAAGAAATACTGAATGCTGTATTTAAGAGTTGTCTTGCAACTACATTGTGTTCCGCGTGTTGGCATGCCTGCTAGACCGTGAAGTAAAATGCATAAGGATTAAAAGCATTCAATTCTTTGTAGCCTTCTTTATTTATACTTTTCTTGAAACAGCCCTCTTTTTGGCGCTGTTGAAAGTGCAAGAGCACAATCGAGCAGGCTTTATACCAACTGTAGTCTGCTTAGGGGAGATATATTCTGTAATAGGCTTATGTGCGCTATTAGCTGAGTTTCTTTTATTTCCATAAAGTTGAACAGTTTCGCGCACAAAATACCCTTAAGCCAGTACTTGGGCTAATACATTTGAGGTATAGGCATTATTTATTTTAAAAGTGTTTTTGTGTTCAGAGTTGTGAATCTTGGTGCAGGAATCCTTGCAATTTTTCCCCCGTTATTCTGCAAATTGTGATATTTTTGTGATGACAAGAGCGTATTTTTGACGCCCCTGTTATATTTCATTATTACTATCCTTGAGTGCCCAAACGTGTACCCTAGGAGCGCTTTTTTGTGCGTGTGAATACCGCCCACACAAATGCTGTTCTTCAAAGGAAAACCGCACATCTAGGAGTGGTAAAGTTTTTCTTTGACATCTTATCTGTGAAGCTTCGCCCGCCACCTCCTAATGAGACTAAGTCTACAGCACTTGCTCTCAGCATGTCTATTTCCGTGTAATTGCACAGTACCAAAAAATTGTCTTGCCACCTGAACATTCAGAGCACACTTCCTTCTAACTCTGCTTTCACAAGTCTGATCCGGTGGGTCAAAAACACTGCACTCAACAACAGGGCGGCTTTCTACACAATGCACACTTCTCTTTTTCGAATGAATAAAGTAAACCGTGTATGCGGTACCTTGTGGGAAAAACAAAGTGGGACCCGGTTTCTCGGCGGTTCACAGACTGCAAGAAGAAACATCAGGAGTAAGACTAATAAATGTGCTGTGCGTTGCTGGTATCAATTTTGGACTTCAGAAAACACGTTTTATACAAAATTTTGTTCACTGGCAAATTCCAAAACGAGAGTCCAGTATTTATAAGTATAAAGCCGAGAGAACACATGGGTACCCCGAAAGGATGGCCGTACGCACATCCGGTAGCGCACAAAGCGCAGTGTACTACCAACAAATGCAAGTCGTTGTTTGACGAGACCACAACAAAGCTTCCAATAGCCCGGAAGAAACATCAACAAGTAGATTCCGATGCATGTAAACACAAAAAAAAAAGATTTATTTAAAGTTTCCCCCGGAGGACCAGTCTTCCAATTATTCATGGATCCTCTGATGAAAACTGGTCATCCGGTCGAAGCGTCAGAGAACCGTTTTGATTATGTTTTTTGAGAGATCTGTCGGACTCTTTTTCACACACACACACACACACAAAAAAAAAAAAAAAATATATATATATATATAGAAGAAAAGGCGTTGGCAGTCAAGAAAACCTCGGAAAGCAAAGGGGAGGCCGTGGCGGGGCACAAAAGAGATGAATTTTTTAGTCGAAAAGAAAGTGGTGAAAAAAAAGCCCGCCGGGCGGGGTCCGAACCCACCCTCCAAAAACCCTCTGGTGGATAACCACTACGCTACCGGCGGGGCTGTTTGCCGAGCACTTTCTCGGGTATTTATGTTCAGCTTTTTTTGTTTCCGCACTTGGGGTGGTAGCCAGCGCCACTCAGACTACTCGGGGTGAAGGGACCTTTTTTTTAACCCCCGGGCCGTGACCCCAGTGTCTAAAAGTCGCGAGTGGTCGACCAGCGTTGAACCCTCTAAGCTCCCCTTTTGGGCCCCAAAACTGCCAGAACAGAGGCCCTCGCTAAACATGTAGCGAAAGAGAAAATGGGAAATGAGGGGCTCCTTGAAAAAACAGAAAATAAGGGTTGGCCGTCAAGAAAACCTCGAAAAGCAAAGGGGAGGCCGTGGCGGGTCACAGAAAAAGTGAAGAATTTTTTGAGTCGAAAAAAAAGTGGAAAAAATGCCCGCCGGGTGGGATCCGAACCTTCACCCCGAGTAGTCCGAGGGGTGCTGGCTACCACCGGGGAGTGCAGGGAAAAAAAAAACCTTTACATAAATTACCAAGGAAGTGCTGGGGGAAAAAGCCCCGCCGGTAGCGTATTGGTTATCGCACCAGACCGGTATTCTGGATGTCGTGGGTTCGATCCCGCCCGGAGGGCATTTTTTCACCCCTTTCTTTTCGACTTGAAAATTCTCCATCTCTTCCTGTACCCGCCACGGCCTCCCTTTTCTTTCCGTGGTTTGCTCGACTGCCAACCCTCCTTTTCGTCTTATTTCACGGACCCCCCATTCCCATTTTTGGATTCCTTATAAAATATATATATATATATATAGTAAGAAATGAGGGGGTCGTTGAGGAAAATAAAAAGATAAGGGAGCATCTACAACGCCAAAGGAGGCATAGGGGTGTGGTTAGCTCTTTTTTTTCACTACGGTTATGAAGTAAACATTTTTTTAAAAAGAAGAAAGAAGAAGAAAAAAAAAACGCGCCCCGAGGGGGACCGAACCACGCCTTTCGATTAATTCGAATGCCTTACCAATTCGGCTATCTGGGCGACTGTGTTCTCCTTCACTTTCTGGGCTATTTATTTTACTAGAAGTGTTTTGACGCTTGAGGGTGGTAGCCAGCGCCACTCTGACTACACGGGGGAAGGGGGCCTTCTTTTTAAACCCCCCCCGTGCCCCGAGCGTCTACAGCCTGTATGAGCGGGTAACTGGCGGGATTTTTGGGCCCAACAGAACTTCCGAGAACGAAGAAATACAAAAACAAAAATATAAAATTTTCAACGAAATTGTAAATTGTTTGCGCCTTCCCCTATACAAAGCAATTGGCATCTGCTGTTCTTTGCCAATCTTTCACTAGTATTTTTCAAGCTGGTACCGACAAGTAAATGACCCTGAACTTACTCCAGCGGTCTAGCATATGGATAAGGATAATATTTTGTATAGCACATTGGTAATAATCTTTACCTGTGGCTTAACCTGAAAACCCTCAATCAAAACTTTTTCTGTTTCATTTAGAATGTTTAGCAGCAGTTAAAACTCAGGATCAAAATGATTTTTGTTAAATTAGAGCATACTTACACAGCAGCTGTTATAACGGCCAAGACAAGACCCAAGTTGAAAGTCCCCATCGCGGCTGTACAAGATACTAACACGCGGCACGATTAATGCCAAATGTAAGAAAAACCCTAGTTTTTTTATATTTTAAACAACATAAAAGAAATACTGAATGCTGTATTTAAGAGTTGTCTTGCAACTACATTGTGTTCCGCGTGTTGGCATGCCTGCTAGACCGTGAAGTAAAATGCATAAGGATTAAAAGCATTCAATTCTTTGTAGCCTTCTTTATTTATACTTTTCTTGAAACAGCCCTCTTTTTGGCGCTGTTGAAAGTGCAAGAGCACAATCGAGCAGGCTTTATACCAACTGTAGTCTGCTTAGGGGAGATATATTCTGTAATAGGCTTATGTGCGCTATTAGCTGAGTTTCTTTTATTTCCATAAAGTTGAACAGTTTCGCGCACAAAATACCCTTAAGCCAGTACTTGGGCTAATACATTTGAGGTATAGGCATTATTTATTTTAAAAGTGTTTTTGTGTTCAGAGTTGTGAATCTTGGTGCAGGAATCCTTGCAATTTTGCCCCCGTTATTCTGCAAATTGTGATATTTTTGTGATGACAAGAGCGTATTTTTGACGCCCCTGTTATATTTCATTATTACTATCCTTGAGTGCCCAAACGTGTACCCTAGGAGCGCTTTTTGTGTGCGTGTGAATACCGCCCACACAAATGCTGTTCTTCAAAGGAAAACCGCACATCTAGGAGTGGTAAAGTTTTTCTTTGACATCTTATCTGTGAAGCTTCGCCCGCCACCTCCTAATGAGACTAAGTCTACAGCACTTGCTCTCAGCATGTCTATTTCCGTGTAGTTGCACAGTACCAAAAAATTGTCTTGCCACCTGAACATTCAGAGCACACTTCCTTCTAACTCTGCTTTCACAAGTCTGATCCGGTGGGTCAAAAACACTGCACTCAACAACAGGGCGGCTTTCTACACAATGCACACTTCTCTTTTTCGAATGAATAAAGTAAACCGTGTATGCGGTACCTTGTGGGAAAAACAAAGTGGGACCCGGTTTCTCGGCGGTTCACAGACTGCAAGAAGAAACATCAGGAGTAAGACTAATAAATGTGCTGTGCGTTGCTGGTATCAATTTTGGACTTCAGAAAACACGTTTTATACAAAATTTTGTTCACTGGCAAATTCCAAAACGAGAGTCCAGTATTTATAAGTATAAAGCCGAGAGAACACATGGGTACCCCGAAAGGATGGCCGTACGCACATCCGGTAGCGCACAAAGCGCAGTGTACTACCAACAAATGCAAGTCGTTGTTTGACGAGACCACAACAAAGCTTCCAATAGCCCGGAAGAAACATCAACAAGTAGATTCCGATGCATGTATCAAGACACAAAAACAAAAAGATTTATTAACGTTTCTACTGGAGGACCAGTCTTCCAATTATTCATGGATCCTCTGATGAAAACTGGTCATCCGGTCGAAGCGTCAGAGAACCGTTTTGATTATGTTTTTTGAGAGATCTGTCGGACTCTAATTTTCACACACACACACACACACACACACACACACACACATAATATATATATATATATATATAGACAGACAATAGGCGTTGGCAGTCAAGAAAACCTCGGAAAGCAAAGGGGAGGCCGTGGCGGGTCACAAAAAGAGATGACGAATTTTTTGAGTCGAAAAGAAAGTGGTGAAAAAATGCCCGCCGGGCGGGATCCGAACCCACGACCTCCAGAATACCGCTCTGGTGCGATAACCACTACGCTACCGGCGGGGCTGTTTGCCGAGCACTTTCTCGGGTATTTATGTTCAGCTATTTTTTGTTTCCGGCACTTGGGGGTGGTAGCCAGCGCCACTCAGACTACTCGGGGTGAACGGGACCTTCTTTTTAACCCCCGGGCCGTGACCCGAGTGTCTAAGACATGTCGCGAGTGGTCGACCAGCGTTGAACCCTCGTAAGCTCCCTTTGGCACCAAGACTGCCAGAACAGAGGCCCTCGCTAAACATGTAGCGAATGAGAAAATGGGAAATGAGGGGCTCCTTGAAATAAGACAGAAAATAAGGGTTGGCCGTCAAGAAAACCTCGAAAAGCAAAGGGGAGGCCGTGGCGCGTCACAGAAAGAGGTGAAGAATTTTTTGAGTCGAAAAGAAAGTGTTGGAAAAAATGCCCGCCGGGTGGGATCCGAACCTTCACCCCGAGTAGTCCGAGGGGTGCTGGCTACCACCGCCAGTGCAGGAAACAAAAATACCTTTACATAAATTACCAAGGAAGTGCTGGGGAAACAGCCCCGCCGGTAGCGTATTGGTTATCGCACCAGACCGGTATTCTGGATGTCATGGGTTCGGATCCCGCCCGGAGGGCATTTTTTCACCCCTTTCTTTTCGACTCTGAAAATTCTCCATCTCTTCCTGTGACCCGCCACGGCCTCCCCTTTGCTTTCCGTGGTTTGCTCGACTGCCAACCCTCATTTTCGGTCTTATTTCACGGAGCCCCTCATTTCCCATTTTCGGATTCACTTTATATATATATATATATATATATAGTAAGACAATGAGGGGCTCGTTGAGGAAAATACAGAAAGATAAGGCAGCAGTCTACAACGCCAAAGGAGGCATAGGGGTGTGGTTAGGCTCTTTTTGTTTCACTACGGGTAATGAAGTAAACATTTTTAATTACACAGAAGAAAGAAGAAGAAAGAAAAACACGCGCCAGGAGTGGGGACCGAACCCACGCCTTTCGATTACATCTCGAATGCCTTACCAATTCGGCTATCTGGGCGACTGTGTTCTCCTTCACTTTCTGGGCTATTTATATTTACTAGAAGTGTCTTTGACGCTTGAGGGTGGTAGCCAGCGCCACTCTGACTACACGGGGCGAAGGGGACCTTCTTTTCAACCCCCGGGGCGTGCCTCGAGCGTCTACAGCCTGTCATGAGCGGGTAACTGGCGGGAAGCCCTCTTATGCTACCTAGGCATCAAGGCTGCCAGAACCGAGACCTCGCTAGGCTTTCGCAAAATAATATAGTAAGGAAATGAGGGGCTCGTTAAGGAAATACAGAAAGATCGGGCAGCAGTCTACAACGCCAAAGGAGGCATAGGGGTGTGGTTAGGCTTTTTTTCTTTTTCACTACGGTTAATGAAGTAAACATTTTTTTAATAACAGAAGAAAGAAAGAAGAAAGAAAGAAAAAACACGCGCCCAGAGTGGGGACCGAACCCACGCCTTTTGATTACATGTCGAATGCCTTACCAATTCGGCTATCTGGGCGACTAGCTGTAGACGCTCGAGTCACGCCCCGGGGGTTGAAAAGAAGGTCCCCTTCTCCCCGTGTAGTCAGAGTGGCGCAGGCTACCACCGTCAAGCGTCAGATACACTTCTAGTAAATATAAATAGCCCAGAAAGTGAAGGAGAACACAGTCGCCCAGATAGCCGAATATACAAGTAGAGATTTTCCACCCTTCGTGCACTAGGGGTCCAGTGGTGCTTGGCGACGAAACAAGGTTATGCGTTCTCCCCATCACTTCTATCGAAGAAATACTCTCGTAAACGCAGGGTACGGGCAAAATTATCTAGATCTTTCAGGAGTGGTAATTCTGAGTGCTTCCCCTCGCTCGGGCAAAATGTGAGACCCCGGGACAGAACAGATATCTCCGTGACGCCTAATTTATTGTTCGATAAATAACGATTTGTCCGCCCCCGTCGCCGCATTTAACCCCTAGCCGCGGCTCCCCCGGCATGCTGTCAACACCCTCCTCGCGGTCAACCGCATCCACAAGAGGCAGACACGGTTGTTGTCTGACGCCCCTCGCATACGACCCGCCATTCCCCGGGACGTTACCCCTTGCGAGTTTTTTAACTTTGTTTTTGAAACCACGAGGGTTTTTTATCCTCAAACAAATTCAGCTCCTCAAGTTCCGGCGTTGAAAGTAAGGCACTTTCCCGGACTCGACGTTCCTCTCCCACAAGTGACGTTAGCATTTTTTTTTCAGAGTTATCTATTTTGACCAGAAGTAATCCTAGAGAAGTGGTATTTAGTATTCGATTCCATTTTTCTACATTCTCCTTAGATAGGTTCTTCATTGAAGGAGGCAGGTAAATACGAAGCCCTTTGGGTACAATACCTTCTAGCTTATATGATTGAAGGGTACGAACATGAAGGTCATTGCGTACGCGCTTGTCTACAATTTTCGTGACTTTTAAGAATTCTTTGGATTTTAGTGTTACGGCACCTGAGGAAGAGGAGGTCGCCTGGGGCTCGCGGCCAACACGTCAATCACTGTGCACTCGGCGGGCCGATCCAAGGCATTTCCTAAGGTTGTACCTTGGAGCTGGAGTTTTGACAACGTCCTCACTGTCCCCCGTGGAAAGTGTGAGCAGCGCTGCGCGATCTTGCGGTGCTATTCTCGTCAGGGGTTGCTGCGGTGTTGTCTGGTGGGTGCTTGTTGTAGAATATCAGAAGTCTGAATGAGTGCTAATTGCCACCCTCGCGGTCTGCCCGTGTTTACACAGCAAACATGTTTTTGCCACACGGTCGGCAGCCTAATTGCTGGGCGTCCCTGTCTTTGGCGTGGACAAGATAGTCCCCTATGCTTTTTGCGCGCCTGTATATTACATGCGGAGGATAACTAAAAATTTTGGAAAGTCGCTCGCTATGCTTGAGAATGTTGAAGTGCGTTTCTTTATATTTTTTTCACGTTTGGCGGGCTCGGTGAAAATAAAACAGAAAATAGGGGTTGGCGGTCAAGAAAACTTTGGAAAGCAAAGGGGAGGTTGTCGTGGGTTAAAGAAACAGATGAAGAATTTTTTGTCAGAACGAAAGTGGTGCAAAAATGCCTGCTGTGTAGGATCTGAGCCCACGACCTCCAGAATACCGGTCAGGAGCGATAACCACAACGCTACCGGCGGGGACAACCTTCTCGGGTATTTATCTTAAGCTTTTTTTTTCTGCAGTTGGGGGTGGTAGCCAGTGCCACTCGGACTTCTCGGTTTGAAGGGGACTTTCTTTTTAACCACCGGGCGGTGGCTCGAGTGTCTACGACATGCTAAGAGTGGTCGACCAGCGTTAAACCCTCTTAAGCTACCTTTGGCACCAAGACTGCCAGAACAGAGGCCGTCGCTAAGCATGTGGCGAATCAGAAAATGGGAAATGAGGGGCTCCGTGAAAATAATTACAATCGCTCGGAACCTGCATTCATCGGTAAACAAACGAGAACCTTCCTCATCATCAATACACATTCCAATTCCCGATATCGTATTACACCGAGACGTTATATTTCCCTTTCTTTTAAATCTTGATGCAAAGAAATCATGTGGCGCTAATGGCATCCCAAACATCTTTTTTCGTGGATATTCTGAAATACTGTCGCACTACTCTTTTTTAGGTTGTGAGGCTTTGCTCAACCACAGCGGTTGAAATAAGACTGGTTGACAGCAAAGCTAATTCCTATACACAAATCAGGTTACCTAATAAATAAAAAAACTATAGGCGTCCGAGTTCATTGATTAGTACGTGCTACAAAATACTCGAACACGTATTAGCAAGACATTTAACTAAGCAACTTGAAGATAGGTTGTTTGAGCGCCAGCATGAATTAGGCATACCGTATCTACAATTACACAACTAGTAACTGTAATTTATGACTTTGAAGCCGCAATAAATAATCACCCACAAATAGATTCAATATTTTTAGATTTATCGACGGCATTCAACCGGGTGGCGTACAACTCATCTTTAGCTAGGCTAACAGAGATTGGTTTACCCGACTTTATAGTTCGTTGAATAAAGGCTTACTTTATTTATTTGTTCACAATACCCCTAAAGGCCCCCCGTGAGGGGGGTATTACATAGGGGGGTTACATAGCACACGTGTTGTATTAGCACAGTAAAGCGGAAAAAATAAACAAAAAGAAGCAGGAATGTTCACACTGCAAACGCAAATAAATACACATTGTAAACTTGAAAAAATAAAAACGCAGTAATCAAATCATTCTAGCAAACAAAAAAGACAGGTATATAATACAGATGGTTCAAATTCAAGCACGACAGGATGTACAACCTATCAGAACAACGACAACAAAAATAAAATACAGAGCAAAAATAAAAATGTTCAGTGCACAATTTGAAGGACGGAAAAAAATCCAAAAAGAAGAGGAAAGTGCTAGGTTAGCTGTTGAATTAGTTCCTGGAATTTCGTGTTGTCTTTTTGAGAAGCGATACGAGATGGTAGATTATTCCATTCGACTATGGTACGTGGAACGAAAGAACGGAGAAAGGCAGATGAGTGGCAATTTGCGCGTTTAACTTTGTAGGAGTGGTCTCGGCGAGGGAAAATGACTGGTGGTGGCTCGAAGAAATCATCGTGAAGTGACGCGTGGTGATACAGCTTATGGAACAGTGATAGGCGGGAAAGTTGGCGGCGATGTGCTATTTCAGATAGTTCGGCGCGACGTTTTAGTGCTGTGACGCTGGAATGAGGTGAGTAGTTTAAATATATGAAGCGAGCAGCCCGGTTTTGAAGAGATTCAATATCAGTTACGGTGTATGCCTGGTGGGGATCCCAAATGGCTGATGCATACACAGTTTTAGGACGTATTAGTGCAGTAAAGGCAAATGTCAGAAGGAGCATGCTTTAGGGTACCCTTTAGAAAACCGAAAGAGCGATTAGCGGAAGCCAGGGTGTGTTTTATGTGATAATGCCATGCCAGACCGGGTTGAAGGTGAATTCCTAGATATTTATAAGTGGATACGAGGTCAATTGAACGGTTATTTAGCGGGTAGGATGTAGGAAAGCGGGAGGCCCGATTAGTGAAGGACATATACTTAGTTTTAGAATGGTTTAGGCTCATTAGCCAAGATGAACACCATGCATTGATAGCGTTAATATCAGTTTGCAAAGCTTCACGGTCATTCTCGTAAGATATTATTCGGTAAATCACACAGTCATCAGCAAAAAGTCTTATTCGGGAACAGACAGAGGATGGTAAGTCGTTAATATAGATTAAAAACAGTAGCGGTCCTAGTACGCTGCCCTGGGGGACTCCGGAAGTAACAGGTTTGAAAGAACGGGTACAATTGTTAGCAGACGTGAACTGTAGGCGTGATGAAAGGAAATCTTTTACCCATGATAAAATGTTAGAGTGAATGTTAAGCCGAGAAAGTTTCGTGAGGAGCCTGTGATGAGGAACACGGTCGAAGGCTTTTGTAAAGTCAAGAAAAATGGCGTCAACTGGGATCCATCTTTCAGAGATGAATGAAAGTCATGAATGAAACCTGCGAGCTGTGTGTCACAAGAATATCCTCTGCGAAATCCGTTTTGGTACTTATGTATGATGTTATGATCCTCCAGGTAGTTGATAATTTGTGTGTGTATTATATGTTCGAGGAGTTTACAAATGTTACTGGTTAACGAAATAGGACGATAGTTCACGGGTGAAGAGCGTTCACCAGATTTAAAGATTCGAATTACTTTTGCTATTTGCCAGTCATAGAATGCAACCTGATGATAAGGATTGGGAAAAAAGAGTACACAGTATTGGACAAATGCTAGCTGATAAATGTTTGAGTATTTTGTTATTGAAGCCTGCATGATCCGAGGCAGTAGAAATTTTGAGTCGATTGAGCAATGAAAATATTCCAGCTTTACTGATTATTATTTGAGGCATGCTGATGTCTGGAATGGAGTTAACTTTAGGGCATGAGGCGGTGTCTTCACACGTAAATACTGATATGAAGGCTTCGTTTAAAACCTGGGCACAATCAGACATGGGAATCGCATCATTATTACTGTCAGTGAGGTTGATGCAAGATGGCTAAGAGGATTGATAACACGCCAAAATTTCCGAGGGTTATTTTTTAACATAGATGATAAGTCATGTTTGAAAAAAATGAGGGCGAGTTGATGCAAGCAGTGACTGATATTCTTTATCGTATCGTTTGTAACGCAGCCAGCTATCGGAAAAGTGGTCGGTTTTATTGGCGCGGCGATAAAGAAGTTTCTTTTTGTTATTGAGGCGTCGAAGTCGCAGGTTATACCAAGGAGCGGTATTTTCTGTTTTCATGGTGATAATTGGGATGAACCTGTTGATTAAATTAGTAAGTGCGTTTTTAAAAACGGCCCAATTATCTTCAACTGAACGCGATCCGTGTTCTTCCAAGAAATTATCTGTGATTGAGAACAGTTCACTGGTAATGCTTGTGTAGTCAGCCCTATTGTAACATCTTATTTGGTTTTTAGTAGTTTTGCGCTTGATAGGAGAAATATGAAGAATACCAGTAAGGATGTTGTGGTCCGATAGCCTATTGAGATGCGTGATGTAAGACAAAATATCAGGGTCATTGGTAAAAACCAAGTAGAGAATGTTAGTCGATGTGGACGAACTGCACGTTGGACGACTAATTAATTGAACCAGTGAAAAATCGAGACAATACTGAACAAAGTTATGCGCTTCGGTTTGGCCATCTGTAACTGATTGAGTGGACCAGGAAATGTTAGGAAAGTTGAAATCGCCAAGAATGAACAATAGAGAATTTGGAAAACGGGAGCAGATTAAGTTCAGAACTCGGGTAAATTCACTTGAAAAATCAGTATTCGCATCGGGTGGCCGGTAAAAAACGCCAACAATTAGGTCACGAATACCAGACTTTATAGAAACCCATACACATTTAAAAAAAGAACTAACATACACAGGCACGGCAAGTATGTAAATTGATACCGCTAGAGGAACGACACCTCTTTTTCTGTGTTTTCTATCGCAACGGAAGAATCTATAGTTAGCTTAGGTTAGAAAAATGGTTCTATCAGGAACATTCTCGTTTAACCACGTTTCAGTAAGCGCAATACTTGATGGAGTGCTAGAATCGACCAGGGAAGAGAGCGGAATGCTTTTTGACTGAACGCTTCTGATATTTGTGTATAAAAAAGAGAGGCCACTAGAACAGACCTTTTGTGGTATGGACAGCAATTTTTTGTTGAATGGGAAGTGATAGGGGAATGCAGTCATACCATGGTTGGATTTGGAACGGGTGCCGCTTGATTTTCAATAGTGTTCCACTCGTACACGTCGTTGTTTATGCATAGCCTGTCAAAAATGAGCTTCACATGGTCACCATTCTTTTTAATTGTTTTTGAAAACTGCAGCAAGTTTCGCCGTTTGTCATGAACTGGCTTCGAAAAGTCAGGTGAGAAGCCATAAGACGTATTTTTCAGCTTGCCGTCACGGCTTATTATCGCCTCTACCTCTTTATCATCGAAGTGTTTGGCAATAATTGGCCGAGTTTTATCTGGCGAAAAACGCCTCAGGCGATGTGCTCGCGCGATGGAAGTGACCGTAAGTTGAAGCTGGTTTTGACAAAAATCAGTTACAACCTTTTGAACAGCATCCCCAGTTTCTGCTTCGTTACTCTCAGTGATGCCATAAAATAAGGCGTTGGACCTTCGCGAGGGGTTTTCTAGATCGTCAATCTTATCCTCGATATTAGAAATATTGCTTAGCCTTGTGTCGGCCCGTGAGGCACCAGAAGACTGAAGTTGAGACTGTAAATCGACAATTTGGCTTCGAACTTTTGATGTTTTCTTGTTGTTCGCGGGAAGTTGCACAAACGCAGACCACTCCAATTTGGATTTTATTTCAGCGACGCGTTTGGAAAGCTATTCAAAGTCATTTTTCAGGCCTATATGAATGTGTAAGACTTTGTTTACAGATTCCGGCACAGATAAATTCGATGCGTCTAGCCGTTTAACTGCATCAAAGACAAAATCAAGTTTCTCTTCCTTAGGCTTGGTCATGGGCCCTGGGTTTGACTCGACATCACCATGTAGCAATAACAGGCGCCAAAGGTGCAACGCTGCCGCAAGAACACGCTTCCAAGAGCAAGAACAAGGGGGCAACGACACCGCAATAACACAAACGTCGGCCAATTTGTTTAATGCGATGGTGTTATGACAGATAGTCTATGTGCGTTAGCAAAGCTGCCACAGAGCTCAGTGTTGGGGCCGTTGTTGTGCCTAGTGTACATTATTATTATTGGGAAAGATATTGGTCACAGCATGAATGTCGAATTGTTCGCAGATGACTGCGTTGTTTTCTCTACTATCAAGAGTGGTTCTTGTGAGCCTGATAGAATAAAGATGTTTCTAGCTGGTGGACTTGTGTGAGAAGAGGAGTATGGAAATTAATTTTTCAAATTCAGAATCGATGTTCGTTACAGCAAAAATAAATCCGCTTATTCACAGTTTTTATAATATAACCCTGGTCTTGAAGTTGTAACGTCTCTCAAATACTTGAGCTTAACAATTACTAATAATCTAAACTGGAATATGCGTATCTATAGGATCTTCAACAAAGACTCTAAAGCCTTCGCTTCCTCAGAAGAAAAGTGAAGGGATCTCCTTGTATCAATAAATTAAAAGCTTATTGCACCTTGATTCGCCCAGTCCTCGAGTACAAATCAGCAGTTTGGGAGCCCTTCATGCCACCAATACTACAAAGATTGAGCGTATCGAGCGTCTTGCTTCGCGGTTCATTTTGTCAGATAACAGGACATCGTTATCAGTGAGAAAAACGACGAGGGCTTTTAACTTGCCATCCCTTAAACTCCGCCGCCAGGTCGCCCGCCGCAAAGTTCTCTATCTACTGTAAGACAACAAAACCATCCTGTCACTTCCCGCACCTCAGAGATCATCTGGATTGACTCACTGCCAAACCTTACGACCATACTTTGCCCGCACTAAAATATTTCTGAAGTCCTTTTTTCCTAACACTATAAAACAATAGAACTGTTTGCCCGTATCGATTATGAAACCTGCAAATTTTGGTGCATTTGAACATGCTTTGTATAATCAACTTTAGCAACCCTCTTCTGCTTACGGAGCGATGATGCTGCCTGCAGTATTATTAAATAAATAAATAAAAATAAATTAGGCTTAAGAGGGCTGCCTATGTGTGGGCGAAACGCCCGGTGACTAAAGACACCGTTGTTCTCGTGCCGCCATTATAATTCTGAAGCGGAAGGGGCGATGGTTATTCCATCATGAGGACTGCGGTACGTATATTGCCTGTCAACTGCCTGCTGTGCCCCATTAGGCGGTATCTTAAGAAAGCGTGGTGAGATAAGAATTGCTGTTGAGGGAGATGGCACAAAACAGGTGGTAAGGCAACCCTACAAGCCCGAAATTATCTCCGGGAGCGTAAAGCACCGTGCTACCAAATATACACATACCAGAAGCTGCAGAGTTTTCAAAACACCTTATCTCAGCACTCTCTCTGCAAGCGCCAAGCCCACTGCCTGGCAGTGCACTAGCTGGGTCACAACCTCGGGAGCAGGCGCTGATGGTATCGGCGATTCGCGAGACGTCGATTAGCCCGAGAAGCCAGTGGTCCATCGTTCTCCACAAGGGCGAAGACCACCAGAATTTTTTAGGGACTATGTGCTGTGCTGTAATAATCGCAGTGACTTGATTATAGAAGCGAATTCCCCTTAATTTCACTGTCATGCGCAGTAACTATCCTGTTCTATGCACCTCCAGGTGTTTGTTGTATTGTTCTGGCACTACATCTACCTCACAGGGGTTGATGTACTGTTGTGCCTTAACACGAGATGTCCAATGAGCAACGGCACCATGAATGGAATGCGCAACGGTGATCTTGTAAAGGTGGTTGGTGCTCACGGAATAAAGTAGTGACTGTTATAGAGCACGCTGTGTTGTTGTGGGTTTCTTCTTCGCTACGCAAGCCCGATTACACGTTAAATACGTTTGTGTCAGGACCACGGCTCACAGAGATGATACATCGGCCATGTCGTATGCATGCGAAACTCTGTTTACAGAAACAAACTTCAAGGGTGACTAATAAACTGTAAAAGTGTGCAAACAAGCTTGAACATTTCTGCCCTGAAACAATAAAAAATAAGGCTTATATTTATTCAAATTATGTTCAAGCTTTTTTAACCTACAGGGTTCTCATAAAAAAGATATTTATTCCACATATCTTGATGCTTTATTGTCGGACTAGTATGTTTTATAAAGACCCTTTATTTCTAATAATATTTTATTTGGCTTTGCTATAAACAAAAACAACCCAAGCTATCACTTCCTAGGTAACAGTCATTTGCAAAATACTTAACATCCTTCTTCATCAGTGAGGACTGGTATCACTATGCCAGGTGTAATCGGTTTTGGAGTTGTAGTAGTGGCAACCGTACTTCTGGTCGTCGTCGGTACGGTGGGTGGTTGACAGATGCCATCATGCCACGAATTGTGGGGGTGTATTTTTACGCAGCTACATCTTGGCGAGCACAAGTTGGGGGATAGGGATGAGCACTGAAAGAAAATATTGATGACAGGTTAAAGACAACTTACCTGAAATTGCTATATTGCAGCAATTTGTTTCCTGTAGGAGACAATTTCTTAAGCGAGTAGTATAATAAACAAAAAATTACAAATCAATTTTTAAATTTTACAAACGGCCATTTCAATTGGTAATAAATCTGCTGAAAAATTTTAGGAATACCAAAGCAGGTCAACTCATTCATCTCCTCAACACCATGCAACAAATCCAACAGAGGGCTGATTCCAGAGTTTTCAATGACGCACGAGATGGAACGGTACGAGAATAAAAATATCAGTACGTTCCCTTCTACGAGCTCGACTTTGTCAGTGACTTTGCAATAATAGGTCTACACTAGTTCTAAGGGGTTTCAAACTGCCTTACAACTAAGATTTCTTGTGAAAAGCACTGCAAACTATCGGAAAAACTTGTGCTTATAAATACGAGCACAAAGTTAGCTTGTATATCAAACAAAATTGCAAATGGACCCAGTAAACCTTTAAATCACTAAACGTGGCATAGCAGGCGGTAAAAACCACTCATATAAACAAGCTTTTTCTCCTAAATGAGATGTCAGCGTAAATTACTAGGCGCCTAAAATCAGCAAGCAGAATTTTTAAATATCAAAATCTAGAAAATTCAATGATTTAGTTGGTGCCATCACCACAATGTTTACTGAATTGATATAAATGGGAGCAATCAGAAATGAACTCATAAAAACGACTGCCAGTTATTTCCGTAAAGGACCCTTACACGTTGTCGTCATTAAGGTAGGTCACCACGTTCGAAAAAAAATGTGAAGTGTAGGCCAAACGCTAAAATTATGTTTTTTGTTGTAATATTTATATAGCTGGAAACTTTAAAAAGATAAAAGTGTAAAAAGTGTAACAAAAAGTTCATATACTGTAATTGCAAAGAATATAGATGTTGCACAAACAGTTATGACTACAAAATGGTAGGTGCAATTCTAACACGACTGGGGTGGAAATAATGAGGACAATACCCTGGGCATCTAAACCCCATGATTATCACATCTTCAAGCTAACTTGCGTAATCATAAAAATCTGAAAAATTTTATATCCGGCACGTTTGGGTTCACATAACTGGCCATATTATAAAAAGTTACCAATATTTCTCAGTCATTCTACTTCATTGCATTGTCCCATATATAAAAAACCGCGCACACAATTTCGTAGTAAAATATTTATTAGAAGCAAAGTTATCACTGTTCGCTTAACTGATGGATGCAAAAAATCAAGTTTTGAGAAAAATGGCTTCAATGGTTGATACCTATTGTGCGTACAATTAAAAACAGTCCATGCGTCTTAAATCCGCCAGGCTCATAGCTTGCTCCCTCCTTGTAACTGGCACGATCTCGTTTTGACCGAGCTGAAACGCAAGTTTTTTTAACCTGTTTTGCGTCTTACAGTTGACTTACATGCGGCCTTCGTCAAATGGTAACAGTCAGTCGTCAGGCGCACCATCCCCGTACTATAATCTATAACTGTAATTGCAGTCTATACTGCACTATAACCGTCTCCTTGCAAGGCTAGAAGTAAATCCGCGAGCTTAAAACGGCATACGAAAAAGCAAAGACAACCAGACACAAACGCAAGGCAACGCAAATGCGCGCAACGTAAACAAGAGCGTGCCACCCGCTGCCCTTTAGTTGGAATTTTAAAATAAAAGGAAATCACAATGGCCTGAAAAGTGCGCCCAAAAGTTTAGGAATGCACCTAAATAAATTAGCGTTAAGTAACGTATACACGAAGAAAGATTTATGACGATAGGGCAGATGCGGCGGAGTTGTAAGCCTTGAGTTTTGGTTTTTGATACTTCTCGGGTGGGTTAAAAATGACATAACTTTTTAACCAATACAGATAACAGCCCATTTTTTTATATTCTTCAATCCACAGGGATGTTGGAAACGCTAAATTTAAGACGCCGTTTTTTTTTCAAAAAGTGCGTTCTTGAAGGTGGTGTTATACCTTAAGTAAAGTAACTTGCAGAACATTTTATCTGTTTTTTTCTCCTATTATGATGGTAAAAGTTAAAAAAAAAGTTAGGAATTCAAAAACCCCATAACATATTTTTAACGGGTAAACAGGTTAGCCCATACGGGCTGATGAGTGGGCTTGGAAGCGCGCGAGCGATGGCTTGGGCTCACCGGAATCTTGTCTTTCTCACGCAGCTTCTGTTCTCGGCCTGCTCCTCGGCCCTGCCCAAGGATACCCCCGGCTGCGCCATCAACGCGATACTAGGACGCCACGTGCCTTCATCGGAAACTTCGGTTCCGCCTGACAACCAGTCCACACCCTCGTCTGGCACGTGCTAAACGTCGCGGGCCCTGTGGAGAACGCGTCAACCTGGCTGCCCCCTGCCTTGCGCATGCTCCACAAATCGCCAAGGGAGATCCGATCGCCATCGACAACGCCCCAGCCTATAAAGAGCATCTTCGGACCGGCGCCCACTTCATGGGCTCGGCGGCGCGCGAGCGATGGCTTGGGCTCACCGGAATACCGTCTTTCTCACGCAGCTTCTGTTCGGGGCCTGCTACTCGGCCCTGCCCAAGGATACCCCCGGCTGCGCCATCAACGCGATACTAGGACGCCACGTGCCTTCATCGGAAACTTCGGTTCAGCCTGACAACCAGTCCAGCTATCTCCGATTCTGGCACGTGCTGCAACGTCGCTGCCCTGTGGAGAACGCGTCAACCGGCTGCCCCCTGCCTTGCGCATGCCCACAAATGCCAGGGAGATGGGATCGCCATCGACAACGCCCGCAGCCTATAAAGAGCTCCTCGGACCGGCGCCCACTTCAGTGGGCTCAGCGGCGCGCGAGCGATGGCTTGGGTTCACCGGAATCCCGTCTTTCTCACGCAGGTACCCAACAATTATTCTTTGTTCGCGCGACGCACGCGTTACCCTGCCTTGCTGTGCTGCCGAGCCCACAGTGTTGTTGTTCTATTGCTTTTGATTGCGGTCTTGTTTTGTTGGAGTTATTGATTTTATGCGGAGATGTAGAAGAGAACCCCGGTCCGACAAAAAAGGTGCCCCTTCCGCTGATGAACCATGTGATATAGCCGCAATTCTTAATGAACTCCGAAACGGCCAGTCAACACTGTTAAGCGAAATGAGATCCATGAAAGCCAAACTCGACGAAACCGACACCATGTTAGCGGACATAAAGGTACGCTTAACTAAAATCGAGGGAGACTGCGCTTCCCTTGTGAACATTAAAACCCAGGAAAGGGGAAAGTCGAGCATCTAGCCGAGGAGAACGCAAAACAGATTTCTCATTTGTCGTCCCGTCTCGACGATTCCGAAGACAGGGTTCGTCCCCAAAAACCTGCTGTTTTTCGAGTATTTGGACAGTTCAGGCGAAACGTGGGCGCAGTCTAAAGAAAAGGTTATTAGTCACTGTTCAGCAGAATTTAAGATAAACATCCAACCTTGGGACATCGAGCGTGCGCACAGGCTTGGCACATTTCACCCGGATAAAAACAGACCGATAATTGTGAAATTCGCCCATTTCAAGGATAAGATCAGATTCTTAGTGCTAGCTGGAAATTTAAGGAGTCAGGAAGTTGCACGCTGAAATTTTTCGCCTAATACACGCGTAGCCCGCAAAAAATTGGTTAAATTTTGGAAAAACACAAGGGACCTCCTACAAGCACGACAGATAAATTAAAGATAGGTGACGTCACTTACATCTATGACCACAGTAGCGAAAAGGTTGTGCAGCGCGATTCATAGCGGTTAGCAAACACAATTCCCACCCCCAAAATAACAGTATCATATAATTCATTTTTACTAACATCCCTAGCCTGCCTCCCAAAGGGGAAACCCTAAGCAACGTCGTTACCTCAACCGACTCCAATTTTGTAATTCTTACGGAAACATGGCTAAAACCCCATCAATAGGTGATGCGGAAGTACAGCTCTCTTTCCCCGATTTCGACGTCTTCCGATGTGATCGGGTAAACAGGCGAGGCGGTGGTGCCTTGTTGGGTGCCCATCGTAGTTTGCAGTGCTGTCGTGTTGTTATTAGTTCCCCACTCGAAATACCGTTTATTCGATGCACAGCTGCGTATCCTCCTGTCATAATTGGCGTATGCTATCCCCCCCCAGATGCCGACGCCTCATTCGTACCCAATTTCCACGACGCGTTGCAGTTGGTCTCAACCCTACACCCCAACACGCGTATTGTAATTTTTGGTGATTTTAACTTTCCGGCTATTGACTGGTGCAACGCCGCAATCACGCCGGCGTAGAAAAGCGTCGAAAGCGATTTCATAAATACGTGTCTTTCGTTCGGGTTTTCGCAGTTGGTGCCATCACCCACAAGAACTACAAACCACTCGAACAATCTACTTGACCTGGTTTTTGCCTCTCACCCCGATAGTTTCTCTCTACTCACCCATCTGGACGGAATCAGTGACCACGCAGGCATTCATGGTACGTTTCATTGCCTACACAAACACCCACAGGAAATGTCGAAAACAATTACACTTTACGATAAAGGAAATTTTCTCGATATGAACGCTGAACTGAGCCACTTTGCGATTCGTTCTTGTTGGATTTCGAGACCCGCTCGGTTGAAACAAATTGGTCAATCTTTAAGTATGAAATGCAACGTTTGATTGCAAATACATACCTACAAAAACAATAACAGAGCGGATCGCATCCCGTGGTTCAGCGTTACTTTAAAACGGCTCAAAAGAAAAAAAAATAGGCAATTCAGAGCGGCGAAATCTTCCACCGACCCACACACATGGGAAAAATATCGAGCAACATCGAAGAAGTTCGATTCACTCCTGTCTAAAACTAAACGTACCTTCTTTTCGTCGACACTGCCAGCCCTCATTCGCACTAACCCTAAGCAGTTCTGGAGGACCATTAATCCCAAACACGCAAACCCTACAGTTTCTTTGCTTGACTCCTCAGGAACTGCTATTCCTGACTGCAAGGTTGCCGAGTCTCTTAACGCCACATTCCGCTCAGTATTCACCCGTGAGCCAGAGGACGGCCCTGTGTCCCTTTCTACTAAATTGCCCTCCATCATGCCGAGCATCACATTCCAACTACACGGCATTTCAAACGCCATTGACTCCCTGAAGCTATCTTCGGCCTCAGGCGTCGACGGCATCAATGCAAAAAATTCTAAAAACACCAAACACCTCACTAGCATCATTCTTAGCCATATTTTCAGCAGTCCCTCTCAACAGGTTCCGTTCCTCAAGATTGGAAAATAGGAAAAGTTGTGCCTGTCCCCAAGAAAGCCTCAGATAACGCCTTTCGTGCAATCTCTCTTACATGTGTTTGCTCTAAAATAATGAACATATCATTTACACGCACATAGCTAGCTTTTTGAAATCAGCGAAGTTCTTTCATCCCAATCAACACGGCTTCCAAAAAGGTCTCTCCTGCGACACTCAATTGGCACTCTTCCTAAGTGACATAAATTCTAAATTTTGACATTAACGTCCCGTCGATGCTATTTTCATAGATTTCGAGAAGGCCGTCGACAAAGTTCCTCACAAGCGTTTGCTATCTAAACTTTCACATTTAAACCTTGATGAACATGTATTTTATGGCTTTCAAACTTTTTAACTAACCGACAGCAGTTCGTCTATGCTAACAACAGTTCTTCCTCCTTATCCCCTGTCATCTCAGGTGGTTCCCCAAGGGACGGTCCTCGGGCCCTTACTTTTTCTCATATACATAAACGACCTACCAGATAATATTTCTTCAAGCATTCGGTTGTTCGCGGACGACTGCGTCATTTATCGCCCCATTATCGATCCCACTGATAACGTAGCACTCCAGCAAGACCTAAGGAAGATAGATGAATGGTGCAACAAATGGCTCATGGTTCTAAACGTTCACAAAACATCCCTCATTTCTTTCCACAGGCGTCAATCCTATTCCACGTACAAATATTTCTTAAGTGGCTCCGCTATATCTCCTGTCTCGTCCACTAAATATCTAGGTCTTCTTATTTCTCAAGACCTTACATGGACATCCCACATAAATCGCATTACCAGTGACGCGAATCGCGCGCTGGGCTTCCTCCGACGTAACATAAACCTGGCTCCATCCACCGTTAAATTATTGGCCTACGAAACGCTTGTTCGCCCTAAGCTGGAATTCGCGTGTGCAGTCTGGGACTTACCGCAAGCTAACTCATGTACCATCCTTGAATCCGTCCAGAACCGTGCGGCCAGATTCATCTTTTCAGATTATTCATACCACACAAGCCTAATACATCTTAAACGTAAAGCTAAGTTGCCAAGTCTCAAAACACGACGTACAGTAGCGCGAATTTGCCTCTTCCACAAGTTCTACAACTCGTTATCATGCGAAAGCCTCTGTATAAAAACTGCTCACCACCCATCGAATCGCCTCAACCACTCAAAAGCAGTATACCCACCTCACGCACGCACGACCGCCTATCTAAATTCTTTTCCTGTTCTGCCAGCCATCGAATGGAACAGCCTTGCCGAAAGTGTCGTCACCCAAACAAACCCGACTCAGTTCAAAGCTGCCGTAGAAAAACTTTTGCAATGATTATTTTTGTGTCGTGTATGCGATTATCTTTAGTGGTGTTATCGACTTCGTTGGTTGGCATTGTATGCTTTTTTATCAACAGAGCGTGCTTGATACCCTCTGTATTCGTGATGCACTTGTTCGGTTGTATTTTTTCTGTTTTTGTTCAGTTGTTGTGTAATTTTCGTGCTTCAACACCCCTCATGTAAAACCCCACCCACTGGGGTCTTTGAGATATCTGTAAATAAATAAAAAAATAAATAAATATCACAAAAACCGCTACGTAAAATGTTTCCTTTCGTTTTGATATCATGTCAACAACAAGTGGAGGGCGTCTGGCTATATCAAGAGACAGGGAAAACATTGCTGGCTATAACCCGACATGCTGTTTGCACAAAACAGAATCAGATAATAGCCACGAGTCCTAAAATTTTCTTTGAGAAAATATTTCCGCTTACGTTGCTTCTTTCAAAACGCTTTTCTGCAAATTCCTAAAGGCCTTGGTAAGGGCATTCGCAATGGTAAAGGTTCCAACAATTTTGATTCTCGCACAATCTTACAGTGGTTACGTTCAAGGAGCGAAATTGCTAGACTACTCTGAGAAATCACCAGCCACATATGTGCACTAAAAAGTTCATTAAATAAACACAATGCGGCTTTTAACATTGTGGTTTTGATTTGTTTTCCGGGAACTTTATTGGCCTACATTGCTTCTTCACAAATGAAGGTGTTTCAGGTTTGTGGTCATAACGTTGAGCGAAAATATGGTGTTGCTTAACGGCCCCAATTACATGCACACCAAACACACCACAGTTTTTGCCTTTTCCAAATATTGTTTCTACGTCTCAGTGTGTTACCCCGTAAGAGCATCCATGGCAGCCACCGTAGTTATAAAAATGCAACACAGGTGCAGCATCGCAATACCGAGATACAGCCCTCTCCATGCCGAGAAAGCGGCGGCAGCCCTTGCGCTTAGCGAAACCAAGGCCAAAGGTAAACCCACAAACTCCCAGCAGGCATGCCACAACTTTGCTAATGGTCGCTTCCATGTCACAACACTTCGATGAATCACCACCACCAACAAGACCAGTCAGGATTGTATCGGCACCTGCTCACAGCGGCATCCTCAACAACAAGATCGCCTCTCTCGAAGCTCATCTCTTTACCGGCCTAGCGAGCGCTAATAAACCCGAGGCCGAGCGCATGGATCCTGCTTTCACGTACCAGGAGATTACGCAGCACTATATGCTGTCCCGTAAAACCTACTGTTCCCGGCAGAAATCGCTACAGAGAGACCAGGAAACATTCTTGCGCGTGCTGCGGGTTAACACCTTCCCGGATCCCACCAGACTTAACCTCTGTGAGCGGATTCACTTTTCTTCACTTTGCAGCTTTGTTGGAGAGCCTGGGACTCTAACACACATAATGTGCGGCTACGGCAAATCTACCGAAGGCCCCCCAACATACACCTTTCCACAGAGCTTTGGGAGAGAGAGCCTTGGCCTGCTTCGGCCTCGGAAATAAGCTGTGCTTTATCGAAAGGGCTGCTAACACCACTTGAGCCTAAGGCATCCTGGAGTGAGGACGGCTTCCTGAAGCATTTCCTTGATTCATTTAAAATGTATTCTCTCTCTCTCTCTACTGCGCTCGCCTAAACAGACGTAATACATAAGTTGAATTTGATAGTTTTTATCCCACTAAGGCGTTTTTAGAAATTGTGTGGGCCTTATTGTAAGACTAGGTTGTCGAAGTAATTCTTAATGCCAAGGACCAGTCTTGACTGGAGCCGCTGTTATTTCATGCATTGCATATGGTTTGCATAAATTTCAGAACGTTTCAAATTAAAACGAACGATTGGGCGAGTTCGTACATATACATAGAAACCACGCCGAAAACACGAGACAAAGAGACGAGGGCGCGAATAGAGCGCTGTGTATGTGTCCTCTGCTTTTTCTCGTGTTTTTTGCTGTTACTATGAATATGTTCGATTTTAGGCAGCCGTACAGCAGCTGATTTAAATGTGTAGGCTTCCAGTAATGTATTGGCGTTTTGACTGTTCTCTGTACCCTGAGTCTTTTCGTGTACAGTTGAGTTCGCTATAGGTGTATAGAGGAATGCAACAAATTTATATGACGCATAAAACCCGATACGTAAGAGGATGTATCAGATGCCTGCAACCCTTCTTAGGAAGTCTCTTTGGGACACAAACGGTGCTCCCGCAGTAGAAGCGGAAAAGGCGATACTAGATCATTACCACGCCACAGTTCATTATGACGCAGCTAAATATTTGAAATTTAGCCCCCACTAGCTGTGAAACACCTGAAAATGGGGGTAGTCAGACGAGGGTTTCAGCAAACAAAGGGTGCTCAATATCTCTCATTCCTCGCAGGCCACCTTAGGAAGTTGAACCGACCACGTTGAATGCGTGAACTATCAAGCGACGGCCACTAGCTGGGCTAGTTGAGGAGCTCTCAGGCAGTAAATGTGAAATCAGGAGAAGTCAGTTCGGTGCAGAAGTAAGCATCATGTCGTTTAATCTAGGGTCTAATACGTCCAATAGAAGACTGCAGTAAAAGAAAGAACAAGGAATTGGTTTCTCGGTACGCAGAAAAAAAAATTGTGGATTAAGGTATTCTTCAGACTAGTGTGACAGACGCAGGCATGGTGGTGTAGCCAACTAGATGACAAATCATAAAGATAATGCAACCCTGTGCTCATAGGTTGCAGCTACAAGGGTGAAGACGTTGACAGATGTTGATGATCTTGCCCCATCACCGAAGAATAACAAAACACAAGAGTTCACTGAGGGAAACAATCTTTATGTAAATCATTGTTTGAAATATTATGTAAAACACAATCCAGAAAACTTGGAATTCATATCCCGAGTATCTGAGGCAGTACAGTGGTTAAACGTTTCGGGAAAAACAACCGAATTTTGCTGATATATAATTTTCCAAACAAAAATGCAAACAATTCACATGTGAAAACTAGAACGGTAGAACTAAAATTGAAAGGCATTTCTCTTAAATGACCACATAGATATTGGTTAGGACACAGAGGTACTAGGTATAAACAGCTGCGATCAATAATTGCGAGAGCAGGGTAGTATGGTCAGGCTATAATTTAAAAAAAGATGGGAATAGCAATGCATATGAGACCTACTTCACGTTTTTCAGAACCGGGGCCCAAGTTCTTAAAGCAACCTAAAACTACTTAAGAGCCTAAAGTACCTCATGATGAGACATAAGTTTACCCCGCCGTCAAACGTGAATAATGATGTAATGCAAAAGGAAGACCAAATTTCCTCATCAGTAGCGAACGGAATCACATTACACCACATGAGCATATTTATAACGTAGGAATCGCGTTAGCATTATGCTTATCACCATTAATAAGTAGGGCCAACTCAGTTCTGGGGTAGTATGTTTGGTTTTGGACTTGATTTAAGAAAGTTCGTGTTCTCCCAACCTTGTCGTTTCGAAAGAGAGGTACTTAGTTTTGCTACCTTCTTCGTTTGTGTATGACTTTCTTGCGGCTAATGCCCAGGTATGACAACGAATATCTAGCGCGCAGTGGTTCCTTTTGTCGTTTCACTTAGGGTTTCACGGCGCACGTTTACTACAAACAACGCTAGGACGTTCAGAGTCAGCTTCACACATGCCAGCCATTTTCTGCTTTTAACTCTTGAATACTCCTCCGCAGGCAACAGCCTTGGTACGCCATTGCTGCGACATGCCAGAAACGCAGATGCCTTGTCAAGATCTTTAGCGAGCGCCCCTTACATGCACATTGTCAGGTATAGAGTGCTGATGTTTAGTCATTACTAGAAACCGGAATTTAGGGCACCAAATATCAAGGTTTTAGGGGACTATAATATGCCCTAAAAGTGCCTTATGGAATTTATAGTAACGACATTCCGTCGTTTAGGCACATATAAACTCAATCCGTATTTTCTTTGCTGCATACTTTACGACAGACTTTCGGCTTGCAGTGCAAACAGCGAACACGTCCTATGCTTTGGGAGAGTAATATTTTCTTCTTCAAAATTACACACTTAAGCGTTGCAATTTTGGCAGATTTATGTGAAATTCAGGGTTATTCGGCAAAAAAGAAAAAGCTCCAAAGCCACGACAAGCAAGACCAATTTCAATCATTTGCGGCTTTACTTTTTTAGCCCATTTCAGTCGATCATTTTCTGACAAAAGCAATACCCAGCATTCACTAAAGATGGGGGCGCGTGGCTGTGCTGAGGTACGCTCCATGACGGGATTCCATTTCAAATATCGGACTATTTGGTGGTCATAATCCTCGGCATTTCTTTTAGCACAGGGAATCAAGGAATGTTATGTCAGACCTAATGGCAGGCTATCACACAGGCATGGCCCCATCAGCAAATGCTCCTTTTGGTGGGATGTTGGCAAATCTGTCCTATACATTCAAAATAGCTTCAGGAGTTCTAGTAAGAATGTCGCCTAAACTGTCCGCTACAGAAATGGCATCTGCTAAAAGTGTGAAATTAGCACAGAGATGGGCCAAGTGACGTTCAAGAGTAGGGTGGTATAAACAATTTTCGGTGTGACGCTTTTGTCGCCTTCAAACCTGTTAGAATCACCGGCGATCGGTATCGTAGTAGTTTCCCGCCCTTAGCCGACCTTTTAAGGGCCAATGATGTACACTGGTGGAAGAGCCAATAGGGAACAGCTGCTTGAAGACACAATTGCAGACCGAAGGAAAGTGTTCCGTGCAGGTACTTATTCGTTAACACAGGAGGACGACATCCTCAGGTCTTCAAAGCAGTGATGAACCCCATTGGTAGTACATGGAAGTGAAATATTCACGTATATATTACTCAGCTATTCGGTTCTGAAAATGCAAATGACTAGACAAGCAACGCTACTAACACCATTCCCGTACTATGCTCTATATACCGATTATCAATAATAAACAGCGCGCAACAATCACTGCGAGTAATTCGCACTTCTAGGTTTCCGATTAACCTTCAAGGTTACCAACCATGACAAACGATTGCTGTGACGACTACAGTAAAGCTGAACCTACTTATAACAAACACTGATACATCGAATTATCTTTTATAGCGAACCAAATACAGACTGGGTAATCAGGCGTTATTTCAATCACATGTATTCTTTTATAACGAAACTGAAATCGTGAGAGCCGCACGATATCGGATAGAACGAAGAAATAATTTACCGGGAGGCTGAAAAGCTCATTCGAAACCTCCCCTCCACCCCCCATAGTCCTAAACTGCAGGAGGATAAAGGCCCTTTTTTACATGAACGCTGTTGAAAAATTCATGCTGCTCAGTGCTGTGAGGATGCACCAGACGTAAATCACATCCTTCATCAAATACATAAGGACGCAGACCATTTTGGTCAAGTGAACTTGGTTCTGCTTTAATTTCACGTACTCATGTTGCGGTTCATAGGGATCGAAATGGTACAAGGAAAGACGTAAGTTTTACCTTGTGTAGAGTAGGTTGGATGCATTCGATACATTTTTGAATCAAGTATTTTTGCCCGAGCCAGATTGTCGATTTGTTATAGCCGATTTTTACTTCTATTGGCACAATGAATATCGGTTAAACAAACAAATTTGCTCTCCCGACACTGGTTTGTTCTAACGAGGTCCCACTGCACTTCACAAGTGCGGAGATGCGCACTCTTATAAGCTGAGTTTCTCATTACTTGTTCGCCGTACAAGCGACGCATTTTGACGTCCGGCGGTGTTCACACGATAAGCTGATGACTGTATTTGTGGTAATTGTGATGATGCTGCTGCTGAAGATAATGTTATGTTTAGATGTTAATCGCGCAAGGTCAACTAGGGTAAACAAGGCAAACAAAGTGTTTTGATGAATAGGTGACCAGGAAAATTGGTTACAGTGAACACGAAAAAAATCAATTAAAGACGATGAGGACAGCCGGTGTACAGGAGTAGGATGAAGACCAAGAGAGGTTAAAAGATAAATAACGTGGCTGGTGTGTAGTACCAGGGGTAAAGCATTGTGTGGAATAAAATGACCTGTAAGAATTTAACTTCGGACAGAACCTAAAGGTACGCTGAACAGAAAACATGAAATTGTGTTCTAAAAAGAGCGACGGATGCAATAGAATATGTTGTGTGTAAAGTTTTCTGTAGTGTTTGCGTCGTGTAATGTCATACGCCATGCATTGAATACGAATGGTTATGACGGATAGGCACTTCCCATACCTAGATGCACAGGAGTCTTGGAGATCAAGTCAGCAGATGCGAGGGTGTAACCGGTGAGAGGCCGATTCGTAACCTACCTTCAATCCTTCAATGTTGCTGCTGTGTGAGTCAGTAGTGTATGAACCGAAGTGTAGGTTTATTAAATGTAGTTCGTTGCGTATTGTTACCTTAAGGTTTGAAGAATAAGCTAGCATGATATATTTAAAACAAAATTAAGAACGCGTTTTTTCGAGGAATTTCCCGAAGACAATGTACGGATGACCCTGAGTGAATCTGTATAATGGACTTCCGAATATGATGTTCAACTGTATGACTCACATCCAGAAAAAGGCCATATGCTTCTGCCGCAAAAAAAACCGTCTTGACATTCATGGTTTTAACTGTTATAAAATAGGTTCCATGCGCAGCACAAGACATTACAGTTAGAGATTTGGACGCATGACAGACAAATTCTGCAGCCCTATATTTATCCCGCAAATACATATAAATCTTTGAAATCCCAGTTTTTGGTGTCGTTTTTGAGCGTATTGTGAGAAAGTAAAGTGACGTGATTCAGGGCGAAGATACCCTGGTGATTTAAGATCAGTGTGAGATGATTCGAATGTGTCTAAAAAGGAGACGTCATGAATAGTTACCTCGTCTCTCATTCTCTGCAAGGAGAGAACAAAAACTGATGGGTGAATTAAAAATTGTGTTGTGGTTGTACCAATGAAAAAACGGTTTAAAGGGATGGTAAAGTCATATAGAAGGTCAACATAAGTTTGCTGGTATGCTAAGCACCGTTTGTCACACTCTGTGTAGAGACTCCGGACAGGACTAGTAAGGAATGCGCCACCAGAGGGGCGAAGCCCCCGGTGAAACACGGGGTCGAGCATTATAAGTCTCGCTTTCGTGTGTGACCCATGCACAACACTTCCGTAACCTACGGTGACCCTTAAAAAGCGACATAAAGTGAAGCACGAGTGGGTTGTCGGCTTCGTATGATTGGTAAGATAGGACCTTCAGAATATGTATTGTTTTTAGGCATTTATTTTTGGGTTGTTTTATGTGAGGGACTATTGTGCGTTGTTCGTCAAATACCACACCCTAAAAACGTCTGGCTTTTTCTACAGCGTAAGCTACACTGGCCGAGGTTGAGCAGTTTCGCGTGGCTCCTAGAGAGCGGTTCTGCGCATGCGCGAAATGCAGTGACGTATCACGGCGCACAGCTGGCGCGACAGAGCCGCCACCAACGTGACTGGATCAAATTCGATTTAATTGGATTGGATGGGATTGGATTGGAAATTGTTTTAGCAGTACTAAGCATGATAATCACCTATTCCTAGACAACCAGAAAACCTAAGAATAACCAGCTGAACCTTAGCTCACGCTACAGATATCCTGACAGAGCCGAGTTATGCCACTACCATGTTTTGCTACAATCGAGTCACCGTTGCGTTTTAAGGGCGGATCGGGCAGAATGCCGCCCCTTTTTGACAATAGAACACAGGTACTTTTCTCGGGAGGAAATTTGAAATCATTTTCGTGTGCAGAGAAAGTTTTTTTACCCGAAGTGTAACTGACATCCCAATGTGGACATGTTACATGATTTAAAAGATATGTGAACGTCATCTACATAAACCAGACAAGAAATTTAAGGGGGGGGGGGACCGTGCCTTTCGCAGCGAGTGTAACTAACTATAATATTGTGCAGCTCAAAAGGCAACTTTAAGGCACGCCATTCACCTTTACGTGAACGTTTGAGAGAGTGCCGACCCAAATCTTACCACGGACTGTTCGCGTAAACATGTAACTAGAAACAGTGTTCAGGTTGTTACCTGAAACACCAAATTTTTTTAAATCTCTAAGAATGCCGTGGCGCCATGCCCTATCATATGCTTTTTCAATATAAAAAAAATTCTGCAATGCAGCATTTCTTACGTATGTATGCATCTCTAATGGCGGATTGTACAGAAACTAGTTAGACTTTCTTGTATCATCGAGAATCTGCTCCGTGAGGAGTTTGGCGGCTTCGTCTGCATCTAAGTGTGCTTTAGGTATCTGTATATGTGAATGTAGTGGACTTTGCTTCTGATTCCTTAAACCTGTTATGAGAAGCTGTTCTGCTTGTTCCTTTACATATATATGTCAGTTAGGTTACTACGGTCACTAGGTTTACGGTCATTATCATATGGGTTATTGCCAACACCCAACTCAATAGATGTATTACAAAACTAATAGCCACAGCTAAGAGTACTACAGAGCTAATAGCCAGGTCAAGGTGGGAGGAAGTGTTGTGTGCTAGATAATGGTATGTAGGCTTGTTGTGTTCAGTAGGCATGCTCTAGAAGATGTTAGGAATTTTTTAATACAATTACCTCGGGAATCTGTGCGGGAGGAGCCCCAAAGTGATTTATGAGCATTCAGGTCGCATTTTAAAATAAAGGGCTCGGGTATCTGGCCTACAGGGCCCTCGAAATCAGTGCTTAAAAGCTGGAAATCAGAGGAGATGTAGAGCGAGCATACGGTTATCAGCCTACTCGATATTATCGTTCGTGTTTAAAAAAAGAGGATGGCACGGTAAAGATTTTCTGGCTACAATGGGCACACCACCCGAAGAGTGTGTGCAGCCAAACCTGTGCTTTCTGTATACCATATACCTTTTTATGAAATTTGTTTGTTTGGAAAGGAGGAGTGTTTCTTGGAGACACCTGTCACTTTGCTGATTAGCATGCAGCGCTTTATAGACATATAAAGATCTTAAGGAATCCTCCTCAGTGTCATTGAATATCAGTTTGTTCACAGTATGTGCATTTAGGAATGACTGGAGTGTGTGTGCGTGTTCGTGTGTTTTTTGGTGCTGGTACCCTCGGATGGGGCTTTTTGGGCCTTTTTCATGGCTTGGACATCAGATGCCGCAGCTTGCTCTGCGTTTTAGAGAGGAACGGCCCGCCATTCATCTTCTCATCAGATGTTGGGGGGGCACCTTGAAAAACAGCGCAAAAACACGGACGTAGAGAGGTTACACAGACACGAGCGCTGAAGTTCGTGTCTGTGTTCAGCACAGACACGAGCGCCGAAGAGGTTACACAGACACGAGCGCTGGAGGGGGTAACTTGGCCCCCCTTTGGGGTGCCCTTCGATTGTGCCGCCACCGCCGACGGTGTCAGCAGTAGCTTAGATGGCAAGGGTGGGGCAGCGGGTGTGGAAGCCGAAGCGGTGACCCCGATGTCCATCTCCTTGGCACCTTGCAATATAGTAGAGGACAGGGAGAAAGCGGCGAGAGCGGCACCGGTCTCGACGGAAACGGAGGGCACCACAACTGCTGCTGCCTAAGCGAGAGAGGAGATGACGGTTGCGTTGCCTGACGCCACCCAGAGGGCGGCAGCAGCAGGAGAATGTCCGACTCGGGGTACTAAGTCCCTTCCAAAACCAGATGCCGTTCTGCCTCCCGGTGAGCTGCGTCGGCATACTTCCACCGAGGGAAAGAGACGAACGTCTTTTGCGCCTCTAGAAGGTGGTGTTCTTTGTCACCTTGAAGTTGATTATTTGTTTTTCTTTCCTGAACTTTTAGCAAACTCTGGAAACGACTGCGTGAGGTCCCGGGGGCGTATTCCCTAACCATATCCCGTAGGGGCCCAGGCCGACCGCACCTCTTAAGCAGGCGCGCAGCCAAAGGAGTTAAAAAAATTGCAATTTTTTAACCTCCTTGGACGCAGCACTGTGACGTCTCTACCTATATATGCGCGACTTCACGCGAGGTGGATTTTTTCTTTTTTTCCCCTCCCCTCGTTTCGACTGCTGGGCAGGCAGCCGATGGTTTTGCTCCGTGTGCGGGGCTGGCCTGCGGTGCTGGGGAAGCGGACGCACATGTGGTAGAAGCTAACCTTTTGTACCTGAGCCCCTGATCTCTCCGCGGTCTTCTTGTGCACCTGCCAGTTGACGCTGACCTCCGATCGTGTTCCTAGAAAAGCGCTCGACTCGGTGCTCGAAGTGCGCGCGCGCGGATGGACTCTTTCACGCGCATGTGGCAATTATACACGGTCCGGAAAGCAAACACCCTCATTGAAAGCTCATTCTACAGCACACAGAAGGGTATACAATTGAGTTGGGTGCTCTTTCACTATATACACACCTCAAAACACGATTCGGTGCTGCAGGTAAGGATTACAGGAAACCAGCCAATTACCCATGACTACATTTACACACTGTCCTACTCTTGTGAAATATAACAGCTGCATGAGCTGCTACATTTTGGCACTTTCATAACCACTATTACATTGAATTGCGTTAACATTAACTTCATTGCATTATTCTTTATCAGGAACAGTGCCACTAAGGAAAACATTGACATTTTGTTAACAGCAATGGAAGGTGTGAATCGTTCTTGCAAGGGTGATACATTGATAAGAAAGACACCAGCTCAAACGTACACGTTTTACACTCGGTCATGAATTCTGCATAATTTGCACTGCTGGCCATAACAATTTAGGGAAACAATATCGAAAATACATCCAAACCAAGGACTAAGTAATAATTGGATTGTACAGCAACTGAAGTACTCGAGGAGTTTGATATATGTCTTCTGTACAGGGCTATTGACCACAGTCTCTACACTGAAACCATCAGGCCGAGTTTGATATCAGTAATCCTGCGTGCTACCACTCACGCTGTTGCAAATGTCGATTAGTTATTTTTAACAATTTGTGCTTCATGCACACAGAGATTTTGCTGCATAAGATACGTTATTTATAAATACACAGCTCCAGCAGGATCCGAATGGCGCTGATGCCCCCCCCTGTAATCGGGAAGGCACACCAAATCGTTACCACTTAATTTGGATCTGTCCATTATTCCACTGTAATCGCCACCAGCTTTTAACTCTAGGTACCGAACCTGCGACTGCACAGGAACATGTTAGTCGGGTCCGTGACGATCCCACCGCAATAGAAGCAATTACCGAGTACACCCTTGAAAACAGACTCTACAAATTGGTGTAGCAGCCTGGCCGACTTCCCCGTTCGGTATACAATGTGAACTCTCTGCAGCGTGCACTGTTTTTAGTGTGAACCGCATTGTCCACAGTGTGAACTGTACGTTTAGGTGTGAACTGTGCGTTTTGCTGCCACTGACTGACTTTAATGAGTTCATTTTGCGATTAGGACCCCAAGACTGCAGCTGTGTTCATTGTGCGAGTTGTGACCTTCCCCTTTTCTCCTCATTCTTGCTCCCCCAAGGCCCCATGGCCTCTCATTTAATGCAGTGTTACACTCACTCAGATACGTATATTCTTTTCGCTGGGACTAATGAGTAGGTGCCAGTGAGCTTGAAGTCACGGTAGTCGCAGCAGAGATAAAACTATGTAAAAAAAGTATCTCCTTGGCGCACTATTTTTGCGATAGTTATCTGGGAGACCAAATAGCGGCAAAAAATTGTCACTTTTAGAGATCCACTGATGGGTATAGATGAGCAGTTGGTGTCTTTTTCCTGCGACGCATTTTTAGCTACCCCATATATATATATATATATATATATATATTTCTGTAGTGTCTGGCCTTTATTTCGCCAGTATTGTGTCCGAGCTCGTGCCTCAACTGTAAGCCACACACACGCAAAAAAGTATACAAATGTATAAACAAGAAATAGCAGGAATAAAAATGTAAATAGTACACCACAAGTTGCCCACGAAGCGAAACCATCGGCCGCCCGAAAAGCAGCCGAAACCAGGGGAGGGGTAAAAAAGAAAAAATCCACCTCGCATGAAGTCGCGCACATATATATATAGACGTCTCGGTGCTGCGTCCAAGGGCGTTAAAAATTGCAATTTTTTAACCTCATGGGCTGCGCCCCTGCTTAGGGGGTGTGCTCCGCCTGGGCCCCTACGGGATATGGTTTGGAAATACGCGTCCCGGGCAGATTACACAAGTGAGGGTTGTGGCGTTGCAGATGTCTGTCGGGTTGTCTTGTGGTGAACATCAGGTGGACGTCCGTATACCGCAGCAGGAGTTGGTGATTTGCCCGAACCTTTCACACTTGAAGCAGCCGCGCTGGTTCGGTACGAGGCTCGGACTGGAAATCTCATGAAGCCTGCGTTGACTGACTCGGGAAGTGTTGAGTGGTGAAGTGTCAAGATTATGCGTGTGGTCGGTATTACTTGATCGTTTCGACATATGATGATCCGCCTCACTGTCATCACCACCTGGCCATGAAGGCCATCGAGCAGATGTGCTTCGGTATCACTTACTAGATCAAGTTCAGATATTGCCCCATGACAGGTATTAAGACCGCGATGCGGTGTGAACTTGATGTCAACAGCGACCTAGCGCATTTGGGCGATTAGCTTAGTGAATAGCTGTTAGTTCTACACCTCAATCAGGACTCTTCAAGTTTTCAGTTTCTTAGCTTTGTGCGACTTGTCGACAAGACTTTTAACATACTTGGAGATCAGAAACACAGACTGGAAAGTGATAGGGTCTCACTTATCAAGAGATTTTAAGATCAAAAAGCGCAAGACGTTATCGGACTTCGGGAGTGACATAAAAGGCAAAAGAGGAAAGGAAACTTTACTGCGGCCTGTTTTTAGGGAGCGATCATGTTTGGAGGGGGTTTGGAGAACACCATAAAGCATATTATAAAATTAAGGAAGGGGGAACTTTCTTCTGCAGCCTTATCCTGATAGCTCAAAACGTCCCAGAGTTCCTTGCTTGGTAAACAGACAGGGAGCTTGACCTGGTCTAGACGGCCACCGTGGGTGGTATTTAACCCTGCACTTTTAAACACATCGTCACCGTAGGTTACAACTTATGTTTTGGAGTTCAGGATCCACGTTTTCGCCAATAGCGTCACCAAGATTACTCAAAGGGCCCTTTGTGGTGTACTGTGTTCGTGGTGTCACCTTAAAACTTTGTTGGGTCATATTTGCACGCAGTATTTTTGGCAGGCGTCTTCGACATTCCGCAGCATCCGCCTGGCCGTGTCGCATTTCTTTGCTTTGATTTTTATTGCATTAACAATGAATAGGGCCCATGGGCAAAATGTTTCGCCATTGGTCTGCGGACACGGCGCATCAGAAGGGCGTCGATCCAAACAGCTTGTGTGGACAGAGGGACATCGGTGAGGATGGCTGCGGTGTCCCTGCGTACGGGCTTCTGGCGGATGGGCATATGGTGCGAGGTGCTAGTGTCGGTGGCTCGTGCAGGGTTCAAGTTCTTCGGCTTGTGTGACAAGGCTCGCGGATTTTGCTTGCAAATGGGGTGCGACACACAGCCAGTTGCATGTCTCTCAAGCGACAACAGTCCTGATTGTCCGTACTATCAAAAAGCCTATGTTGCTACCATCATCACCGTAAAAATGTTTTTAAAAAAGGCACATATTTACGCACAGAACTAGATATTAAAATGCTTACATTCCCTTAGTTTATGATTAATTACGGAATAGTCTTGATAGCGACACATGGGGAAAATAAGGATTTTGCCTAAAATTGCGGTATCTAGTTATCCCCTTCAGCTTAAAAATACACTGAGTTGTTGCCTGTATTTTTATCATGACAGCCCTAACCCACTTTATACCCGCTTTCAAAAGAAACAGCTATATTCACTTTCTTGGGGTTATCTATAAATAAAATAAAAGCGTTCCTTGTTTTGATGACCTAGACTGTCCATACATGCAACCTATTGTCATAACTGCCGAAGGAATTGAATGTCTTATAAATAACCTTAAACTATCTACCTCCGCAGGAGTTGATAATATTAATTTGAAAATACTAAAATATACTAAGTCTATTTCAAGTAAGATTTTGTACCACATCTTTTTGCAGTCCTTATCATCCGGACAGCCGCCGAGTGACTGGAAAACGGCTAAAATAGTGTAAGTACATAAATCTTGGAATAAAAGTTAACCTGACAACTACCGTCCTATTTCACTAACGTGCATTGGTTGAAAATTGCTTGAACATATTATCGCGTGTAACATTTAGTCTCACCTCGAAAGCAATAACTTTTTCTTTGATAACCAGCATGGCTTCAGAAAAGGTTTTCCTTCTGGCATGCCGTTATTTGAATTTACCACTGACTTGCACTATAACATGGACAATAACTTGCAAACTAACTGTATTTTTATTGATTTTTCTAAAGCTTTTGACCGTGTCACCCATTGCCGTTTAATCTCTAAATTGTCCGCCCTTCGACTAGATTCTTTACATTATCTTGGCTTTGTAACTTTCTTTTTATGCGTGAACAGTTCACGGTAGTAGATGATTATACCTCGCCGCTGTCCCCAGTCACTTCGGGTGTGCCTCAACGCAGCGTTCTCGGTCGCCTACTTTTCTTAATATTTAATAATGAGTTGCCTTCACGCGTCATATCCTGCATGCGCCTTTTTGCTGATGACTGCCTAATTTATCGAAAAATAAATGACCCCACTGAACACGTAACCATTAAAAAAGACCTAAACCTTATCTGCGGTTGGTGCAACAGATGGCAAATGTCTTTAAACTTAACTAAATGCCAGAAAATATCCTTTAGCCGAAAACACACTAACTCCAACTTTTCGTATTTCCTTAACAACCAATTAGTTTCTGAGGCACTAACCTATAAATACCTAGGCGTGCCCCTACCGGCAAATCTTTCATGGTCCACTCACATTAACGCAATATGTGCTAAAGCCTCACGATCAATAGGATACTTACGTCAAAATTTGCATGCTTCGTCTACGATTCGTCAACTAGAAGTAAAACATTTGTATTACCACAACTAGACTTCACGTCCTCAGTTTGGTCCCCCTATGAAAATTATTTATTTGATAAACTAGAAGCAGTACGAAACCGCGCAGCTCGGTTTATATCCAAATCATATGACTTCAGTTAAAGCATATCAAAAATAAAACATATTCTTTCACTTGAGCCACTGCATATCCGACGGCAAATCGCACTTCTATGCATGTTTCACCAATACATTATTCGTGCCAGACCCTCCCCATTATCCACTGTAAGCCCCCTTCCACATCACGCAGATTATTTAATCAACGCAGCTTCACCAGAATCTACGGCACCACAAACTCTTTCAATTCATCTCCCCTCCCACGTGCTATCAGGTTATGGAACGATCTGCCTGATAATATCGTATCGTTGACTAACCCTGAAACATTCTGAAATCACCTGCACAAGACTTTTTCTATGTAAAACCACCAAACAAGACCGCTGGCATTCCTTTCTGTTAGCACCATCATGTTTTCCTTTTTCTTTCTTTCCTTTTTTTGCGGTTGCGGCTACCACACTAGATGTGATTATTGCTTGTACTTAGTTTTTTTTGCCACTCTTGCTCGCTGTTATGTTCTTTTTCTCTTGTTTCACTGACTTGTTGCTGTATTTTATATCTAGTTTTTGTATAACTTCTCTTGTTATTTTTTGATGATCTGCCCTTTTGCCCCCATTAACCAATGCTCTGGTGGGCTTGTAAGGTGTTTTGAATAAATAAATAAATAAAATGCTCGAAAATTGTGCTTGAAAATCAGTGCAGTAAAAAGAAAAGACAAAATAAAAGGAAAGACAAGTAGACAGGGGGGCGCAGCCCTCACAACTGGTTTATTTTGAAGATATCACTAGTAATTTACCAAATCCGTCCACCGCATGGCGGTAAATTATTACAACGAATAAACAAAAACGCAGTCACTAATCGGACTGCACCAGTGTATTCCATTGGTATGCGTGGTCATGCAAGGGTGTCCCTCAGATAAGGACATTCCGGGTCATGCAGCACTACGGAGAGCATACTTATAATTATGGTCTCTTACTATTCTAATATGCCCTCAGTAGTGCTGCATGACCGGGAATAGGCTGATCTGAGTGACACCCTTGCATGACTACGCATACCAATCGATTACACTTGTGCTGATCGGTGTGTAGTTGCGTTTTTTGCTTCTGTTTATTTGTTGTAATAATTACCCGCCAGGTCGGAGACTGGTTTATATATATTGTTACTTGGCACAGGACATGAACCATGAGATGCGGATGATGTATTTTACCCTATTTACATGGCGGCTGTCGCCGAGCTCGAACCGGCTGCGCGTCAGCCACTTTTCGTTGTTCGTTGTGGTGGGACTTTCGGGGATTGTCCACTTGTTCGTAACATCACCCCCGGCCAAAGACACGTCCGGGTTTCGGCGTTCAACCGTGAAGGATGGTGCGGTGAGATGAGATGCGATGTGTATAAAATTGAAGCCTTTCCACGGCGAATGACTATGGCGGTCTCCGATGTCCACTGGTCCCCAACATCGACGCCCACAAGGCCACGACGAACCGATGAGGGTGCTGAGAACCGCGCCGGACGAAAAGGCTGGGGACACGGCTGGGCGACACCTCTTCGCTGTTCATATCTCGCCGCGTCTTGGTTCTTGATCGGCTTTTCACGGGCTGGGGACGCGGGGCGGGGGTAGCGTCATGTGCTGGTAGCGGCGGGGCTGGGGCTGCCCGGCACGGCCCGCGTACCCTCGATGTTTGCGCCGGTGCCGGGACGGAGCGATGCCGGGGTCAGGACGGGGAGTAACCCGCACACTCCACCAAACATTTTACTTGGCACATGACATGAACCATAAGATGCGGATGATGTATTTTACACTATTTACATGGCGGCTATTGCCGAGCTCGAACCGGCTGCGCGTAAGCCAATTCCTCGTTGTCGTCTATGGTGGGACGTCGGGGATTGTCCACTTCTTCATAACAATATTACTGGTGATTCCTTTAAAACAAACCAGATGTGAGTGTGGCGCAGTCCTGTCTACTTCTCGTTCCTTCTTGGTGCTTTGTTTTTTCGCGATGATTTTTAATCATGAATGTTCACCAACTCACCCAAATGACTGTCCTCTTAAATGTTTTACAATGAATTGGTTAATTTTTTGAAGATACGAACAATTATTACCACAATAATTATTTTAAACATAAAAAGATAAATTAGCTACGAAGTACTGCGAGCTCTTTGTTGTTTTTCTGTGCAAAACTACTCGTTTGACTAATGTTCTACGCACCGGAGCCTATTTTACGGCTAAACTGTCTATGGCTAAGTTTTCAGAAAAACGCGTCTGTTATGAATAGCAATAATAGAGAAACACATTGCCGCGTTCCATTCGTTTTGTTTGTTTATTCTTGGTTGGTTTTAGTGCCCGTCTGCGCCCGGCTTTGTTATCTGTCTCCCGAGTGAAGCGCATGTTCCATTCTTTATTTTTATGCCACGCGGGTTATCTTAATTGGATAAGGAGAGCGTTTCGCCCTATCCTCACTGGGCTGGAATAATCTTCTTTGATCTTCAATGTTCTGTATATAAATCGACGACTCGAGAACCACTCGCGCCGACACATAAAAGGCTTCAAAGCAGACGCCGCAGTATTCAAATCGTCGAGCTCGCCTTCGTACGTCACTTTGATGCCTGCTGCTTCGCCACCTATATTATTTGAGTTGTTAGCTGAGCACAAGTTCGCTCCAAGTAACTTGTTTTCCCTTAAGACAACTGCGTAATCTTACGCTTCGTGACATAAGGTGTAGGTGCTGGGTAAGGTCTTCAGCCAGAGTTTGGACTGCTTCCGGATAAAGTGAAGAAAGAAGACGTCATAAAAACGACCTTGATCAACTCAGGCATCATGATCAACTCAGGCACCAATCCTTCCCTCGTTCTTCAACAACCCAGGGTGCCTCCATCATTCCATGGGTCACCTTCTGAGGAACCCGAAGACTGGTTGGAGCAAGTCGAACGGGTCAGGCTGTTTAAGCGACGGGACGAGGCGGAGACATTAAGGAAAGTGTTCTTCTACCATGAAGATTCAGCACGAATATGGTTTAAAAACCATGAAAGCTCCCTGTTGTCCTAGAATGATTTCAGAACGTAATTTTGAAGGATGCTCAGCATGGTTGTGCGAAAAGAACCGGCCGAAGTCTTGCTGCAGACGCAGACACAACACACTAACGAAAGCGTTATTTTGTACGCCGAAGGGATGAACAGGATCTTCAGGCGTGAGGACCCTTTTATGGCGGAAGAACACAAGTTGGATTTTAAACGCGTGGTGTAAGGGAATAACTATTTGCTGGACTTGTCCGCAATCCGCGCAATACCGTCACCGAATTTGTGACCGAAGCCAGCACTGTTGAGAAAACCCTTGAATTGCGTGAGTAGCAGTATGACCAAAACTTTGTTGGCACGGTGAATGCGAACTATGTCGACCGCATGCGGATCCCGGCAGACAGCCTACGCGAGACTATCTATGCAGTATTGAGGGAGCAGCTGCGGAAACGTCTCTGAACGATCCCGGAACCCAGGTTGCTTCCCTTACCGACGTTATTAGGGAAGAAGTGCAGCAAGCGCTGGGAACTTCAACGATGCCAGAAGCATCCGTGAGCCGCAAGCCATGGCCTACACGGCTGGTGTCCGTGGACCTCGAGCACCCGCATCCTATTGTCCCGAGGGTTCATACCGTCTTACCTGTCGCCGGCCCGACCACCTGCGGTGCAACCCCCTTGCCCCACGGAAGACCGACGTGTGGCGAACGCGAGATAATCGTCTGCTGTGTTACCACTGCAGAGAGGACAACCACATCTACAGTCGCGGCCCTTACAAGAGGCTCGGTTTGCGATGGTTCTCCGTCGACGCTCCACGCCTCCGACTCGGCCAGCGCCCTACTAAAATCGAAGATTACCTGTCCCACACCAACTGAGGTCCAGCGCGGTTGGACCATTCGCCGTCACCCTACGGATACTGATCGCCAAGCCGTCCAAGCAATGCAAACTTCACGCGTGGGAGTTCCCCAAGCCCACATAGGGAAAATAAAAGCAGCAACTTCTGGAGGTAAAGTTGCAGGACGGCGGAAAAATGAAAACCCTCCAAAGACGCAACGACTCGCCGAAAGCCATTATTCCCGACATGCCCTCAAGACGACGACCCGATCCAACCCGGACGTGACTCCCAAACACGGCTACAACTTCACGAACCGACGCATACCCGAAATGACACAGCCTGCCGCTGAGCAGACGACGACAATGACGTCGCATAGGATCCGACGGTCAAGAGGAGGAGACAACTGAACATTTCTTGCTGTCTTAGAGGCGGTTCTCCTCTCTCCGAAATCCATTCCTTGAGATTCCCCTACGGCACATGGGTCTTTCGTTGTCGGTTTCAAATTTACTGTCATTTGGGGCATAGGGTTTACGTTTCTCCCACGGGGATATTTGTCGCGCCCTTCACGCTTTTATTTCACAAACAGGTCACCTACCCTGTTAAAACCCATTTCGTACTCTCTTTTCTTGTGCGTGTAGTATTTGGTTTCGCATCAGTATGTTATAGGTTTTTTCTTGGGACCTTAAATTTGTTAACATCATGACTTTCACATTATCCACAGCTCTATTTGCCCTTAGTTTGAATTCTAAAGCATTTCACCAAATTTGACTTGGCCAATCCCCCAGAGTGGGCAGGCGCCATTGATTTTGGTACCAACCAACCATTCAACCAACCAACACGCACAATCCGAGATACGACGCCCGACACACCCGACACCCGAGGAACGTGGCGCCCGAAGTCCACTTGTCCATCGACGGCTTTGACGTAGTCGCCATCATCGACATGGGAGCCGACTACTCTGTCATAAGTAGGTCATTCAGGTCCAAGCTGAAGAAACTTACGATAAGATGGGATGGTCCGCACGTACGCACAGCCAGAAGCCATCTCGTAACAATAAGTGAAACTTGCACATCGCGGGTCACTAGAGAGGGCACCACGTACTCTGCTGAGTTCGTCATTTTGCCAAACTGCTCACGCGATTTAATTGTTGGAATGGTCTTTTTGATCGACAACGATACAATATTTTATCTGGAAACAAGGTCGATAACCTTTGCCTCCGATCACTTTACGATGGCGGTACCTAATTCCGAACAGCATGTTGCTGTAAGGATCGCCGACGATCACGTCACCCTGCCACCCCGCGCAAGCTTGATGATGACAGTCTACTGTGAGGATGCTGCTCCTCACATGAAATGTATTGTATGGAGTGACCAAAGTTTGCTCCTGGACCGCAGTTTCTTCGTCGCAAGAGGTATTGTGCGCTTTAGGCAATGCAAATCACACGTTTTGTTCACTAATTTCACGGAGGAGTACCAGCTTATAAACAACGGCGCTGCAATTGCATTCATCGAAGAAACGAAAGAACAAAGTCAAGCGATTGCGGTTGACAACTTTGAACGCGCATGCGCGCATGCGCGCATGCGCGCATGCTTTTAGGCTGCCGCATCATTTCGACGTGAACCCATCGCTGCCGAAACAAAACGGGACAAATTAGACAAATTATTGTAGGTGCTGCGGCGCTACTGAAGTGTTTTTCGTCGAACTCAAAATTACGTCAGGCACCCCTAGCGAAGCATCGAATTATCAACGAAGATGGAGCACGACCTACCCGACAGTCACCGTACCCCGTGTCTTCACACGAAGCGGAAAACATCCGGAGACACGTCGAAGACATGCTCAGCGACGACATTACACAGCCATCGAAAAGGCCCTGGGCTGCTCCTGCCGTACTCGTGAAGAAAAAAGACGGCACATTGAGGTTCAGCGTTGCCTACCGGCGACTGCACAAAATCACCAAAAAGGATGCGTTCCCCCGGTTCGAATCGACGACGCCCTCGACGACGTCTGCCACGGAAAGTACTTTTTCTTTGATGGATTTAAAGACGGGCTACTGGCAAACAGAGGTGTACGAGAGAGAACGGGAGAAGACTGCATTAATAAACCCCAACAGCCTATACGTGTTCAGGGTGATGGCGTTTGGGCTGTGCACTCAGCCAGCAACGTTTCAAAGAGTCATGGACACCGTGAACGCTGGCCTGAAGTGGCACACCTGCCTGGTATACTTTGACGCCGCTGTGTTATTCTCTCGGACGTTCGCCGAAGACCTTGCAAGGTTGGAGTCTGTACTCTAGGCCATTCGTACGTCGGAGTTAACGCTGAAGCCTGAAAAGTGCCGCTTCGCGTACGAGCACCTGATGTTTTTGGGCCACGGCGTGAACGCCGCAGGAGGCCTGCCTGACGCCGCAAAAATATCAGCCATTGCGAACTTCCCGAAGCCTAAAGGCACGAAGTGCGTGCGAAGATTTCTCGGACTGTTCGCCTACTCCTGCGCTTCCTCGCAAGCTTCGCACGCATTGCAGAGCCACTCTTGCGCTTGACAAAAGATGCTACCCTTTTTAGCTGGGAAACCCACCAAGAAAAAGGGTTCTGCGAGCTGCAAAAACACCTGCAAAGCCCGCCCGTGCTCGCTCATTTCGACGAAAATGCCGAAACAGAAATTTACACCCATGGCAGCAATATAGGCTTTGGTGCCGTCCTCGTTGAAAAGCGAAGCGGTTGCGGAAAAGTAATCGCTTTTGCCAGCCGTAGTTTGTCGAAGGAGGAGAAAAACTACTCAGCCTCTGAGAACGAGTGCCTCGTTAGCATAAGGGCCATTTCAAAATTTCGCCCATACGTGTATGAAAGACCATTCAAGGTTGCGACAGACACCGATGCACTGTATTGGCTCGTCAACTTGAAGGACCCCTCTGGCCGTCTTGGGTGATGGAGCTTGCACCTGCAAAAGTTCGACTTCACAATCGGCCACAAATCCGGCAGGAAACACTCCGACGCCGATTGGCTGTCTTACGCCCCGACGACCCACCACCACAAGACTCTGATGAAGACATCGCGTTCTTCGGAGTCGTGAGGGAGACCGACCTTGCCACCCAGCAGTGTGGCGACCCCGACTTACACGTCATGATCGACTGCCTCGAAAGAAGCAACGTCGCCGTGCCTGAAGCGTTCAAACGCCACTTACCAGCCTTCAGCCTGAAAAACTCCTTCATAGTTTCGAAGAATTTCAGCCCCGGAAGGAGAACGAATTAGCTTCTTGTCATCCCCGCGGACCTTTGTGACGAAATTTTGCGTGCCACGGCGACCCGTCTTCCGGAAGTCTGGTCACAGCTCACACTATTGTAAAAATCAAGGTGAGGTACTACTGGCCCCTCCATACCTTTAGCGTCACCCACTACGTCCGGAGCTTCCGTGACTGCCAGTGACGAAACATGCAACCGACGAGAATCGCCTAACTTTCCCAGCCAATCGTCGTCCCATCGATGCCTTTCCAACACATTGGAATAGACCTTCTGGGCACGTTCCCTACCTCACGATCCGAAAACAAGCGGATATTCGTAGCGACAGACTACATGACGCGCTACGCAGAGACGTCCGCTCTTCCGAGGGGGACTGCACAAGGAGTCCCAAAATTCTTCATAAACCAAGTTGTGCTGTGACATAGAGCCCCTGAATTCTTAATCACGTACCGCGGAATGGCCTTCACTGCGGAGTTCATGCAAGGAATCTTACGCTACAGCAACACGGATCTCCAAAGAAGGACGGCGTACCGCCCCAAACGAACGGACTAACGGAACGCCTGAACAAGACGATTGCGGATATGCTGGCTATGCGCGTCGCCGTTGAACATAAGACTTGGGACAAAGTCCTCTCTTATGACACGTTTGCCTAATATACAGAGATCCAGGACAATACGCAGATGACACCTTTCGAACTTGTCTACGGAAGACGGCCGAATACAATTATCGATGCCATGCTTCCGCACGTAGAAGACGACGACCTCGACGGTGACGTCAAAGGATACTACAAACGTGCGAACGAGGACCGCGAGCTCGCTAGAGTTAACGGACCATCAGCTGGTTGATGCCGGACGCCACAATCTCCGATGCCGAGACTCCGAGTACCACTCTGGTGATCGTGTGTTGGTTTGGACTCCAATCCAACAACGCGGACTCAGTGAGAAGCTTCTGCAATGGCATTGCCGACTCTACCAGATTCTACGACGTGTTGGCCAACTTACCTACGATGTGGTCCCCGATGATGATTAGGCACATCACGACGACGAACGCTGCCCGAAGTCGTCCGCGTGGTTTGCCTCAAACATTACTGGGCAAGATGATGGACTTTTTTGTTGTGCTTGTTTGATTCGGACTGTCATTTTATTTTAGCACCGGGTAGATGCACTCTTAGAGGGGGGTATTACGCGAATCATGCATTTGGTTTGTTTCTTTATGGTTTGATTGCAGTGACTGGCTGAACCCAGCTGGTTTATCTGTGTCCCGAGCGAAGCGCATGTTCAATTATTTTTTTATGCCACACGGGTGATCTTATTGGGATAAGGATAGTGTTTCGCCCTAACGTCACTGGCCTGGAATATTCTTCTTTCATCTGCAATGGTGTGAATGTAAATCGACGGTTCGAGAAACACGCGCGCCAAAAGATAAAATCATGCAGAGCAGACGCCGCGGAATGGTCATCGCCGACGCTCGCCTTCGCACGTCACGTTGTTGACTGCTGCTTCGCCACCTGCTGTGTAATTTTTAAGTTGTTAGGTGAGCACAAGTTCGCTCCAATAAACTTGTCCCTGACGACAACTGCGTCGTATTTAGCTTCGTGGCAAAATGTATAAATATCTGCAGAAAATATGAATAAGACGTTCTGTTTATAGTTTCTTTTTTACTAGGGCGTCATGGGAAGTATTTCTGCCCAATTTTAATGCTTTCACGATCCAATTTTGGCCGGTGTCTTCAGTATCTCAGTACACGCACGTCGCATGTCACCAATGTGTGTGTGCGCTGTTTGACGAGGCCGTGCGCGCGGAGGTAGGCTTCTTGGGCTTTGTACTTCAAACGTTTTGTGCATCAGCTTCTGAGCTGCGCTCGGCCGCCTGGAAGTGAGGCCTCACGCTATGTTGCACTACAGATTTTGTCTAACTTATTCTATCCATCGTATTACTTTCCCCTTGCATCTTTTTTAAGTTGGTGCAACCAGCAACTGCATACAATACCTACAGCAGTGGATCCTGTCCTTCTCATTTTCATTAAAATCAAACATAACTACGCCACCGATTATGTACCCGTTGCACTTTGGTAAAATTTCAACGTTAGCGCCTTACGGCACTATGCTATCTGAACGTTTTCGTTGCCGGTGGAGTCTATTTGTTGGTCGTGTTACCGAGATAGTATTGGCCTACGACCCCGGATGGAAACACACACCCCATATTCCTTCACTAAAATAAAGCTCTTGCTTTTCAAATATTAAGTGAGATAAATAGCTGCGAATAACGTTCATTCACAAATTGGAAGAAACGCGTGTTTATCATGCGCTCCTAGAATAGCGACCTGTTTTTCTGGCCATATTTCCCAACCAAGGGGAAGGGCCGTGAATTTTGTCTAGACGGTCGGCTGCCGTAATGTTTCATTTTTTTGTTTATTTTACGGCTTACACAAAATAGTGTAGTCCCCAATGAGTAGTTTGCCTAAAAATTGGGTCGCGATACAGAGACCTCTAATAATAAATGCCAGCAATAAAGCTCTGACGTACACCGAAAGAACCACCGAAGCACGTGAGTGCACTGTGAAGCCAAGCTAAAAACTAATGGTCATGTGTCCGTAGTCGTTTTGGGTTTTCACTTTCGTAACACAGTGAACAAATTATGTGCCATGCAATCAGCGGTTTGCGGAATATAGTTTTGACAGGCTACAAGCTGGCAGGTTGACCCGGTTGATAACGACCGCTGCATGTCCCATTTTGCTAGCGGTTGGTATATGGACCGTTACGGGGTGACACGAAATGTCGCTGCACACAAATATTTAAATATTTCTTTTTATAAAGGATACTGCAGTTGTCACAGCATAAAATACTTACACTTCTGTAGCACGGAATCCGCATCTCAAACGCCATTCCCACAGCGATGTTCCTTGGGGAAAAAAATAAACTTAGGCCGTGCTTGCCAATCATTGTTACAATACAATTGCCCCTAGTGTATCCTGTCTCTTACTCCTTGATTGACTAAGACCTTTAAATCACTTCGTTTGCAAACGTAGGCTACACATACACACCGGATTGGGATACATACTAGTAAAAGCTGCATTTGAACGATGTTGGTAAAAGAGCTGCGCAAATGAAGATAACTGTACATATTTCGTGTTTAGGGCTAAGGGTCATTCTACGTAAAATATTGTTAAGGATTCGACGTTTTCTGGAAGGGTTGGCTGACCAGATCTTGCTTAAACAGATTTAGTTTGTAGAAGAACTCAACAATAAGAATTCTATATCTGTATGTTTGGCGAGGAGATTTGTTTACTAATCCTGCTGCGTTTCGGGATCGGTCTATGGAAGACCTAACTCTATAGTACTAAATATAGAACGAACATTGATAAAATGAGCTCTACAACAAAACATGCATCAAAGCATCCCATTCAATTTTGGGACGACTATGTACAATACCGGGACCATAATTAAACCTCGCGACTCGGTTTCGTCGATTTAATTGTTCCAGCAATGCTCTCAAGTTACCATCAAGGAAGAGAACAATGAGTGGTCTCAACTAACGACTCCAAATACGTACCAATGTCTCCGCAATTTTTTTACAAAATGAGTGCCTGTTACTTTAGTTTCTAAGCCTGGTATTCTACATTCTATGGCGTCCTCGCAGATGGGGAAAGCAAATTGTACCAAACTAAGGTAACTTAGACAAACCTTATCCCCACAGCAACAGCTTGAAAACAGTTTTTGTGAGGCTCCCGCTTCTTCCTCAGTGTCTGTAGTATCGTAGTTTGATTGTCGTTGTCAGATGCTTTCTTATTCTTCAAACGGTGTTTGCCGTGCACTGCTTTCTTTAAAATGCATTGTGTTCGCGCCACACCAATCTTCTCAGGATGTCTCTCAGTGACGTCGGTATCTCGACCTTCAGTTTCGCACGTTGAGTGTATGTTTTTTTAATAAATTGAATTTTATTGACCAAGCGTGAACAATTATTTCTCGTTTACGTAACCTCGCCATTTTATTTTCTGAACAGAAGCATTCATGGTTTTTGGCTGAAACCATGCGGCATACGGCGCATGCGCCACTGTTACGGCACTACGAGAACAGCCCTTCTCAATCGGTGTGCTTTCCGGAAACTCTTGAAACCAACACAGAAACCTGGTCTCATCCGGCTGATCGTAACGTGCTGCCAACGAGCAGGTGAACTTCTCACTTTCTGCTTGGGGTAGGAGATGTGATGTATGCGCAATTTCTGTTGCAGAAGCTTCTTCATCAGGGTTTGTCAAGTCTTGTGGTTCATAGCATTGCTCTTTTAATGTGACAAATTTTCCGAAGTTTGCAGACGAACCCAATTTCTCTATAATATGGCACTGTTTCGTGGTGTCGGATATTTTGTCTACCAATTCATATTATTTCCTCATCATAACTTGAGTCATTTCATCTTCATATTCTACATTGCTCGCATATTCCTCATCCAGGAAGTCGGTGTAAATAACTGGTCCGATTTCTTCGTTCAGATTTTTCATTCCACCTTCAGCTTTCCGTAGCTGGTGCATGGATTTCTTAACATGTCAAAACATCACTCGTCATTAGGGTCAACGCTAATGCGGCTTTTGCGTCTCTGCATAGTGTCCGAGCCATTATTCGCACCTTTTCTCTTTTCGTCGTAAGTCTATGCAGGCGCATCGTAGATTGAGGAGCAATCTGTTCATGCGGAAAAGGTAGCACGTCTTCCGTTGTGTGATGTTTGCGGCATTCCCATCACCCTAATGAAATCGCTGCCTCGACCCATTAGGCAATCATCGGAGGTAAGGGTGCATCGTTGTCTGTCGTCTGATGGTGTCGTTCGGCTTTGCGTAGCACCGCCGTCGTTGTGTACATCACTACGGTCAGTCGTCGGCGTCAAGGAGCCTTCATCCTTCAAATAGGCACAAGTTCAGATGATAGGTCTGCATCACAGGAAGGCCTTCATCCCGTGTTTCGGCACCAAAGTTGTAAAATAAGAAGCTAGACCAAGGGCCGCGGCGTCTCGGTGACGCGGTGGTGTTCTATGTACATAAAATTGCGCATGAGACGAAGACGAAGCATTTCGAGCGTAAGCTGCTTACGTGGTGACCGGCACCAATGAGATCATCTTCATCGGTGCAGCGAGGATTGTCTGTAAAGTTTTTACACCCGACTTACACCGGAGGAGAAACTCCCTTCAATGAGAATGCTAAAGATTAAACAGCAATTTATAACGCACATGACTAAGGCATGTAGACCCTCGAGTTCCAAAAGAACCCTCCTAAAAATATTTACAGTGAAATATATGACAGAAAGGGGAAAGCCTAACAACAAACGTCATCATTATTACTTCTGAGTAAAAGTATAGTGGTGTTCGTGTCGGGACTATTTGTCTGTTTAAATGCATAATCTAGTGCGTGGCGCAGTACATCTCTAATAAGGGTACTTAAAACGCAACCTTAGAAAATAAACATCCCGGTGTGCCTGGTATTAGAATGTTGTCGCCGCAAATGTCACACACCATTACAAACACTTTGTGAACTTTGGGCTCCGCCACGCGGAAAAGAAGATATGCCTGTGAAACGACGGGAAGCAAGTCGCAGAACTTCACACACTGATATATGTGCACAACCACCCCAACCATAATGCACAAGCAAAATACTTTAACAAAACAGCGCGAATCACGGGACAAAGGGAAGACGAAGACTACACTTGTGTAAATTTCGCTTGTGTAGTCTTCGTCTTCCCTTTGTCTCGTGCTTCGCGCTGTTTTATAAAAGTTATGTACCAACTTGCCCAACTAAAAAAACATGAGGAAAATACCCCACGGTCAGAGAATGGCCCGTGGAGTTCAGGTACGTTTCGCCTCTAATATTCTCGCTGTTTGTTGCCCCCCAATGCGGCCGAAGGTAACATGTCCCATTTTCCATATTGTCCGACACAAGCCTCCAAAGCTGTAGTACAAGCAACCTCAAATACGTCCCACTAAGAGCTGATCCGCAAGTACACTTTTAACTAGTTTTTCAAGGCATTGTGTAGACGCCAGCAGTTTCATTTGGTAATTTTCTTTTTGCGTTGGGAGGACGTGGAAAACGTAAGTGAATGAAAACGTGGCTTCTCCAACAAACGACGCAAACCATCGTCATGGTATGCTATTCCGTGTTTCCCAATAAAACGGCTTCCCCGGTTTGAGTTCCGGTCGTATTGCCTTCGGCTACAGCTCACAGTGATGGAGGGTGTCATAATAACCGGGCGTCGTCATGGAGAGATGTCATTTCAGTTTCAGTTGCAATTTTTGTTTGAAAGTGACTCTTGCTTCCACACATCTTATGTCACAGCGCCTGTCCTCTCCGCGTACTCGAAAGATTACTGGCTTGCGGAAGGAGAAGGGCAGAGTTTTTTTCGTTCAGAAAGGGCGAACAAATATTCGACGTGAGGAAACAACTGCCTACATCTCCGTAAGAGGGCCCTCCCGCGGTGTTGCTTCCCTGGAACGACTCCGCTGTGGGGCCACTGTGTACTCTGATGGGTCAGCTACTTGAGAGCTCCGGCGCTCCATGGTGCTTATAGCGGGAGCCGACCACAAGTGTTCTAACAGCGAACTGTGGCTTTTGTTCCTAGCATTGTAGTTAACTACAAAATTATATTGTCACGAAGCCAAGTACCACGCAGTTGTCTTGAAGGAGAAACAAGTTTATTGGAGAGAACTTTTGCTCCCCTAACAACTCAAAATAATACAGAAGCGGCGAAGCAGCGGTCAACAAAGTGACTTCCGTCGGCAAGCGTCGCAGAATCGAATGCCCAGCCGTCTGCTCTGCAGGCTTTTTATCTTTCGGCGCGAGTGTTTGTGGAACCGTCGATTCACATCCAGAACATTGTAGATCACAGACGATTATTCTGGGCTAGCGACGTTAGGGCGAAACAGTTTGCTTATCTGAATGTGATAGCCCGTGCGGAATAAAAATAAAGAATGGAAGACGTGCTTTGCTTGGAACGCAGATAACACGGCCGGGCATGGCCCTGCAGTAAAAACAAACAATAAATAAGCAAGCCCATACATGGTTCGCAGCATTACCCCCCTCTAAGAGTGCATCGACCCGATGCTAAAATAAAAGACAGTCCGAACAAAACAACTACAACAACAAGAAAAAGTCCGTCATCTTGCATAGTAAGGTTTCAAACGAACCACGTGGACGACTTGGGGCCGCTTGCGTCGTCGTAATGTTCCGGAATCACCATCGGGGATCACCTCGTAGGTAAGTTGGCCGACACGTCGTAGAATTTGGTAGGGTCCGAAAATATCGTCGCAGAAGCTTCTCACTGAGTCCGCGTCGTCGGATGGGAGTCCAAACCCAAACACGGTCCCCTGGGTGGTACTCGGCGTCTCGGCGTCGGAGGTTGTAGCGCCCGGCATCCACGAGCTGCTGGCGCGTTGTACGAACTCGAGCCAGCTGGCGGGCCTCCTCCGCACGCTGAAGGAATCCTTGGACGTCGGTGTTGAGGTCGTTGTCTTCGACGTGCGGAAGGGCCGCGGCGGCCGCTTTTCTGATGGAGGCGAAAAGCAAAAACGCCCGTGTGTACGAGATTTCGGCGCACGATAAAGATCCCCAGGTGGTCAAAATTAATCCGGAGCCCTGCACTACGGCGCGCCTCATCGCCTGCGTTGCGTCGTCGCGTTAAACCCCACAATCAATCAATCAATCAATCTACGTGCGGAAGCATGGCGTCGAGCATCATAGTTGGCCGTCTTCCGTAGACAAGTTCAAAGGGCGTCAGCTGTGGCGTCTCCTGGATAGCCGTGTTCTACGCAAACGTGACATACGGGAGCACTTCGTCCCAAGTGTTATGTTCAACATCAACGTACATTGACAGCATATCTGCGATTGTCTTGTTCAGACGTTCCGTTAGTCCGTTCGTTTGGGGGTGGTACGCCGTCGTTCTTTTGGGATCCGTGTTGCTGTAGTGTAACATTTCTTGCATCAGTTCCGCAGTAAAGGCCGTTCCGCGGTTCGTGATTAGGACTTCCGGGGCTCCATGTCGCAGCACAACTGGGTTATGAAGAACTTTCGACTTCCTGTGCAGTGCCCCTCGGAAGAGCGGTGGTCTCTGCGTAGCGCGTCATGGTCGACTACCTCGAAGGACGAAATGTCGCCGTGCCTAGGTCGTTCAAGCGCAACTTGCTAGCATTCAGCCTCAAAAACAAACAATAAATAAGCAAGCCCATACATGGTTCACGGCAAGCCCATACATGGTTCCCGACATGGTTCGCAGCTTCCAGTTGCGGCACCGATGGTCTCCGAGAACAGAGCGTTGACAGGGTGATCGTATTGCATCGTTCGAATTTTTAGCGTCTTCTTCATCGCGGCCGCTTCAGACGCGAATTCAGCCACCGTCTTCGGCGGGTTACGGACTAGACAAGCAAAAAGCTCTTGCTTCACTCCTCGCATTAGAAACCTGAGCTTCTTTTCTTCGGTCATTTCGGGGTCCGCATGGCGAAAAAGTCGCTTCATCTCCTCAACGAAGATCACGACACCTTCGTTGGGGTGCTGCGTTCGAGTTTCAAGCAAAAGCGCAGCTCGCTCTTTTCTCACAACGGTAGTGAAGGTCTTAAGGAACTCCTTTTGAATTGAGTCCCGTTGGTCAAAGAACTCTCATGGTTCTCGAACCAAGTTCGAGCAGCATCTTCTAAGTAAAAGAAGACATGCCGGAAAGTTTCTTCGTCGTCCCACCTGTTGAAGATGCGGACGCGCTCCAGCTTCTCCAACCATTCTTCGGGGTCTTCAGCGGGGCTCCCCGGAACGATGGCGGTTCCCGGGGCTGCTGCAGGACGATTGGCGACGTTGTTTCTTGCACCATGGTGTTTTTTGCAGCGTTCCTTCTCTTGGGCCCTTCTGGCATCAAACCAAACTCGGGTAGCAATCCTTGCAGTCGGCGGCTTTCTCTGGTTGGGCTGGCTTGGCGGATTCCAGATGTCATAGAGAGCATAAAGGGTTGAATACCCCGCACCTCTACCAGATGTCACGAAGCCAAGGACGACGCAGTTGTCTTGAAGGAGAAACAAGTTTATTGGAGCGAACTTGTGCTCCCATAACAACTCAAAAGAATACAAAGGCGGCGAAGCAGTGGTCAACAAAGTGACTTGCGTCGGCGAGCGTCGCAGAATCGAATGCCCAGGCGTCTGCTCTGCAGGCTTTTTATCTTTCGGCACGAGTGTTTCTGGAACCGTCAATTCACATCCAGAACATTGTAGATCACAGCCGATTATTCTGGGCTAGCGACGTTTTGGCGAAACAGTTTGCTTATCTGAATGTGATAGCCCGTGCGGCATAAAAATAAAGAATGGAAGACGTGCTTGGCTTGGAACGCAGATAACACAGCCGGGCGTGGCCCGGCAGTAAAAAAAAACAATAAATAACCAAGCCCATACATGATTCGCGGCAATATCCTATGCAGCAACATATTTCCTACCAAATACCGCAAAAAAGCAATTGTGATATTGGTGCTCTCACATGTTCATCATATTAACCCTAGTTGAATAGTACAACATATTTTGCGACATATCAGCTATTATACAGAAGTTGCTACAGGGAAATAAAATTTTGTAAGAAGTTTTCTGTGATTGTTAAATTGTGTTTACCTAGAGCTTGTTTGTGAACAAGGTTTCGGAAAGATTTTATTTTACTGAAATAAACGGCTGAGGTTTTATGCTTTTTCTTGAGCACGCCGGTCAATATTCCGAGACATTCGTGGTTTGAAATTGTTTTTGAATCGCGAAACCTTCAAAGCATCACACAATGCAGAGTAAGTGCTTCCTTCTTTGCGTCCTCCTGGGGTTTTAAATTTCTCTGCACCTTATGTAGCACCATGAGGTTAGTGCTTCATTTGGAAAATTATTTTTCTCTGTTATGGAATAGGGTTGTAATTAATAATCAGGACTAACGAGAAAAAAACGCTTCAGAGACTAAGGACCAGAGAAAAAAAATAAATCTTGGCAGGTTGGCAGATAACCCAAATAAAGAACATCCGCAACATAAAAAACACATTAGGATGTGAAACAGGGCTACTAATTTTCCGGGGTGGATATCGCAGTTTTTAGGCGTTGGCAGATTCGAAATAAGAAAACTGGCAATTGGTATTGGTAACTCCATAGAGGAATATTTATGCAGATAGTTTGGATGTAGTAGTATGTTTTGTAATCGGTGGGTTTCCTGCAATGACTGGACAGGTTCGAAAATCTCAGGAATCCTGCCAATCATACTCTTTGGCTGCGAGTCCTGTTGGTCCTAAGTGTCATGTTGTGGTTGTCGCGTAGACTCCCTGCCTCAAAGTGCCGTACCCTGATTGGTATTCATGGATACATAGGTGAATTGCCACATTCGCATAAATCTAAAAGACTTAATAAGGTAAACACGGCTAGTCTAAGGTAGTCTTCTGGGAGAAACAAATTCGCTCTAATTCACGCTGTGAAGGTGGTTGGAAAGCAAAGCTTTAAACGACACCCCGGACAATTGCCCGCGCGACGTCCCTTGAATTCACACACGTGGCTCTAAAAAAAGAGACGCGCCAGCCGCCACAGGCCAGCGGCGGCGACGGTGCCGTTCCGCAGACGACAAAGAGCAGCAACGAGGCGGCGTCGGTCGGCGGCCCGGAGAGGCACGCACGCCAGCAGCAGCAGCGGGGCCAGTGGAAACAGCGTTCTTTTGTTAAAGCGCAATTTGTATTTCGCGCGTTCAGTTTTCTGACTGCCTTGATGGTAGTTCGCGTTGCAGCTAACAGATGGCGCCACCAGTCCACGGCCCGTGCGCAGCTCGTGGGACCTTGTTCTCAGCGGTTGCACTCGGTCTTGCAATAGGTAGCGTCAAACATCCCCCTCGCGAAGGGCACGATCAAATGCAGAGCATTTCCGGGGGCGCACGACGTTAAGTAGTTTGCGTTACGTTAATGTTGTTGCACTTGTGGCAACTGCTGACGAGAGAGCTCTGGTCAGCAGTAATTCGAATGAGTCAACGACATAAGGTGCGTTCATAGCGTCCCATTCTGTGTCGGCTCTGGGGCGCAGTGGGTAGAGCACCATGTACATGGCGTTCCCCCCGCAGGGTCGAGGGATCGAAACCTGACGCCGGATAGTATTTTCTTTTATATAGTTTAGAGGGAGGGGTGCGGACAACGACGGTGCGGACTACGACGGGACAACGCGGGTGACATCGTGAGTTACTGAAATGCTCTGCATTTAAAGAACGAAACCAGAGATTCGGTCAGCCATTACCTGGAATCCGCGGAGCCGGCACCCCGAACTTAGCTGCGTGAGCCACGGTCGGCCGAGAGCGGCGGACGCCGTCGCTGTAGCACAGCCGTGGGTCGGCAAAAAGGAAACTGGGAGGAGCGCCTTTCGAACGGTGAGACAGCGGAACCTAGCAATCCTTATGTGCTACCTCGGGGCTTCCGCACCACGCGACACCAGCGCAGACACGGAAACAAATCGGCACGTAAGCTCATTGATTCCCATTTATACCAATTTAAGCTAGTTAATTTAGCAAGTTTGAAAATTGCGAGAAAGCTGAGGCAAATCTTATCATCGTTTTTTCATTAGAACCTATTGCTCCTTTCGCCTTTTGCAACACCTCTTAAAACACAACCGAATTCGTAGAGTTTCTCTAGCGGCCAGATGTCTGGAGGTGTTCTCTACTTTTTGTTTTCCCGCCATGCAAATCAATCGTTAGCGTATCTTTCCCGTACGACCACTTAATTTTGTCGGGCCCGGGCTACCCAGGAGGTGCTTTAGAACAAGTAAATTAATCCGTGCGGAGGCAAGGCGCAGTAGCAGAGACGTTGCGGCAAAGGAGGCCCAAAACAACCGTCGCTAAACCAGACGACAAAGACGGCAGAATGCCTGAAGCCGTTGCGCCCGCCGGCGCGCAGGAACGCTGGGTAATAGCGCGCGTTTGCCACGCCCTCTACACTCTGCTCCGTCAGGGAAAACTGCCCTCTCCCTATTGAGCTGCGCTGGGACTTTCTTTTCCCGCACGCCGCGAAGGAATTGTTGGCTGGTAGAGGTAGAATGCGTTGCTTTAAAACTCGTACATTTCTAGAAAATATGGTTAACCGACCTCTCCTAGTTATCGACCTTGACAGAGTGGAGTGACTGAATGCTTTCATTACATCTGGATAGCGTTTACTGCAGATCAGAAAGGGGTGAGTTGAAGGACGGGCATTTTGTTCTGTTTATGTATGAAATGAATATCCCATTTAAACCGTTCAGAAAACATTCCTAAGTGGCACAGGACACACTAGATGAACAATGGATAAGCACAATGAGCGATCTACCTACAAAGCGATTCAATGTATTTATAATAGGGCAATGTGGGTGCCCAGGCATGCTGGACGCCAGGTAGTCCATCATCATTGTTCATGGTGGGCTATGACGCTCTAGACCATTGTAAACTTCTGTACAGTGATATCCCCTGGGGTAGGTTAAGCAAGGTGAGGATTGTCATACCTCCGCACGGGGCACCTTGAGTATTCATGGTGATGGGGAGCAGCGACACCGCGGACCCCGAGCTCCCATTCATAAGCCGTGTCCAACCGTGGCAAGGTGTTTAAAGGTGAAGGGTAGAAGCCGTAAACGGAGGCTGTCGGAGCTTTGGTCAAGCTCCGGGCAATGGGCTCCCTGCCTTTCTACCAGACAGGGAGCTCCGGGACCTCTTTGACTGTCAGGGTAAGGTAAAAGAAGAATGTACCCCGTATCCCTGTTTTTATACTATGCCGTATGGTATTTTCAAACCCCCCCCCCAACCATGATCGGCCCCCTAAAGGGGGCCGCACCGAAGTATCGTTTCTCCCATTGCCATCTTTGACATTTCCTGAACCGGATCATTACTCTCGATTTCTTGTCATGAAGTCCCTCAATCCAACATACCCTCTTTCATCTCAGTCAGTCTTCTTGATCGCCAAGTATCTTGAAGCCATAATAGGAAAATTGTATAACTGCAAAAAAAATTAAATTACATCATCTTCCCGTGGGGAACCCTGATGAGGATGCGAAGCATCATGGCGGTTCCGTGTGGTTCTATTGTCTTGCCGTTATGTTGAGTGATCTGGTTTTACTAGCGCCAGAGGGAATTCCGCGTCCGGGTCCACACCGGTGGCAAAGGCACACAAGTGCTGTTGTGTTAGGGTGAGTAGGCGGTGCTTCTTGAGGCGCCAAAAATCGTCCATCATGTTCTTGTCGATGTTGTCTCTGTGGCAGAATCGGTAGGCTCTGTCAGCTATGGTGAGGTAAGGGTTGTTGACATTGCTGAACCGGCTGAGAGCAATGTACACGCCCTCCTCTTCGCAGCTTTGCCTTCTCGTTGTTCTTCTTCTTCGGCGGTTCCCCTACGGGAAGATGACGACGGTGGTTGAACGCGAACCTATCTCGTGATAGATTCTTTGGTTGACCAATCCCTAGGGGTATCCTGCCACAATCAGCATCAGAGGCACTGCAGACGGGGCTGGTTGAGCTGCAAGGCGCGTGGCGCTTCCCGCCACAGCTTTCCTACGGGAAATTCAGCATCCCCCTCTAAAGTTTTAAGTTCGTCGTTTCCGTTGACGTTCAGCTTCGCGTGCTTTCGTTGTATCAGTAGCTTCTTGACGTATGTTGAATGAGTCAAGGACATAAGGCGCGTTCGTAGTCCTTGCTCCTGTCTCGGATTTGTAGCGTAGTGGGAAGAGCACCGCGTACCTCCCGTTGCGGCCAGAGAGTAGTGTGATCAAAACCGGGCGCCGCTCATTATTTCTTTTTTTATAGTGTAGTATCGCGGAGCTGTGGGTGTAAGGGGGAGAGTTGCGCATGCACAGTGATCGTGTGGACGGCGCCGCCATCAACGACGGAGGACCAGGCGAGCCTAAGAAATGCTCCGCAATTAAAACAAAGGTCTGGTGAACTCCTAATCGAAATAAATGACAAGCAGCAGTCTGCAAACCTTCTAGCTCAGACTAGACTGGCTGATCTCGAGATCAGGGACACACCCCATCGGAGCCTCAACACCTCGCAGAGTGTGATATTCGAGACAGATCTCTTGAACCAAACGCATTCTGATGTCCTTGCCGGATTGAAAGATCAAGGCGTCACTGCCGTGAGACGCATCACTATCCGCATAGATGACAAGAATATTCCCACCAAGCACATTATCTTTACTTTTGACCGCGCAGTTCTTCCACAACACATAAATGCAGGTTTTATGTGTTGCTCCATCCCGAACCCGCGGCGCTATTTTAAATGCCAGCAGTTCGGGCATGATACGAACTCTTGCCGTGGCCGAACGACGTGTGCGAAATGCGCGGCACATGATCATCCGAGCGACAATCGCCCATCCGATACCCTGTCTTGTGTGAACTGTGGCGGGCCGCATGCAGCGTACTCCCGCAAGTGTGAAAAATTCCAACTGTAAAAAAGATAATCAACATCGAGGTAACTGAGAACATCACCTTCTCGGAGGCGTGAAAGAGGTTCGCCCCTTTCCCCCTGGAGAGGTACGCTGACGCGGCTCGCCGGGAGGCGGAGCGGCGTCTGGTGTCCACATTAACCCAGTTTAGCGAGTCTGACCTGGTCCCTTCCCCGCCCTCCACTGGGTTTAATAATTTTATTTATTTAAGACATACTGCAGTCCGAAGACCAAGAAGGTGGGCAGGGATTATTTACATAAAGAAACTATCAATCTGCCCGGAAATTGGTACATATTTCTGAAAAAAGGAAAAAGGGTGTGTTTTGATGCATGTTAAAGATCCCCAGGTGGTCAAAATTAATCCGGAGCCCTCCACTACGGCGCGCCTTATCGCCTGCGTTGCGTCGGCGCGTTAAACCCCACAATCAATCAATCAATCAACAAGGGTGTGAAAAAACAAAAAGAAAAAAAGAAACTGACAAAAAACAGAAATGATAGCAGTACACAAAGAAAAGTAGTGGCACAGTAAATGTTTAAAATATTGCAGAAAGTACACGCTTTTCAAAATCCGACACATCACGCGTCGAAAACACATCAACAGGCAATCAATTCCACTGCTGAATTGTGCGGGGAAAGAGGGAGTGTTTAAAAAGATTAGTGCGTGCAAAAGTTGGAGCTAGATTGTGCTCATGGGCGCTTCGAGTTGAACGAGGTAAGCGGGGCTGAATATAAAGTCCTGGATTACCATTAAACTGTTGGGAATTAAGCAAAAACAGAAACCTTAGTCGTGCAAGCTGCCTCCGGTTTTCCAGGGTCATTATATCGTTGTTGGCCCTGAGAAGCGATGGAGAAGCTCGGCTATGATAGCTGTTAAAAATGAACCGGTCTGCCTTTCTTTGCACCATTTCCAATTTGTGAATGTCTTTTTTAAGGAATGGGTCCCATGCTGCGCTGGCGTACTCGAGTTGCGGCCTGATAATGGAATTATTAGCTAGCAATTTAACATGCGAAGGCGCGCATTTTAATTTGTGCCTGAGGATTCCGAGTTTTCTGGAGGCCGATGCGCAAATTTCGTAATGTGACTGCACAAAGTTAGTGGGCTTGGTATAGTAATTCCTAGATATTTATATTCGTCTACTTGTTTCAGCGTGTGGTTAATAAGCCTGTGAGGAGACATGAATGCCTCACGCAGCTGAGGCTGAGGCACCAGCGGTTGTGGTGCAAACCACTTCTAATGGGACCGGTGCCGCTCCCGCCTCTGCTCCCCATCCTCCAGTGCGTTGCAGAGTGCCGAGGGGATGGACCCCACGGGCCCCGTATCGGCTCCCACCACCACCGCACCGCCCGTGCCACCTTTAGCGCCCCCGACGGTGGCGGCTCAAAGGAAAGGCTCCCGAAAGGGGGCTAAGTACGGGGGGCCCGGTTCGACGGGCACCCCCCGTACATCTGAGGACGAGATAGACGTCACACCATTCTTGCCTGCAACGCACCGCAAGGAGTGGCCTCCGACGGCCAAGACAGCAGAAAGGCCTAAAATGCCCAATCCAAGAGACATCATCATCATCATCATCACCACCAGCCTATCTACGCCCACTGCAGGGCAAAGGCTTCTCACATTATTCTCCAATTACTTCGGTCCTGTGCCAACTGCGACCAGTTTATCCCCGAAAACTTCTTGATCTCATCTGCCCATGTAACTTTCTGCCGCCCCTTGCAACGCTTGCCTTCTCTAGGGATCCACTCTGTTACCCTTAATGACCAGCGGTTATCTTGCCTTCGCATTACATGCCCTGCCCACGTCTTTAATATGTCTTTAACACCAGTTTGCTCCCTGACCCACTCCGGTCTCTTCTTGTCACTTAATGTTACACCTATCATTTTCCGCTCCATTGCCCGCTGAGTCGTTCTCAATTTAAGTTGAACCCTCTTAGTGAGCCTCCAAGTTTCTGCCCCGTAGGTGAGTACTCGTAGCATGCAGCTGTCATACACTTTCTTCTTCAGCGACAATGGTAGGCTGCTATTCATTATCTGAGAATGTCTGCCATATGAACGCCACCCCTTTCTGATTCTTCTAATTATCTCTGCCTCATGGTTACGATCTGGGGTCACAACTTGGCCTAAGTAGATATATTCACTTACCACTTCTACTGCCTCGCCACCTATCTCAAACCGCTGGGCTGTAAAGAGGTTATTGATCATTTTTTTAGTTTTCTCTATATGAATATTCAGGTCCACGGTTCTACTCTGTTCGCCGAGTGCGGAAAGGATGCTTTGCAATTCGTCCCTCGAGTTACTTAGCAAGGCAACGTCATCAGAAAATCTGAGGTTACTCATTAACCCTTATTCTCACCTGTTCCCAATCAAACGTTCTGAATACTTCTTGTAAACATGCTGTGAATAACATTGGAGAGATTGTGTCTCATTGTCCGACACCCTTCCTTATAGGTATTTTACTGCTCTCCCTATGGAGGATGATGGTAGCTGTAGACCCATTGTAGATATCCTCTAGTATTCTTACATAATTCTCATATACCCCCTGGGTCCGTAATGCCTGAATGACTGCTAGGGTTTCGACCGTAGTCAAATGCTTTCTCATAATCTATGAAGGCTATATATAGTGGTTCAGAATACTCAGCGGACTTCTCTATCATCTGATTGATCGTGTGAATATGGTCCATTGTTGAATAACCTTTACGGAACCCTGCTTGTTCTGTACGTTGACTAAAATTTAAGGTTGCAGAAATTCCGTTAGCGATTACCTTTATAGGTACCTTGTAGACGACTGACAGTAAGCTGATCGGGCTGTACTTTTTCAAGTGCTTCATGTCGCCTTTCTTATGAATTATAATGATGTTCGCGTTCTTCCAAGATTCCAATACCATTGCGGTCATTAGGCATTGTGTATACAGGTTTGCCAGTTTTTCAAGTACAATTTCTCTGCCATCCTTCAAGAGGTCTGGTGTTATCTGATCCTCCCCAGGTGCTTTGCCCCCTTTCATTTCTTTCAAAGCCTTCCTTACTTCTTCGGCCGTTACTGGTGGGATGTCTATCTCCCCTTAACTACTGTCTTGTTCGTCTTATCCGGGATGTCCCTTCTGCTGTACAGATCCCTATAGAACTCCTCGGCCACTGTGACTATTTTATCCCTGTTTTTAATGACATTGCCTTGCTTATCCTTAAATGCATACATCTGATTTTTCCCCACGGCAAGACGTCTCTTCACTGCTTTCAGGGTACCTTCGTTCTTTACTGCGTATTCGATCCTCTCCATATTATACTTACGTATATCAGCTGTCTTACGCTTATTGATTAACTTCGAGAGCTCCACTAGTTCTATTCTGTCAGCTGCGGTAGAGATTGTCATGATTTGCCGTTTCCTGATTAGATCTTTTGTCTCCTGTGAAAGTTTACCAGTATCCTGTCTAGCCATAGTGCCCCCGACTTCTACTGCACACTGCTTGATAATGCGTGTAAGGTTGTCGCTGGCCTCCTGTATCGTAAGCTCGGCTTCTTCGTTAAGAGCGGAACATCGGTTCTGCAGCGCGATCCTGAATTCTTCTACTTTACGTCTTACTGTTAGCTCATTCATGGGCTTCTTTCGTAAAATCTTGTTGCAGTCCCTCCTCAAATCTAGCCTAATTTGAGATCTCACCATAGGGTGGTCACTACACCTTACCTTTCCGAGCACTTCCACATCCTGCACGACGCCAGGGTTATCGCATAATATGATGTCTATTTCTTTTTTGTGGTCCCCATTCGGGCTCCTTCAGGTCCACTTCCGAGTCTCCCGTTTACAGAAGAAGGTATTCATTATACGTAGGTTATTTCCTTCGCCAAACTGAACTAGTAGGTCCCCCCTGCTATTTCTACAGCCCATACCATAGTTCCCAACTGCCTTGTCTCCAGCCTGATTCCTGCCTACTTTAGCATTGAAGTCCCCCATAACTACGGTATACTGTGTTTTTACTTTACCCATTGCCGGTTCCACATCTTCATAGAAGCGTTGTACTACTTCGTCGTCGTGGCTGGTTGTGGGCGCGTAGCCCTGCACCACCTTGAGATTCTACCTCTTATTGAGCCTAATTACAAGACCTGCTGCCCTTTCGTTAATGCTTTAGTATTCTTCTATGTTGCCAGCTATGCTTTTATTGAATAGAAATCCCACTCCCAGTTCTCTTCTGTCCTCTAGACCACGGTAACATAGCACGTGTCCATGTTTCAGCACCGTAAGAGCTTCGCTTGCCCTTCTAACCCCGCTAAGCCCTATTACATCCCATTTATTGCCCTCTAATTCCTCGAACACCTCGAGACTTGCTTCACTAAATAAGGTTCGCGCGTTGAACGTTGCGAGGTTCAGATTCCATTCGCGGCCTGTCCGGATCCAGGGATTCTTAGCACCCTCTGCTGCGTCACAGGTTTGACCGCCGCCCTGGTCAGTTGCTTCGCAGCCTCTGGGGACTGAGGGCCGTGGGTGAATTGGCGTATTCATGGGAGGTAATCCAAGAGTAACAGCCCGGAAAGACGACACATGAAGACACACAAACACTCAGAATCCAGTCATTTTTAAATTTATATAATAAGAACAGATAGCATCATTCAATGGAACTGCAGAGGCCTCCCTAAAAATCTTGACGATGTGTATGAGATTCTGCATGCCAGTCAGGCAAGTATCATGTGTCTCCAGGAAGCCCACTTCAATTCTAAACAAACAAATTCCTAAATAGGTACATGGTATTCAGAAAGGACAGGGTTGGCTGCACCCACTCTTCAGGAGGTGTGGCCATTATCGCCCGGAAATCATTACCATGCCACACTTTCTCTTTAAACACTGTCCTCGAGGCTGTGGCGATCCGTACAAGCATATTTATTGGGTTGATAACGGTATGCTCCATTTACATCTCTCCTGATTTTGCACTTCTGAGCTCCAATTTCGAGGCACTGGTTGACCAGCTGCCCGAACCATACTTTTTTTTATTTTTATTTTTTTTATTCAGGTACCCCTAAAAGCCCTCCGTAGGAGGGTATTACATAGGGGGGAGCATGCGCATACATCGAACATAACATGATTGGGTACTAACAGAATGATAAATTACAAACGTAACAAAAAAACAAGCAATAAGAATTTTAAAACACATAACTACAAAAAACATAACTACAAGGCAAGCACAACAAAAAATATAAAAGGTCAATATATGCAAGCAAGAACAGAATTAGGTCACTTCATTTTTTAAAAGTCTTGAAATTTTGTTAGGTTAGCTTCTGTGGCAATGTGCTGTGGTAGGTTACTCCAGTCTATTATCGTGCGCGGAATGAATGAGTTTGCGAACGTAAATGAATGGCAAGTGAGGCGCTTAACTTTACAAGAATGGTGGCGCCGTGGAAATGTAACAGTGGGTGAGTGAAAAAAAATCGTCACGAAGGCGCTCATGATGATACAATTTATGAAAAAGTGTTAGGCGAGCATGCCGGCGGCGAAGTGATAATGAAGTCAACTCGGCGCGATTTTTCAGCGCTGTGACGCTTGCGTATGGGGAATAATCAGAAAAAATAAAACGAACAGCACGGTTTTGAAGGGATTCAATATCACGCATAATGTATTCTTGACTTGGATCCCAGATGGCAGATGCGTATTCAATTTTAGGGCGAATGACAGTGAGGTATGCAAGTTTTCTAATGTGTGATGGTGCCTGGTTTAGGTTATATTTTATTACGCCTAGTGTACGATTGGCAGATGCGAGCGTTTGATTAATATGGTTATGCCATTTTAAATTTGATTGAAAATGCAGTCCATACTAACAGGCGACCTTAGTGAGCACAACTCACTTTGGGGCTCCTCCAAAATGGATGCCCGAGGTCGCCTGATAGAGAAGTGTCTCACATCCTGCGGAGCATGCCTTTTCAACAAAAAACAGCCTACATACCATAACTAGGACACAATACATACTCGCATCTTCACTTGGCTATTGGTTCAGCAGTTCTTTTTTCATGTTTTCAGTGGGGTGTGGGCACGGCCCCACATGGTAGTGACCACTTCCCAACTTCAATAACGTATATAGGTACAGACCCCAGCAGTCAATCTTCCCATAAAAGTTTTCATGAATCAAAAGCAAACTGGAGCACTTTCACACAAACATCTCAACTACACCACACATTCATAAAACACCTACACGTGGGGGAAGCCGGCCAACTCATCACGGCGCAAATCCTCAACGCCGCCGAGAAGTCCATTCCCCAGGCGTCCAGTGCGTCCCGCACCCCAAGGAGGCCCTGGTGGAACGACGACTGCAGGTGGGCGGGAGAGGCCCAGAACAAGGCGTGGGGTGTCCTTTGCCGGTACCCCACGTCAGATAACCTCATTTTTGTAAACGGGCAAAGGCTTTAGGGTGCGAGTGCGTCGTGAGGCGGAAGGAGAGAGTTGGTGAACCTTCCTCACTTCCATCGACTCATACACTGACACACACAAAGTGTGGATACGAATACTCTAACTAAATGGACAGCAGACACACCGCCTGCCCCCGGTTAGCACAACAGGGGACACACTGGAAGACCAGGCTAACACACTCGCAAAACACTCGCAACACTTGTCCAGCTCAGCGCACTACACAAACACTTCCATGAAACACAAAACATGTGTAGAAAAGAAGTCCCAGATTGATAAAAACAAGGTGCCCACTTCGTACAATTGTCCTTTTTCAATTCATTAGCTGAAGGCTGCTCTGAGCACCTGTAAGCCTTCAGGCCCTGGTGCAGACAAAATGACATACACCATGATAAAACACCTACACCCACACACTCTTGAAACACTCCTACAACTATACAACAACATATGAATTTCGGGGCACACTCCTCGCTCTTGGAGGGAGGCCATAGCAGTGGCTTTCCTGACGGAAGAGAAGGACCCTTCCTCTCCCGCTAGCTATCGGCTCATCGCCCTTACAAGCTGACTGTGCAAGCTCCTCGAGAAGATGATAAACAGGAGACTTGTGTACTTTCTTGAGTACAACGGTCTTCTAGAGGGCTGCCAGGCAGGCTTCAGGGGGGTGGGCGATCTACAAATGACCAACTTGTCGCCCTTGAAACATACATCCAGGGCGCTTTCATTCACAAACAGTTTTGTGCAACGGTTGTTTTTGACCTTGAGAAGGCCTATGATACCGCTTGGCATTACGGGATCCTCAGTGACCGGAAGTCTTTTGGTGTTTCGGGCCATATGCTGAACACCCTTGCTAATTATTTGTCCGAAAGAACATTTCGCGTCAGAGTAGGTAGCGCACTCTCAAGATTTCATGGGCAAGAAAACGTCGTTCCGCAAGATGGAGTTCTAAGCTGCACTCTGTTCATAGTTATGAACTCCCTTGGGAAGGCATTGCCACCTCCAATGTTTTATTCAATGTATGTAGACGACGTCCAGGTATCTTTTAAATCTTGCAATATGTCCATCTGTGAGCGTCAGGTTCAGCTGTGAGCGGCAGGACACGAAGAAGTGGGATTTTGCAGCATTTCATGTATGTGCAGGACAAATACAGGGATGCAGAATTTTTCAGCGATGCATCTAAAACGTTCACTGCAGTCTCTTGTGCTGCGCATGGACCCAATTTTGAAGCATCTAAAACCATGATTGTAGAGACAAGTATATTTACGGCAGAGGCATATGGCTTTTTGGGGTTATAAGTCACATAGTTGAACATCATATTTTTAAATCCATTATCTGTACAGATTCGCTGAGCGTCGTCCGTGCATTATCATCGGGAAAGTCATCTGAAAACCATGCCGTTAATCTTGTCCTCAAATCATTTATGCTAGCTTATTCGTCAAACCTTGGTCATACTGTGTGTTGGCTGCCAGGCCAGTGCGGCATTGCCGAACACGAACTGGCCGCTGAAATGCCCGCCAGTGCTGCACTCCGAAACACAGTAGACTTAACAACAGTCCCTTACACAGAGCTCAAGTCACACATAAGCCAGCAACTCCGTAATACTTGGCAAGCAGACTGGAGCGAACAGTCAGACTACAAACTACACGTAATAAAACCACACTTGGGACAATACACTATTGCCTCACACAACAGTCACATTGAAGTTACCTTAGCTAGGTTACGGATATGCCATACGCATGTAACACACTCGCAACTGCTCACTGGATCTCTAAGACCCTTGTGTAGCAGGTGTGGGGAGGGCCTATCCGTTATACACATCCCCATTCAATGCAAGGAACTCGACTTTACAGACAACATATTCTATTACAACCCTCACACTTTTTAGGAGACCATGCCATATTTTTGTCCAGCGCACCTTCAAGTTTCCTTCAGAAGTTCAATTCTTACAGCTCATCTCATACAAGCCATAGTTTTACCCCTGGTCCCATACACCAGCAACCTCTTTTTTTGTTTTTATTTTTTTTTACCACTCTTGGTCTTCATCCTGGCCCTTTACACCAGCCGTGCTCATAGTCTTTTATTGATTTTATTCGTGTTCCTACTAACCTTTCAGTTGTCACTAATTCAACAAACTACTTTCTTGGCGCGCTTCACCCTAGCTGGCCTTGTGCCATTACCTTCAACCATCATCATCATCAGGATTGTCATACACAGAAAAATGCGATGGAAAAATACAGTGAACAACCGGAACAATCGCTTGCAGCGATCGTTTACGATGGTAGCCATCGTGATTCTTTGTTCTCACTATAGACAGTCCAGCTGTTGAAAATAACGCAAAATGCAACGTTAAAGCGAGTGCCCTAAATATGGATGATCAGCATTCAAATCGTGCACAAGGTGATAGCTTTTTTTTTCATTTCCTTTGACAAACAGTGAGCGACGTATTAGCGGCCAATACAGAAGGGTTGTCTTGTAAGCCACCACCATTTTTTTTACAGAGTTGTCCACAAACAACACGTTCATTTCACTCTGTTGCTTTGAAACAGCACGCTCAGTAATGGCGGGATGTCGTATGCTGATTACCTGCCCAGAGAAAATGCACTCATGAGTCAGCGCTGGAGTGCAGTACCCACATAAGCTTCCTTAGAAACGTCCAGAGACGTTGTCTTTCGCTGGCTCATTACCCTAATATCTTCCACTACGATGAAATCCCGGCTCTTTTGTAATAAGGCAGTGGCTTATCCGGTGCGTATATCGGCAGTGCAGTTGGAAAGTTTTAATATTCAACTTCTTGTGGAAATGTTCCACTTCTCTAGAAATTATTTTCATAATTTTCCTCCCTGCGCACTGCTCATAATGAATGAAGTAACGACGTCGCTTCAAAGTAAGTTTTGAAGGTACTTTCCCGTCTGCTCCCCAAGCGCAAAGCCACAGTCCCAAAGATCGTTATGTTGAGCCCGTCATATGGTCGTGTCACTGTGACGATTGACATTGTAGTGAGTGACACCAGCGTAATCATCATCACTGATGCTGGTGCAGAGACTCGGCCACATGTTCGGGCCATTATTATCATTGACACGGCGGGCCGCGACGGCACTGTGAAAATCAGGAACAAGAAAAAGCGTGCGGATGCGCAATATTTCACAGCGGTTGGACGAACGGCCGGCGGCTGTACGTGACACAGTCCATGGAGTCGGCGCCGAGAAAATGTGAAGAGTAATTCCGAGGAAGTCCTAGGCGTTTTTCAATGGTTATGGTAGTCTAGCGGGTGAGCTGATGTAGTGCGAAATTCCAGGTTTGGCGCAACACTCGCGTTAGAGCAGGCATCACCACCCCATTGGTATGCCGGTACAGGCAGTTTCGGTGAAGCGCACTACAGCGACGGAACCCCGTTTCACCAGCGACATCAGGTTCCGCGAAGGCGTGGCAGGTTATCGCTGATCAAGGGCGGGCAATTTGCAAGCAAGTCGTCCCACCACCCTCAGCTCAGAACCGGCCGACGCTGGTGCCAACCCTACCCAATCGGAAGTGCCGCCCCAAAAGTGTCCGTACTAGTACGTTTCGCTTGGTTTTGCGATTTTAGTACACTGTTTGGTATTGCGACTCATTTTGAGGAACCATTGGGCACCCCAGTTTATTCCTCCGGGTTTCTGTGTTGCGTGCTTTCGTGTTTCTTGTACCACCTCCAGTTTATCGTCCATCATCACGAATTTGTGTATAATGTTTGTTGGATCAGCTCGGGAGATTTGATTCGTGTTGTCTGATACGGACACGGGAAGGGGTAATTTGTATTTAAATTGGCACAATCTGCCACAATGTGCGGCGTACGCGACAGCATTCTAATATCAATACACAATTTTACGAGAGCAAGCTTAATAGGGAAGGCAATAAAATATATTAACAGGCGATCACGTAAACGTCGGTGATTATGGTCTGGAAGTGTGGAACAGCGCAAAAGAAAAAAAAAAGAGATTGAGAGTAAGAATGTTTTTTTTCCAGTTGTGTAAACACGGCCGTCTGAAAATATCTTTAAAGTCACAATAAAAGATACCAACGTGAAACTCTGTTCGATAATAACAATATATTTCAGCGGCAATCCATTCCGTACGTAGAATGTCAGGTACTGCTTTGAAATCACTCACTTGATTCACCGGTCGTACGCCCACGAAGCCTCCGCCTTGGGCGCAGGGCTTGCCTGCACTGGTCACCGTGGTAGTAGCACAGGGGCTCATTCTCCGTATTTATTAAATGTTGCGTCTGCAAGAATATGTCTAAAACAAGCTTCCTTTACTACGCGAACAAATTGGGTCTACTTGAACAGGAAAAGAATGCCGTCCCAGTTTGAGTTAGGGAAAGTTCTAAGAAAACCATCTGAATAACCACAATGCGCTTAGATTTAGAAACAGTACCGTATGAAATTTATTTTATCATTGAAAACATTCGTGATTGCCGTCTTTCTTTTTTCCAACAAAGATGCAGCGAACACTTTTTGCTATAATGATTACATGTGGCAGAAGGCCTCCTAATCTCTTTCGTCAGAATTAAAACACGCGTGTGGCCTACAATCATGCCATCACTTCTACAGCTAAACGCCGCGCCCGTATTTTATCCTCGCCCTGACCTGTGAAATGATATCCGCATCTCTCAGTGCACCGTACAACAGTGCGATTGTGGCCATTGTTACGTCATCCACAAACGCTTTATGGAAAATGTGCGAAAGCATAATATGTACCAGCATTCTTTGAAAATGTGTTCTACTGCCTCGGGTGCCACACACAACACACATATATTAAAAAAACAAAAAAAAAATCACTTTCCTCCCGTCCCCTCACATCTTGAATGGTAAAATACATGTTTGTAACTTGATGAATTGCAGGGTTTAACGCGACAACGCAACGCAGGCGATGAGGCGCGCCGTAGTTAGAGGCTCCATTTTAATTTTGACCACCTGGGGATCTGACATGTTTTGAACTTAAGAAAGCCTTCATGGATGCTGTAACAGCCATCCTTTTAACACGGGATAGCACATCCTGACTTGGTCCAGAACTAAACGTTTTACGGTAATGATGTACCAGGAAAAGCCAATTCCTCTAATCGTTAATGTGGACTTTTCGTGAAGTCGTCCTCCAATACACCATCAAAAATCTTACGATTAAAAAATTAAAAGATTACAAGAATTCTTTTATGTAGCTTTTAAGCACCACATTTCTTTGCAGAGGAAACAACATACACTGGCTACACATTTACTAGAGTTGTCTGTTTGAAGGTGCAAAGAAATGTATCTCTTGTAACGCGGAAAAATCTAAACCTGTTCAGAATTTGACGAAAAAACAAATGACACAGGCCAGCAAACCCGCGGCTTGCTCGTTGAACTGGAGGTTACCTGCACCTTCTTTGAAAGAACCTTTTATAATCAATACACCTATAGGCGGTGAGCTCAACTACGGGCGGCACTGCGGAGCGGGCCTCCTTGACGTCGGCTTAGGGATTCTCGCATTTGTCGTCTGCTGTAGTCTAGTTTGCTCTCTCTGCTGTTTCATTGCGCTCAGTTGACGTGTGATGCTTGTCCGCACCAGAGTTGCGTGCGCGTTACTTTCTGTTATAATAGTTGAGTTAAAATCGCATACACTAAGTGAAGGCATGATTTAAAGTATAGTTTCGGATACCGCTACGAAAGAAACATTGCCGGCATTGCCCCATTCTTTGCAAAGCCAGTCCTGTGCGGAGTGCGAACAGTCGCAGCTAGTCGTTAGCTTTTGTATAAAGCAATCTTTCGAACAAGCGGAGCAGCTAGCTACTACTAACCGAAATCCTTCGGGGCTGTCGGCTTTGGCAGAAGGCATTGCAATGTTCGGTAGTCGTATGTAAGGTAAAACGGTATTTTCTTCCTTGCCGAACGCTCTAAAGTGTTGTATTTCATCACTTTACATTGTCATGGCATGAAGGTATCCTGACATGCACTATAGGTTGCGAAAACTCCAGATTCAGTTCCAAATAGCCTACTGCGTGTATAGGTGCCTGCTGGTTTTATACCAGGCTTCTAACCAGTATGGGGTTTTTTTGAGCGAAACCAGTCACGTCTACCGCAAACATAAAGTAAGGCTATGTTTGTTCCGTCATGGAGGGATATATTTCAGTACATTTCAGTACTAGAGGAGGAGTACGCGGTGTGGGAGGAGAAAACTTTATTTATAAGTAAATAGAGCTGATTAGTGGGCCAGGTCGTCAATCCAGGACAAGACAGTAAACGTAACTTTCTTCAATTTACGGAACACCACCCCGAGTAGACCAGGATTTGTTCTTTACTCCTGGAAGGGTTGGAAAACAGCAAACAGCTTGGAAATACATCGGTTTTGATTCTTGTAAAATGTGCTCGTATACTATTTATAACGTTCGTTAGCAAGTATATCAAGCCTTCAATACCGTAATCATATCATAATTGTTCCGATTAGGAGTCAGGTCAATATGATAACGATGGGTACAGTAGAAATTCTGAGCTCAAAAGCCAGCTTCGGGTAATCCAGCCGGACAAAGTTGTCTGGGGCGCGATCGCGGTGGCGTAACACAAACCTTCCATTTGTATTTGTATGTGAATAAACAACTCACACGGCGGTTATGCATCTTCTTGCACGCAGCCAAAACAAAAGCCAGTTTGTGAAGAAGAGAACGTATGCCATACAGCCTAAAGAAAATATGCACACTATCTTTGTGAACCTCCCAAACATCCCCAATCTTACTCATAAGATGTTTGTGACGGTATAGAAAATTTAACGCCTTGGGCACAGAAGATACATTCATATGATAAAAGTCAACAAGAACAAAAGAGATATAAAACACCCGCTTTGTTTCCTGCTGCGTAATGCGCATGTAGGGGCCCGCTGCCTGGTACGGAGCATTCGACTCTTGAGTCTTCATAAGGGTATCTCAAAAATACTGAGGGAAGCCTCCGTATTTTGAATACTGAATGTGGAGCACTGAGCGCTTAATCTCGTGAATAAGCTAGAAAGGACGGGTTACACACGATATTCAGAACGATGCTCTGAAGAAAGTTGTGGTATCTCGCCTGGTGTGTTGCAAACTTGTGAGGGGTACAGCTTGAAATTTTTGAGACGTGTCATAGGCTGTCAAGAATAACTGAATGGCAATAAATACGCTTTTTCATGCACTAAAACATGAACGTGGGAGATTTCTTGCACAGGCACTGCTTTCCTTCACAAGCGGAGTGTAGCAGACGACAGCGGCGCGAGTTCCTATGCCGACGTCAGAGCCAGGGGGCACCACTCAAGCATCTCACCTGCAATTCTAAAACATGAACTTACTCACACAATCACTTTTTTTGTGAACGTAGAGAATTATACTAAATTGTCATTCTGTTATGCAAATAAATCTGTTATGGAAATAAATTCGATTATGATCATCCGGACTAATCTTGAATATATTGTCGGGCACCGCGGGGTCGCAGCGCAGTGCAAGAGAGAAAGTACCAGCGTGGCAGGCTTTCGGAATTGAACTTCCCGTGCCGTGCTGGCGCACCAAGCACGCGCCGCTAGTTTCTTTATTCTCGTCTCTATTCTCGTCTTGGCGCAGGCTAAGAGCGCCAACCAGAGGGCGCTACAGGGCCCCCCGCCCTGACGGAATGTCGAACGTGACGTGACGGCGAGCCAGGCGGGCGTTTGTTTTGGGGGCGAGCAGTGGAGTGTTTAGGCCTGCGATGTCTGCGTGGAGTTCGTTGGGTGGCGTCTCGAGGTAGGCCGGTTTGAGGCGGTCCAATGAGACGACTTCTTCGCGGCCATTCAAGATGATGGTGGCGGACTCCTGGGTCTTGTTAAGGACACCGTACGGCCCATCGTAGGAGAGGGTAAGAGGCGCCTTTACAGCGTCCCGCCTGAGGAAAACGTGTGTCGAAGACGCCAGGTCGGGATGCACAAAGATGCGGTGGTCAGAAGACCGAGGTGGGACCGGTCGCAGGTGCTGCATGCAGTCCTGCAGGCATTGGAGGTACTCAAGCGGCAGGGGCGAGGAGGCCGTAGGGACGAACAGATCGCCAGAAAGCCGCAGGGGTGCGCCGTAGACAAGTTCAGCAGTTGAACAGCCGAGGTCGCCACGAAGGACGGCACGCAGGCCAAGAAGCACTACAGGAAGGTGATCAACCCAGTGCTCTCTATCCAGGCGCGCAGTGAGAGCACTTTTTAGCTGGCGATGGAGCCGCTCAACGATGCCGTTGGCACAGGGATGGTATGCCGTGGTGCGGCAGTGTTTAGTGCCAAGCAAGCGGCTGAGGGAAGTGAACAGAGTACATTCAAACTGCCTGCCTCGATCCGTGGTAACAATGCCGGGGCAGCCGAAACGGCAAACACATGTCGAAACGAAGGCTTTTGCGACCGTTTCGGCCGTGATGACCGGAATTGGTACGGCTTCGGGCCAACGGGTGAAGCGTTCAATCATTCTGAGAATGTACCGGCAGTCGCGGGAGGGAGCAAATGGTCCGACCAAATCAAGATGCACGGCGTCAAAGCGACAGCTAGGTGGCAAAAAAGGCTGCGTTGCGGTCTTCGTGTGGCGGGTCACCTTGGCTGTCTGACAAGCGAGGCACGAACGAGCCCACTGGTGGACATCAGTGTTGATGCTCCGCCAGACGTACAGCTGTGTAATGAGGTGCCGCGTGGCTCGGATGCTGGGGTGGCAGATGTCGTGGAGCGAGTGAAACACAGCATGACGAAAGGCAGCCGAAACGAAGGGTCGAGGCGCCGCCGCTGACATGTCACACCACAGTGAGCCAGGCACGAACGGATGAGGCACAAGTTGTAAACGAAGAGAACGCGGGTGGCCCCACTGTGCTTGCAGCTCAGGGTCCTCCATTTTCGCCAGAGCTAGGCGTTCCCAGACCACAGCAGATGTAGCTCTGCCGATGGAGGTAATGCATGAAAGCGCATCAGCAGCCTTGTTGTCGGTACCTTTGATGTACCGAATGTCCGTCGTGAATTCCGAAATATAGGCGAGCTGATTGATTTCCTGTGCGACGTACTTGGAGGAGTTCGTACGGAAAACGTACGCCAGAGGCTTATGATTCTTAAGAACGTGAAAGGACTGGCCCTCCAAAAAGTGTCGGAAGTACTGGATGGTGGCGTAAATGGCGAGCAGCTCACGACCAAAAATGCTGTAGCGCGTCTCGGCAGGTTGGAGCTTACGAGAGAAGAAACCCAGCGGGTGCCGCTCGGAGTCGATTCTCTGCTGGAAAACAGCGCGGATTGCAACGCTGGAAGCATCCACCATGATGCGAGTGGGGACGTCGGTTCTCGGGTGGATGAGAAGCACCGAATTTGTGACGGCTTGTTTAGCAGCATTGAAAGTGGCTTGAGCTTCAGGAGACCAGGAAATCGCGGATGTGGAGCTCGTGGTTGTAAGAAGAACCTCAGTCAGTGGATGCAGACGCTCGGCGCTGTGGGGTATAAAGAGTCGCGAGAAATTCCCCAGGCCCAGGAACTCACGAAGCTGGCGAAGGCTGGTATGTTCGGGGAAGTCCTTCACGGCTTGAACGTGAGAGGGTAAAGGACGAATTCCCTGCGCCGAGATGTGATGGCCCATGAACTCGAGCTCGGACGTCCCGAAGACGCATTTCTGGGCGTGGACAACCAGGCCAAATTGTTGAAGGCGTTCAAAGAGTTCTCGGAGGGGACGCTCGTGATCTTGTGGAGTAGGACTCGCGACTAGGAAGTCGTCGATGTACGCAAATGCAGCCGGAAGGCCACGCGTCACCTCAGCAATGAACCTTTGAAATATTTGGGCTGCGTTGCGTAGCCAAAAGGGAATGCGACCATACTGAAACAAGCCAAATGGTGTAGTGATGGCCGTCTTCGGGATATCGGCAGGCTCGACGGGGATTTGGTGATACGCTTTGACAAGGTCCACTTTGCTAAAGATTGTGCAACCTTCCAAGTGGCTTGTGAAATCCTGGATGTGGGGTAGGGGATAGCTGTCGTGGACAGTCTGAGCGTTGAGCGCCCGGTAATTGCCACACGGACGCGAGTCTCCCCTTTTCTTAGGAACCATATGCAGCGGAGACGCGTAGTTGCTGAACGATGGGCGGATAATACCGAGTTCCAGCATGTGCTGGAATTCACGTTTAGCAGTCGTCAGACGCTCACCGAAGATGCGGCGCGGCCGAGCTGTGACTGGTGGACCACGCGTGACGATGTAATGGGTAATGCTGTGCTTGGGCGGCTGCTTTAAGTTGCAGGGTCTCGTAACCTCAGGGAAGCATTCGAGCATTCTTGCATACGGGAATGGGGGAAGCAGCGTGCAGATGCCAGTTGGAGTGACAGTAGACAGTACGCCCAGGATGGAAAGGCGCGTCTTGCTGTCAGTAAGCGATGGTGACGTCTAGGTCAAAGTGGGTGAGGAAATCGGAGCCGAGGATGCGCTGATTTACGTCGGCTACTACGAAGACCCACCGGAAGGCACGCCGCAAACCAAGGTCGAGGGTGAGGAACTGCAGACCATGCGTGGCGATAGAGGTAGAGTTCGCTGCACGAAGAGTAGGCCGAGCTGACTTAGAAGTACGCTCATCCTTGGTGGCTGGTAATACACTGACCTCAGCACCCGTGTCCACACGGAAACGCAAACCAGAAATGTGATCCGTGACCAGGAAAAGGCCGCCAGGTTGTAAGGCGAGGTCACATGCCGCGATCAGTGATCTTGCGTCGCGTTTCCAGACCAGCTGCATGGGGAAGTGCAGTGACGGGCGCGGTGCTGGAAAGGGCGATGCTACCAGCAGATAGACGAGCTTCAAGGGCTGCGCGAGCAAGAACCGCCAGGGGAAGACGAACGAAGGCTAGGACGTGGGGAGGAGCCGCATCGGCGATCAGAGGAGGTCCGAAGTGCTTCAATGGAAGTGGCGAGTTGATCGATCCGAGCCTCTAAGCGGGACACGGCCGATGACTCTGCTGTCGAAGTGAGGGGGGCGACTGGGGGAGAAGTGGTGTCGTGAACTCTATCAGCAAGCTCGGCGGCGCGGTCGAGGGTCAAGTCCCCTGCAGCCGCTAAAACGATGCGGGTGGACTGTGGCAAACGCTGCAGAAAGAGCCCTTTTAAAATTGCATCGTTCGAGTCCACGTTGCTCGCGCCTACGAGCTGTCGCATGGTGTTGAGCAGCTGGGAAGGGCGGCGATCTCCAAGCTCTTCGTGGGTGAGCAGGTGCCGGAGGCGCGCGCTCTCGGGCACCATGGTTCGGTCCAGACTACTCTGCTTGAGCCACTGGTAACGGAGCGTCGTTCAAAGGTGCATCCGATAACGTCTGCCACTTCATCAGCCACGTCAGGCGGCAGGTTGCAAAGCAAGTGGCGAAACCGAGTAGTCTCCGTGTGGGATGTAGCGAACTTAGGTGGGCAGACGGATCTGTATGACTGGGACGTCCGGCGGCCGCGAGGAAATGTCAGGCAAAAGAGGGCCCGAGGGCGCGAGGTTGGTGGGGTTGGTCATATCTTAGTTCGGAGTCACCACTGTCGGGTACCGCGAGGTCGCAGCGCAGCGCAACAGAGAGTGAGTGAGTGAGTGAATACTTTATTAAAATCACCTGCAGGCGGCCTCCATTACCTGAGTGCCGTGACGCGGCCCTACGTCTTTCCGGGTGGGCTCTTTACTAGGCAGCTCCCTCGGTACTACTGTCGAGGTCCTCCGGCCTGCCCCGCTGGGCGGCCGGGACTCTCGCTTTCGCTCGGGCGATGCTGTTCAAGTGCCGCCAGGATCTGCTGAAAGTACCAGCGTGGCAGGCTTTCAGAATCGAAATGCCTGTGCCATGCTGGCGCACCAAGCACGCACCGCTCGTTTCTTTATTCTCGTCTACAATATAAAAACTCACTAATGTGGTTGTTGTTGAAAATATTAGAAAGGCACAACTAGTGGCCACTACAAATGCTTTCTAGCATCATCATAAGTTACACTTCCATCCCCCAATAAAAAAATCACACAAGTCCGGTGATGCGCGCTTCTGTTTCTTGAATAATACGTCGCTGTGACAAAGAAAAAATGATTGCGCAACTATGAAACTTATACCGGACCGCCTCACAACAATGACGTGAGTTACACGGCTGCGATGGAACTCCAGTGTACAACTTTCTACCAACTGCAGGCGAAAGTAAAAAAATCCGACTAGGAGATTGAGGACGGGCCAAATGTGCATGGGATGTCACGCTCTCATTGACTTTACCGATTGTTGGCGGATGTACAGCGTGAACAAGCCGAAGACGACAACGACGTCGACTTCCCACCGAACGCCATTAATCTCGACGCCCACATAAATGTTAATGACGTCGACAATGGACATGCAATTTACAAGACGTGACCGCAACGACACTATCTAACTGATTGGCAACATACAATCTAAGATGACTGCCGGAACAGCTGATTTTTTAGTAAGAAAGTGATAGCACATGCATTATAATCTGAAAAAGGTTGACCGGGAGAGCGAATATTTCGTTGATTCGGACCATTTAACCGAAAAGTTTGAAAGGGCCGAAGAATATGATACTTCTATCCACACTGGAAAATTCTGTATGGACCGATGGATTCCCGATTTTTAAAAACAATCTTTTAGTGACATTGTATTTGCGGCTCTGAAAAAAAGAACGGTGGCGTAACTATCAATGAGGTGGTTGTGCCGAACTGTAACCTTCGCTTGAACCAGAGTGATTTGATGATACCCTTTAGAGAAGCTCACCAGGAGGCACGTGTAACGCAACACTCTGCTTTTTCAAAGTAGAAAATATTGCACCATACACTTCTATTGCTGTCTCGGGTGATTTCCCGCTGAAAATGCACATTCCCCAGCTTGCCACCAAAGCAACAGCAACGCAGTAGGTGCGCCCGTGAAGTCTCCTGGTCGGCGTTGTCTTCATGAAACAAAAAGTTTTTTTTGTTTCGAACAAACAACTTGAGAAATTCCTACGACCCGAAAACGGTCATCATTTCATAATAAGCGCCAGCACATCGCCACAACCCGCGACTGACCAACCAAACTTTTCAGTTTATGTCACCATCGCTCTAGCACGAGTTCCCAATTGACTGTTTTCGCCGAGGCAAATTTTGAAGATGCGACAAAGCCCACCCCAAAACGTATACGGCAAAAAGGGCCATGTGAAAGTACCTATGACAATAAAGTGCACGTATCGAAATAAGAATCCAGCGAAACGTACGACAACCTGATGATTGATACCGGTACCGGAATGTATCCACGATCGAACAAGCCATCTGACTGGACCAGTACATGAAGCATCTCGAAGCGCTAACGTGCCGTTGTTCAAAGCCGACAATGCTCCTCACGAGTCCCTTAACATGGTTCGATTCCCATAAAGGCATTTGCCAGAAACTGTTAAAAGAATGATTGAAGCAAAATTATAGACTTGCAGAGTGCGGCCACCCCAGAAACGACAATGAGTGACTCACATGACCTTGAACTGAACTGTCTTTGCTGTTAGTTTTAAAGGTGGCAGGGGAGTTGGATGGCCACTGGAAACTTGTCATTAGTATTACGTTGAACATCTTCCTAAAGTTATCACTTGGCCGGGAAGGTGTTCAAATATAAAAAAGAAAAAAGGTGGCCTGCTTTCTGGCAGCCTCATCATCAGCCATTAAAGTATTAGTCACGTCCCGCCACCCTCGCTTCTGTTCCTTCGTTAGCGAATGACTGAGGTGCTGGTAGCTAGGGTAATGAAGCCTTGCCTTTGAAATATGCCGCCAACATTATTTTGCCGGACATTGTCACACCAAATAACATCATGCTTGAAACTGGAGAGTTTCCCGACGAACTAGAAGTGGCTAAAGTTCCTCCAAAGATGGAGAGGTTGTGGAAAACATAACTTCTGACGAATATTGGTCTTGTGTTTTAAGATATCTGAAAGCATTTTATTGCAGACTCTATTGTTGTTTGAAAACGTTCTAACAAGAATTCACCTGCAATGTGCTTTTGAAAAACATAAGTCTGCTGCAATGGCACTGATCTACTTGTAACAATCATTCTAGAGTGCATTAAAGACATACTGCTGACTCTTTGTTCACTATTAAATCTAAGAAAACCACTCGATGCTGACAGCATTACATACTATTTAACCCTTTCACTGTCGGGAGTTCCTGGCCATGACGCAGCCTCGGTGTAGGCTTGGTGTCCGGAATGTGAGGGAAGCCATTTATTTGAATATGGAAGCGTTGGGAACGCCCGGGGTCGAAAGGAGAATGTGTGGGCGAGAAATGGCTTTTCTTTCAGATGTTTTCAGTTTTCCCTGCAGGAGAACGATCGCTCCTATCGGCATTCAAAGTCCTCGTGCGGTCAGCCATCCGAAAGTAAGCGCATGCACGGAGGGAGCTCTTTAAGCAGCCCGCACAACGCACAGAAATGACGCGTTACGAAATCATGATGGCAGATAGAGATAGAAAGGCGATACAATATTGATACAGCAACCACGTTTGTCGCTGCCAGCGACTACTGAGGTTACAGCAAGTGAGCGAAAGCCGCGATTCAGTCATGATTCCGTCTATTGGAGAGGCAACGACGAGCTGGGAAAATCTGGCGCGCCGTAGTAGTCATGGGAACAGAATAAAAAAAAGAAACCCACAGCAAATAGCACAACAACCCTCACACCTTTAAGCGCATGCGTGCCGTACTGTCACTCATCCCGACAGAGTACAGTGAGCGGAATGACCAATCCCCCAGCAACAAACGGTGGGTGCAGTCGCTGTGTACTAGCTAGCTTGTGAAATTACGTGCTACTAGAAAGATTCGACATATTACGTGAACAGACCAGGCGTGCCAGCTTTGAGCTATAGCATGAATTGCTTGAACGCACTATAAAGAACGTACCGGTACCTCAGTGGCACTATAGAGGGGAAATGCGAAAACGTTCCGGTACGTCAGTGACAGCGAAAGGGTTAAAAAACTTGAGATGTGTGCCATACGAGGTGTAGCATAAAATTTTAATAAAAAATTGAGTTACAAATACGTATCAATACGGGTGCATTATGATTGTATATCATCCATTAAAATAAAGATTAGAGATGGCGTCCTCCAAAGTTTCGATTTTGGGGCCGCTCTTATTTTCTGTAAACATAAACGGTACTACAAAACCTCGTGTTTCTTTAAAAATCATTATGTACGCCAAAGATAGAGGCATATTTTCATTGGAAAAACCACACAATGCATACACAAATCACCCGACGCGTACTTTACGAAGGTGTCACTTAGAAATAAATCATATAGGCCTCAGTATTGTTAGGATAAACTACATCTTATTTGCGCCACCGAGTGGACGAGACAGCAGCCCTATTGCAATAATGAAAAGTAAATTACTGAAAAAACGGCTGAAGAAAAATTCATTGGTGTTTAGTTTGGTGAGGAAACGTATGGCCGTCTCACGTGGATAAACCTAAAGCTGAGTTGTCACAACTAACAGGAAGCTTATACTAAATTCTACACGTGATACACACCTAGATATAACTGTCTATTATGCTGTTTTGTATTTCCGAAGAAGCTGCAGTAAAAAGTATACGGGGGAACACAATACCCTATAATTACCATAGCTTGATTATGTGGCAGCAAACAATGCTTCGCATATGGCAGAGTTACGAGAGAAAGAGACTAAATTTAAACAGGAAATCATTTCCGCTGAAATATAACATGCTTAAAGGTAACAAAATTTATTCAAACTGTTACGATGTATTGGTAAATACCTCAACACAATATACTGACCGCGAATTCTAGCGCAAAACTCCGCATCGCCTAATACCACCGGACACAAGTCGAAATAAATGTGGTAGCCAAACCACCACTGTTGAGTTAAAAAATGTTTAATAGAAAGAAGATCAAAATAGATATCCACGAACCATTTCGCGCCTTCAAATGCCAATGCATAAAATGTCTGTCAGTAGTGGTCGATCATCTTGTACACCCTGAAGTATTTTTTCTTTTTTTCAAATCACAAGTACATCACATTATATGTTTTAACATGCAACTTACATCTAGGATGCCTTATAGTCTAATCTTGTTGCCCGAACCCACTGTGCTTTTTACAAGTACATGGCAATTCTCTTAACACTTCCCACTTGAAGATGCACTTTTGTGCGATGTATATTTACCTATGTTTAAAATGATATTACATTACACGGTTCGATATACTCCTTAAACGCTTACTCTGCCTGCATGTACGTCTTTACGCTGTATTAGAACTATCGTGCTTCATTTTGAACGTATCAGCCTGTGTTGTGTGTTTTTTTTGTTATGTTGAACATATCTCGTTTTACATCCAGCCACCTGTTTAGATTTCTATCTTCTATATGAGACCCTGAAGCCTGTAGGAGAGATGTGGCACCGTCACGCGATGTCCGTCTTAAGCCTCAGCTGAAGATTGCCACGAGCTGTCTAAGAAGAAGAAAGTAAAGACACTGTTGTGCCAAAACATTCGAGGACATCATCATCATCATCAGAAACAGTCAAACAGTCTTGGCTGAGGGAATCAATCGAAAAACTTTAACTGACGGTAGTAGAGTATCACCACTAGACGGCAAGCCTGCCCGCGTTTCTAAGAGTTTTCGGCACAACGAGAGTGGCTACAACTTAAAATGCAAACGCAGCATGCTCTTCAAGTGCTGGCCGAATGTCGTCTGAAATATGAAGTTAGCCAATCTCGCTTTACATGATGTGCCTTAGGCTACAGAAGAGACAACGAAAATGCTGCAGCTAAAATCACATCAATGGCAGTGCTAAAAATCACGAACATCTTGAACGCACTGATCTTAGAGGCTAGGATCACTCGGGGAACGAGATCTTCGCACAAGCTAGGTGGACCATTCAAAGGGCTGTAGATAATTTCCAGCAAAAAGTCAAAATTAGTATACTGCCGCCAACATGGTGACTTTGAAGACTAACATAGCCACTAAATGTGTTCTACAACAAATACCCGGGTAGAAATTAGCGTAGCCTTTACAGTTCACAGGCTAGGAAACGTGAAAATTGAAGAATAAAAACAACTTTTAACTCGGACAGACATGATATGCAAGCAAAAGACTTCAACGAAACGACTAGCTATGTAGAAATTGCACTCACGAACGTGTGCACGAAAATGTGCCTGTGGCTGATATCCTTGCATGGTCATCATGAAGAAACTCGGAAAGAATGTAGAAAGGCGAAGTTCCGAAGAAAGGGAAGCTCGAAGATAAGAAGAAAAGCTAAAGAACTGCCTGAAGGACATGAACAGCAGACGCACCAAACACAACGTCTGGACTCAGACAGTAGGTTTATCGATGTAGTATATCCCGGTTACTTAAATTCTCTTCCGGCGAGAGAATGTTGGTGCTATAGAGAAGCACACCGGAAAGACGAAGGCGACAAGGTAAGGCATCCAGATGGCTGTTTTGCAAGATTGTTCTTTGTGCATAATATAAATGTATTAGATATATAGCGACCATGTCATCCACCGGTGCCCTGGCAGACGTTCCATGAAGAAAAACGCAGGTGCAAAGCTGTTTCAGCAGCATAACTAAAGATGGAGCACTGTTTGCTCCGGGTGGTTCTTGAACATTTATTTCTGCTTGTGACCTAATGATTTGTGGATCACGTCTTACCATGGTGTTTGAAGACTCATCCAAGCGAGGTGCAAAAATCCAGTCATAGTCCTGGCTGTCTAATACCGCCATCAAATGTTTCTTGTTTACAGAGAGGATGACAATGCTTTGAGCATTTTGAAGTTCGTCAAAAGCTGAGTTCTCCTGTCTTGTCAGGTTTTTTCTTCTTTGCAGCCACCATCTGGAGACCAACTGATTAAGTGCTGACTTTGTCTCTGGAGTTTCTGTTGCTTCGCTTCCTCTGCAGCTGCGACAATTTTTGGTAGAAGGGAGCTTGTTGCAATACCAAAGCATCAATGCCAGGCGCGTTTGGTCACCCAGGAGTTTGCTGTAGATTGAGGTTTTCGGCGTCCCCCGTTCGAGAAAAGTATTTCGTCCGGGTTGTACCCGAACATTAAATTTTCTCAGCTTCCATGGTGGTTTGCTTGCCTGAAGAGAATCCAGCCAGGATGTCAGCAAAACCGTGTTGAAAAATTATTTGTACAACGATTCCGTGCTTAGTTGGTGTTATGTGAACTACAATTTCATTTTGTGTTTTTATTGCCACTTTTCATCCGTGGAGGCGGTTTCAAGCCGGTGAAAGACCAGTGGCTGTGCACATAAGCAACTGGGCAGCCAAGAATGTCTTTCCAACGAGCCCAGCTTGCAACCCTCCTAGAAATGCGGGCCCTTATTCCCAAGCCCGAAAGGCTGTTTTTCGGCCGATGGCTTATGCTTAAATGGCGCCGCCGAGACCACCTCAAGCCAGACCCCCTTTCTTAAGTATCGGCATGCGTTATAACCATAGCGTGTTTGTTGGTGTCCGCGTGTCAGCAGGATTTTAACCCACACTCTGAGCTGACACGGAATTATGTACCATTGTGAGAGTAAGTAAGAGCTGTATATTTTACTTTGGGCCCTTTGGTACGCATGTACGAAGAATGGAATGGCATTTCCGAGGGAAAGAAATTACGGGGTGTTCTTGGGCTGTACTTCACTAAAAAGAGACCTTTTTTTCAGGAGATGAGGTAGGCAGCTCCAGCTAAGACGTAAGGTCTCGGCCATTTATGATAAGTTGTAGTTTATGAACCTGCCATACAAGAGATAGATGAGATCACATGTGAAGTTATTTGCACACAACTGTAACGGGGAACTAGGCTAATGTGGGGTGGAAAAAGCCTACCTGTTCAGATTGCTGGCGTGATTTCTGCACACAGAGAGCATATGAGAGAGGAGAATTAGCGAAGTTCGAGGCACTCAGTTGGTAGCGACACCTGTTTAAAGTTTGAAATTTTTCTTTTTTTCGAACATATATCACGCTAATGAAATTTATGTAGAGTGTATAAATCATTCTCTTTCCTGAATCTTCTTAAGACGTCTCGCGGTTATTCAGCCTATTACATAACCATCGCGGTGCTGCTCTTTCTTCTATTACAACCAGTGCCCGGCCAATTGGGTTACTCATCGATGCCGGGCTTCGGAAAAGCAAATTATGGCTTCCATAGATTCAGCTTTTAGGGCTGCTGGCTCAGTTGTTGCAGTCTAGGAGACCTTGCATGGACGCAATCTCGTTTTGACGGCACGGACCTTTCAGTTTTCTAACGCCGAATCTACAACAGTGACTCTCGCGCGCACGTACGTACGTATAGTGATAACAGGACTGATATTTTACGGCATTTATGCCGGCGTATTCCAAAGCGCCGGCTTTATTACAGGCAAGAATGTGATGGCTAGTCATTTAGGAGCCGAAATAAAATACAGCCAAATTTATACGAATATTTTTATGTAGCACAAGACGAGAGTTAGCGTGCTATGCTGGTCTGATAAGAAACCCATGAGCCTTCATTCATCATTGTACGTGTTGTGATAAATACTTCTTATGTGTTCTATTTCTGGCTTAGTTATTGAGTGGTCCTCTCCCATTCTTGTATAATTTATTTGTGGTTTTTATTTTTGGAACTACGTAAACAGATACCAACCCTTACACTTACCAGGTTTTTAAGTTACTGTGGGCAAGATCTGTCACGCCCTTTTTGTCCATTATCACTGCAAATTACCAAAAACCAAAGCTTTCTGTCTGGGAGTAAAAGGAATGCTCGGGCACGCCTCCACTGTTAGGTCTGCACACAGGTGCTCACAAAATACACGGACTGTTCTTCTCTCCTAGTCTCCAGGCCAAATATATTTCTCATGAACATATGGCTGCAACTACAGTCGCTACAAAAAATAATTTTGAGTTTTTTGCTGCTGTGCAGGAGGTCGCGGGTTTGCTTCCCGGCCATGACGGCCGCCTTTCTGATGGAGGCGAAAAGCAAAAACGCCCGTGCGTACAATATTTCGGCGCACGTAAAGAACCACAGATGATCAACATATTCCCCAGCCCAACACAATGGCGTGCCTCCTCGTCTGCATTGAGTGGATGCTTTAATCCATACAATCATTCCAAAGTAGAAATAACCTGCATAACACGGATGGAAAGAGCTATACCTTCCTTCTATACTATTGCAACAATACGAGCTTCTCCGACAGACTGATGATCTGCAGCTTCATTCCTTTGCCGCGAAGGCAATGAGATTTCAATTGTATTTACTGTGAGAAAACAATTGTGGGACCTTCCATCCCTTCACAACGGTTATTATACAATTCAATTTGTCAGCGCACGAACTTACAGAAGGCAAAAAAGTTTCATGTTCTGTCAAGCTCCACATCAGAGTCACTGATTTTTTTATGCCACGACATGTCAGGTGGAAAAGTTGACGACCTCCTGAAGAGAGTGCTTTCAGCAAGCCAACCATTGTGTAGCATAATTTTCGGCATCATCGATCATTTCAGCGATCTCTATTTTGCGGAAAGTGGAAGTTTGTTGAAATTTGTTTGCCCACTTGTAGAAACTCTGTTGTGCTTATAGAAATAGTGACGCAAATGATGGTCGACGAACCCTTGCACAACGTATTACTTCGCCTTGCAGGGCGTAGAATCAAACGCGTATGTTTCTCGTAGGGTGTCACAGCTCATATATTTCGCTCCACCTCCCCGTGGAAAAATGCAAAAACAACCTTTTACACAAAAATTACAGGCCCTCAAAGAGACTGGGCAAAAACAATGGGGATATTGTTTGAGTTTCGGTACCACTCGACCGCAAAAGAACAGGTGTGGATTTCATCATCATCATCACCAGCCTATCTACACCCACTGCAGGGCAAAGGTCTCTCCCATTAAACTCCAATTACTCCGGTCTTGTGCAAACTGCGACCATTTTATCCCCGCAAACTTTTAGATGCGACGTTCAGAGCATCTCTTGTCGGCGGCCCTGTCCTTCCTGCGTGCGTCCGTTGTTGTCCGCGGCGTGCGTCCGTTGTCCGCCGCCACTCTCCCGCTCTCCTCTCCGATAGCGAACACTCTCTCGCGAGGGGCATCGGATTGGATTTGATTGGATTCGACTGGCTTGGCTTGGCTTGGATTGGATTGGATTTGATTTGGATTGGATCGAATTGGATTAAAGTGGATTGTGTTGGAATGTGTTGCGTAATAGCCGCCGCAGTCGCGCTGGCACCGGCGCGTGCCCAGGTGAGAGCGTGTGCGGGCCAGCGCGCTGTCACTCAGCCAGTGGGCGGCGCTGCGCGCGGTGCTGCGCATGTGCAGTACTCTCTCTCTCCGCGGTTTCCTCTCCTGCGGGCGCGCTGCGCACATATCCAGCCACATATCTGCGCACATATCCAGGCACTATGTGCTCGCTGCGCACATAGTGCCTACAATATAACCGGTGTGCCGCTCTCCGGCGGCATTTCGGTTGACGGTTGCTCTCCGCTTGCGCTTGAACCCCCTCAGCGTCACATCAAACCAGGGTTCCCCCGAGGGGAGGTGGGCGTAATTTTTTGATCTCATCTCCCATCTAAGTTCTGGCCGCCCTCTGGCACGCTTGCCTTCTCAAAGGATCAGCTCGGTTACCCTTAATGACCAACGGTTATCTTGACTTTCATTACATGGCCTGCCCATGTCCAATTTTTCTTCCTAATTTTTACTAATATGTCCTTAAAACGCGTTTGTTCCCTGATCCACTCCGCTCTCTTCTTGTCCCTTAATGTTACACCAATCATCTTCCATTCCATTGCTCGCTGAGTAATCCTCAATTTAAGTTGAACCCTTTTAGTGAGGCTCGAAGTTTCTGCCCCGTAGGTGAGTACGTGCAAGATGCAACTGTCATACACTTTCTTCATCAGAGACCATGGTATGCTGCCATTAATTATCTGAGGATGCCTGCCGAATGTACTCCAACCCATTCTTATCCTTCTAAATATCTCTGCCTCCAAGTTGGGATCGGAAATCACAACCTGGCCGGAATAGATATATTCGCTTACACTTCTATTTCCTCGCCACCTATCTCAAATCACTGTGCTGTCCTGAAGTAATATACATTAGTTTAGTTTTCTCCAGATTAATTTTCATGGCAATGGTTCTACTGTTTTTGTCCAGTGCAGTAAGCATGCTTTGCAATTCGTCCCCCGAGTAAGCAAGCAAGGCAACGTCATCACCGAATCTGAGGTTACTTAGGTATTCTCCATTAACCCCTACTCCACCCTGTTCCAAATCTAATGTTCTCCATACTTCTCGCAAACATGCTGTGAATACCATTGGAGAAATTGTGAATCCAGGTCCCACGCCCTTCTTTAAAGGTGTTTTACTGCTCTCCTTATGGAGGATAATGGTAGCTGTGGACCCATTGTAAATATCCTATGGTATTTTTACATATTGCTCGTCTACACCCTGGTTCGGTCGTGGCGTAGCGGTGGCATAGAGGTAAAGCATCCACCGGGGCGTGCAGAAGGACCGTTGTTCAAATTCCGGTGCCGGACAATTCCCACCGGAATAAAAAAAAATCCTCGCGTTGATGTAATTGCAGAATGTGGCTTGGGGTGCGGCCTGATCTCGGCGACCATCGCCGGTAACGCACTCCCTCAGCAGAGCAGGATTGGCCACCCTAGTGTAATAATGGCCAAACCCCCCAAGAATACGCCAATTAACACATGGCCCTCAGTCTCCAGTGGCTTCGAAGCAATTGACCACGGCGGTGGTCACACCTGTGACACAGCAGACGGTGCAAAGATGTGGATTTACTCAGTCATAAACTCTTATGCGTGGTTCTCTTCACTTCAAATCGCTTTTAGTCTGGTTCAATGTTATACTTTAAACAGCATTGCCCGGAAAAATTTGCCCAGAGCGGCATTATGCTTCTGAAAGTGTCTTCTTGTTGTTACCTCGGGCAAATGGACTTGCTAAACCCTAGACTCTCATCGGCGACCTTCGATAGTACCACGCATTAGAAAACGTACATTCTCTAGAGCGTGTTATTCTCCCATGGTGAACACCAGTGTAAAGAGCCTCTACAAATGGACTGGGATTTCAAGCTTTTAGGTTTCATTATTTGTATATGCATTTTGAGTGGATTAGCTATTAAGAAAAAGGTAGTGTGTATTATTCCGGCAACCGTAAGAATTACCGTCAGAACTTTATCTCGGCAGTCGCCTCTGGTTGGCTAAGCACGCAACGCGGAGATTCTATGGGACAAATATGCCCTACAAAGCCGTGTGTACAGTTGCCCCTGTAAGGGTACAACACTGGGTTTAAACCAGAAGGCTCAGGTGCGAATCGAAGAACGCGATGCTTTTTTTAACCTATGGAATTCTTGGGTCATCGTGATTTTTTAAATACTTTTTTTTACTCTAGTTTTTACTATATCAAGAGATCAACGCACAAGGCTTCTTGAATGGGTTAAAGTACGCCTAATGTAATTGTGTTCTGTGTCGTTGGGCTTGGTTAGAAAAAATGTGTTGTATTTGGGCTTTATGAGGTAGGTTATGACGCATTTGGCTAGGTTATGCTAGGTTTGGTGAGGTTATGTTATCTTAGGTTACGTTCATACGTAATATTATTCAGCAAATTTTTGCCTCGTCTTTTATGGGAATCGCCGTGAGAATTTCCAGGAGGTAATTCTCAGGGCTGCCATGAGATGAGACGCAGACTAAGAAAAATTTCTTGCAATAGTTAAGCATTACTGTTACTTCAAGTTTATGCATCTTATCAGTGGGTATGCATTTTGAGGTGAATATTTATGACAAGACACTTTTCTTTCAAGATGATCACGGTAAAAATATTAGCCTATGAGTTGTGTGTTAAAAATCCTCGTTCACGATCCAGCATCACAAGTTAGAATTTATCGTGTACTATTCGTCATTTTTGCATGCTATGCCGAATTCAAAGCAAGACTGCCGGAAGTATGTATCCATTTAAACAGCGCCACCCCATCGTGCAGACAATTTTACCGCTAGTAATTGCTCTAAAGCCACCAACTTAAAAAGAAGAAAGAAAGTGGCCATGTGCAAAGAATACTTGTGTGCTAGAAGGAAGCATGAAATTCTGGAAGGAAAATTGGAGCCTCGCACAGCGAGGAAACGTCTTGTATTTAAACTTTGCTCGGCGGTGCTTGCGACATTATAAGTACCTATATATTTGAATGGTTTTATTTGCTTCGAGTAAGTGTATGTATCAAATAACAACGTATCGTTTGCCCAACATTGCACATAACATTTGAGCAGAAATGCAGTAACAGAAGCTCTAACACTATTTAGATAACAACATTACGCAAGCGAGTAAAAATTTCTACAACTGGGTGAATTTTTTTTGCACAATTAAGTGGAATACAAAAATGTGGACTGTTCTCTGACACATTGCCCACTTGACATATTTGCCTACATATAAACATTAGCTTACAGGTGCCACATGCACGTTTGCAAATTTTTAATTGTGTAGTTTTATTTATTTACAACTGCTGAGAGGTAATTTCCGAAACAATTCTGTTTTACACTCTTCGTGTTCAGTTTTTATAGTTGTTTTGGAGGAGCGTGCCACGTTTTTTATATAAAACAGCGGATAGGGCATCTGTACCTCCCTCATTACCTCGTACCTTTTGTTTTGCCTGCATTCCAGCAAGAGCAAAAACCGCACGAAAAATGTTAGCGTGTTTCGAAAACGTTTGTGCTTATAAATAAACTAACAATTTCTTTCTTCGCCATATGCAGTACAAAATCATAAGCAATGGGGTCAAACTAGTCTGCATCTGCAAGGCAAAAAGTATTTTCAGAGATTTGTTTGTCTGGTATACTCACATTCCCACGGAAACAATGGCAACAAGGAGGATGATATTCATGATTTTCTTAATGGTTATTTTCTAACTAGGAGTGGGACGTTACTAAGAACGGCACTCGATGTTGCTGTACCCCTCACGGTACGACGGAAAGTAAATACGAACACGGAGGGGCATGTATATTTCTTAACCCTAAGAAGTTTTGCTTTGTGTTTTTACCGGACTCGCGTCATTTTGTTTTCTCGTCGCAGCATGGCTGAGAGATTTTATTTTGCCATGGGTTATTTTAGCACGCTTAATTTTTACCCGAAAGTTGTGTTCTTCCTTACTGCACAGGCCTATTCCTTGCGATGAGGCCATTATTTTTGAAATGCCTCTTCGCTAGAATAACGTAAACAACAGATAAACTTATTCTTTTCTTTTTCAGAAACATCACGCAGTTAACAAAAACCAAACGGCTTTTTATATGTCACTCGTACTTAGGGGTCACTTATGACGTCAGGTTCTGACAAACGGAGGTCATTGTGGACAAGACAAACACAAAATAAACAATAAAATCTGCAGTACACTTCTGTGAAAACGAAGCTTATGACCCCTGCAATGCGTGTGATTGTTTCCCCTGTAAACAGAAAAAAGATGATTTGCCGCTGCCGTGATTGTTCCTACATTCGTTTTCCTTTTATGTGGGCATGACATTAAAACGAGATAGCTTGGCTTGACTGCGCTAGAACGCGGCCCCCCGACCCTCCGACGAAATTCATCGGCCCAGCATTTAGTACGCTGGCCGCCGGTGGGTCGTCGAGATTTGTTCCCTAAGTTAAAACTAAGTTACAACACGGTTTGTTCCAGGAAGAACAGGCCTCTAGTTTTTTAGTCGGTCGACTGTACTCAGCTCTAAATTTAAGTAGCTCTGCTCAGGTGCGCATGCTACGGTGCACTAACTGGTACGCCAGTAGAAAAATCTAAAGCCAATTGAAGGAGGGATCTAAAGCCATCGAAGTTATTATGCCGTATTTCCTCGATTCTATGCACTCCATTTTTTCCAAGATCGAGCTATCGAAAGTGAAGGTGTGCTTAAATTACAGAACCTAAATTGCCAGCCCCCTACCACTTTATTCGCTGCCATATATCTGTGAGATGCGCGCGACACATAATGTTTTATTTGTCAAACATTTAAAGGAAAAACTTGTGCAGACAGTGAACCCCGCTTACGTCGGATACTCAGGTACCCTCACTACCGTTCGAGTCCGTGTGACACTTCGGCCGCAGCTCTCAGCATACCCTAGCAATTCGTCTTCGGTTGCGTTGATGTGGATTGTAATTTAAGAAATTGGCCCCGTATCTCGTTCTTTTGTTGCAAATTTCATAAAAAGACGATTGTCTCTGTAAAAATTTGCCAGGGAAATGCCACCCTCTTTTTTCCCGCTTACCTCCTATGCTGTCCCTTTTCCGTCACGCTCATCCCAAGGTAAACAAAGTAAATTTTAGCTCAAGGCGATTTAAAATTCCGCATTTCACTGGTACAGGCTGTGTTCCTCGATAACAGCGCTGCAGTACGGCGGAGACGCGCCTTGTAGCGAGTTGTAGCGACCGCAGTCTGCTGGTAGCGGGGCCGGTCGCCGTCGCTTCGTCGTGCCAGGACTAGGGGAGAGCTTTGAGCAAACTCAACGGGTTTATTTACATTTTTACAGTGAGTTGTCGAGATGAAGACAAAGACATCCTTGGCAGGGCCGCAGCACACCCTTTTTGTTGACCCCCGATCCCTAGTTCCCTAGGTTAGGGATCCCCATACAAAACAATGCGGACCAATGGTGTTGTGTACGTTCCTCGCTGTGAAGCACCGCCCTCGGGTAGGGACACGCCTTTCAGGTATGTCGGCAGATGCACAGCACACGCACACACACACCCTTGCCACTCGTCAGGAGCCTGTAGTAGAGGGGAAGAACGGAAGACGCGCGGGCGCCGCGTATCCTTTTGGTGTCTGCCGCGCGCTGCGTTCCCAGGGAGCCTAACAGCACAGATTAACAAGGTTCGTGGAATCACTCCGGGAAGGGTTAATGGCTTGACCATTGCCACTGCCTTCTTCGCTGTGCTGTCGCCGCCACTGGGTCCCATTGTCCGGTCGTCGCCGTCTCGGCTTTCACACGCACACGCGTTCAGTTGCTCAGGCCGGGGGAAGACCGGGGCTCCTTAATCCCTTTTGGGCAACAACACTCAACGCCGCTCAAAAGCCGCTGTCAATCAGTGGCCGCCGCGGCGTCGTGTCGGCCTCCTTTAGTTTCCGTCGACAAGCGGTGGGGTGGTCGACCGGCGGGCGACTGACCCGCGCAAACGTGGCGCCCAGTGAGTCATAACAGCCTGCATTTAGGCGGCCCACTTCAAAGTACATGAATGCGCGTTCCAAACAGAACGTGGAACCTAGCAAGTGGAACCTTTCGTTGCTGTTGCCGCGCCAAGAGGTGGCGTAGTAAACAGCAGGCGGCGGGTTTCTGCAGTAGATGTAGAATATCATTTGCTATCGAAAAACGAAGCATCCATGCATTATTTATTAAAGAACACTGTAAATATCCCTTGCGTAATAATTTCCTGCCTTATATTTGCGCAATGTCCTGTTCTTGTTCCGCAAAGTTGACAAGTATGAACGTATAAACCAGGCTTAGATGTTTACTTTCGGTATGAGTAAATAAGACTATTGCGGAGTATTCATTTTACTTTGGCCGGGTGGCTGAATACAGACAAATACAAAGAGACAGACAAATATTTTTAGGTTTAAGTAGCCCAAGAAAGACTATCGTTTTTAAAACCTTGAACAGAGACAAACCCTATGTCTGTTCCTCACTTCGCAGCGAGGAAGTAGGGGCCAGTGCAAGGACCCCAAACTGGGATGGCTTCACAGTGCTAGTAATTTTGATAGCCCTAATTGCTCCCGACATCAATTCAAAGCTCGCTTGTGACATTATTTTCCAGAAGCACTGACTTGAAAATTATCGCTGAGCTTCTGAACGCGCCAGCAGCTGAAATTTAAAATATTGATACATGGTTCGACGACTGTACCAGAAGAGCAGATGCAAAATGAACTTGTATCTTGAAGAGAACTTGTCTTGAAACAGGGAAAAAAAGCACCGCTACAATATTCGCTGATGGTGCGTGATCTCATTATGTTAAGGAAACGGTGCTATGAGGAATATTTTAGGGCAAACACTTTTTGCCTAAGTTATGGTAACCTCACACAAAAACGCACTGTAGGAAAGCAAGCGGATGCGCCTTATGATGGTAGGTTACTGCTAACCCACATCAATCACCTCAAAAGAAAAGAAATGCCTCCTTTTGTCGTAATCGAACATGGCCCTTTCGCGTTATGAAGCCAACTTTCCTTTTACGGATTCCTTTTAGCATGCCCTTTTTAACGCAGACCCTTCCAGTTTGATCGGATAGACGCTCTGCGCAGCTGCTGTTCCCAGCATGACTGCCGCATCCCCTTCTGCTGTGCCATTCTGCTGGGAAGGACACGTGGTCTTCGGCCATGCCACGCATTCAGACTTTCCTATCGCCCTGAGCGCAATAGCTTGAAAGTGTCCACCAGCGTGATCTCCGGAAGTTTTCACTCGTACAACGCAGTCCACGAGCGTCCAATCAACCCCAACGCTCCGCATGTGCCATCACGAAGCGAGGCATGAAAGTAACTGGCCTGGCACTTCGGCGTCAGTGGGCATAGTGGCAGCAAAGGGCACACTATGCTAAAACGATGGCTTTTTTGACGCTCTTCTGTTGCTTTCATGATGCGTACGTAGTTCATAGTGACGAACGTTTATTGCAGCTGCTTTGCCCACAAGTGTTTGTTTTGTCATGTTCAGATGCAGTGTTTTACTTTGACAGTCTCTTGTTGAGTGGTGATGTCGAAGCTAATCTTGCCACCCAGCCCCCAAACTGCTCTCGTAGCGAAATACGGGCAACTTGGGACTCGTCCTGGAAGCCGTTCTTTCGGCAATTCTATTTCAACCCCTCAGCTTGGTGCGCTATCCTGAATAGCCGATGGTAGTATTTTAAACAAGCCTGATGTCGCTGCTATGATTTCGCAACTGCTGGCAATCCACCAGCAGCTCGCAAGTTAATTTGTAATAATTAAGCTCCGTTTTGAGAACCTTTTCAAAGCACTTTGATCCTTGTGCATTATCTTAAAAAAAAACCTTCCACAGATTCAAACTCTAACTCTTCTTGTATAGATTCCGCTCCCAGATGACGCCGACTAACACATGTATTGCCAAACTCGCTTTTAATACTCCTGTTCTTGAAAATCGGTCACGACGCAGCAATATCATAATTTATTGACTGACAGAGGAAGCCAACGAAGTCAGTGATTGTTTGGCGATTAACATTGCCTCCTTTTTTAGTGAACTGCTTTAGATTCAATGTTCAGAGATGAAACGGTGTCACAGTCGCGGGAGACCACAAAAGGACGTTCTCGCTATGCCCTGACGGGATTACCCGGTTAATCCCGCAAGCTCTTTGATTAACCAGATACAAATGATGACATTTAAGAACATAGCAAAGCTTAAAGTAACTAAAATTTACCATAACAAGTTTTTTTCTCCTAACGCATTATCATTTGTAAACGTGGCGCCTATCTTTGTTTATAACTTGACTACTCACAACTATGATCCAATGGAGCCAGTACACATTGATTGGGAGGGTATAAGGAAATAATTCAAAATCTCAAGCCTTCTTCTTCCCCTGGAGAAGATGGAATTAACCCCAAGTTTCTATAAAACACCGCATTGCTTTCGTCTTTAATACTGTCCAGAAGTTTTTCACAGTCTTCGGAATCGAGTACCCTGTCAAAGGACTGGAAATTGGGGAAGGTGATTCCGCTTCACAAGTCAGGTAACACCAACGATCCCCAGAATTATAGGCCCATCTCACTAACTAGTGTGCCATGTAAGCTATTAGAACACGTCATTTACTGCAACTTACTAAAATTTCTTGAGAGTAATTCTTTTTTTACCAACGTTCAGCATGGTTTTAGAAAAAGTTACTCCTGTGAAACCCAGCTTTTATGCTTTACTAATAATTTGTTCTCTGCTATTGATCGTGGTGCTTTTATTGATTGTGTATGTATTGACTTTTCTAAAGCATTTGACGCAGTTTGTCACGAATTACTACTTTTAATGTTGCGTAAACTAAGCCTTGACCCACACATCTTAAAATGCATCGAGTGCTTCTTACATAACCGCGAGCAATTTGTGACTGCTAATGAATGTAACTGTCCTCGTACTGCCGATACCTCGGGTGTGCCCCAAGGCTCTGTTTTGGGTCACTTACTTTTTAATATGTGTAATGACTTGCCTCATAACACTTCCTCTCCCATTAGGTTATTTGCGGACGATTGTGTTATTTACGATGAACTTTTGTGCTCTAACTACACTGACACCCTGCAAGCTGACCTGGATAATATTTCTTTGTGGTTGAATACTTGGCTAATTAAACTTAACACGAATATATGCAAATCAATGAGGATAACTCGTAATCCGTCAAAAGTTGCGTCCCCCAGGTACCTATTTACCAACACCCCCCTAAGCAACGTTTCTTCTTACAAGTACCTCGGTCTCGCTTTTAACATATCTAACAACCTGTCATGGCAGGCTCGCGTTGATTACATAACATACAAAGCTAACCGAACTCTTGGCTATTTACGTGGAAATTTTTCTCTTGCTCCAATTAACCTAAACCTTCTCCTGTATAAAACATTAGTGCGGCCAAAACTCGAATATGCGTCGTCTATCTGGGATCGTCATACTCACATGCTCATAGACAACATTGAATCCATTCAGAATCGCTCAGCACGTTTCATATTGTCTAATTTCTCTCGAACTGCAAGTGTCACATTATTGAAGGCCCATCTCAATTTGTCTAACCTCTCAATACGACGCAAAAATTTACGTCTCTGTATCTTTCATAAGATCTATCACACTAACAGAACCCTCTTTGATTCACTGTTTTTTCCATCAGCCTACATATCAGCACGCAATGACTATCGATACAAGGTTGGCGTTTCCTTCTGCCATACGAACCAGCACATCAACTCTTTCATCCCTAAAAATGTACTCACTGGAACCACCTTCCCGCATCGATCGTTTCAATCACAGAGGCCAACGCGTTCAAATCAATCATTTCTGAAAGTGCATTGTAATTTGTTCTAATGCTGCTGTTTTGTTTTACTTTATGTTTGATATTTGTTGTCCCACTCCTCTCTGTAATGTCCAGTGCCTTGAGAGTAAATAAATGAAATGAAATAAAAACGTTCGTGCCCTGCGTTAAAAACTTTCGAAGCCGCTGCCTCAATTTGTGCTAGAGGGTCACTAGCTTGACGTTTGATAAGGTTATAATAAAAATGGTTTGGCACTGCTGGGACACAAAAGTGAATTTCCTTGTCAAAGAACGTGGTTTACTAAATAATTCCGATGCGATGCTCTCATCCGCTACATCGGATGCTCTCCTCGGCTAAGAAATGTGCACACAAGGCAGCAATGCTGACCAGGTCTCTTCATTTCGTTGCGCAGGCAATCCTTCTCGGAGACCTGTTCTCCGAGCCAGCCAGCTATCTAGAGCCCGTTTATTTCCCGATTAGCGGCTTATCCCAGCGAGCCACTCCCTAAATCTCACATGGGCCAGAGCACGTGTAGTCCAGTTTCCCTTCGTAACCTGTGACGTGATGGTGCGTTGTGTGACTTCATAGCACTTGGTTGCTATAAACTCTGGCCCTCAAATATTTATCTTTAGTGGACATGGCGAAGTGCCCCAGGGAGCAATGCTAACAAAGTCTATTTATTTCTTTGTGCAGGTCAGTTGGACGCATTCTTGTTTCCCCTCTAGCAACAGATGCCGGGTTGTTGTGCCATGCCCAAGCACATGCCTCTGTATTTGAATAACTATTTTCTTGTATGCAAGCTTATGCTCTTTTGTGACATTGATTCAAATTCTGGACCAGATGTAGAGAAAATGCTAGGTGTTCTTTTGGAAGAGGAAAATGGAAACTGGAAGAGGAAGAGGAAGAGGAAACTGGAGAGTAATTTAGATTTCAAAAAACAGTACAATAACCCCGCCGAGCAACACTAACAGCGGTCCTTTAAAACGTTTATGATCTAGAAAATCTTGTTAACAGCACGAACAAATCTACCTGCAAGATTAATAGCTGTGACACAAGTTTAAATTATTTAACATTATCTGTAGCAGGCCAATAAGAAAAGATAGTCGATATGGGAGATGGCAGCCGATGATCCAACCTGACATTATACGGTCTTACTGAAAAACCTAGCGAAACGGAGGAAGCTTTATAAAAAAGAAGTATTACATGGGGTATTCCGTCAAAAATTTAACGTGTTCTGCACGTCAATCGGTCGCATACCTAGGCCAGGTAGACGGTCAGGAAACCGTCCAGTAACTATGTATCTTCACGAGTTCACAGAAAAACAATAAATATTGAAAAGTGCTTAAAAACTGAAAGGAAACGACGTATTCATTCAGAACGTTTACTCCCGGTACACACTGCGCGGCTGTAAATTTCTGTTAGATACTGGGAAAATGGACAGAGGGAGCGGAAAGATGGCAGCATCTCCACTCCGTGGATGATGGTGAGGGTGCGGATTACGGGAACTTGAAATGACATCAGTTCCGCCCCGACCGTCATTCGATTTCAGCCGTGAGTTACACCTTGATTATTATCTAATGAAACTGCAACTCACGGCTCAAATGAAATTTCGCTTGATTTTTGCTTGATGGTGGTGTGCGCACGGATGGATACCGACGGACATTGGGAGGTCTTAAGGTACAGGCGAGGGAGTAAGCCGTTTGACTCTCGGCTAGTAACTCACAGTCGTAGCCCAATGGGTAAGACGACTGACACTAACTCTGTCTGGGCTACCAGACACAGGCTCAAATCCTGCTGGTTCCTGTATTATTTTTTGCGATTGTAAATGCTATTCGCACGGACACGGACGGATATTGCGTGGTCCTGAGGTGCTCCGCACCTAAAAATACCCTATCTTGTACATAAGTTGGAGATCAATGACAACACTTTTATGTGGGATGATAGCACGAACCCTGGCGTAAAGGATAAACGCCATCACGGCCGGCGAAAATTTCAAGCGCTTCCCAATGAAGCAGTGCACCACTTGTCCTCCGCCAATTTATTCAAAAATTGCGCCTGCCTAATATTAATGTTCGTAGCATTGCCAAAAAAACGGTAGAGCTCGAAAGTATCTTACTCACATATGAACCCCACATCACCGTACTAACGGAAGGTTAAGCGACATTATTTCGCATGAAGACACAGTGCGAGAAAGTTACAAAATATTTAGATGAGACAGACCGCCTCGTTGTGGCGGTGTCGCTGTTATCTTAAGTACTCACACATCCGCTGCTGTTTTAACTCAAGTAGAAGATCACGAAAGCTTATGCCTCTGGCTAAACATCTTTCGATAATGATGATGATGAATAAATCTTTATTTTTCAAGCTGGTGCAGATGTTAGGACACCCGCCCGGTGGGGCGCTTCCCTATTCCGTGATATCCTGAGCTCGGCTGGCGGTCCAGGCCCTCTTCACCAGTTCACGCTGGATCCCAAGGTTCGGGCTCGTCAGGCGGTTCACCCACTGCTTGTAGGAGGGGGAAGTTATTGGGGCAAGGCCTGGGGTCTTCTGGCAATCCCAAATCTGGTGGTACACTGTGCCGGGAGTTGGACAGAAATTGCAGGTAGACGGGTATTGGGTAGGGTAAATCGCATGGAGTAGGGTTCTGTGGGGGTACTGGGGGTACGTATAATTATTTTAATTGCCGTTTACAGTCCCCCCTCTTCAGAAGCAGAATTTTAAATTAGCTTTTTGATTATTTACTTAAACATTCCAAATACTATCTTATCATTTCCTGTGACTTTAACCTCCCGCAGATCAACAGAGATAAATTATGCTCTCCATGTTTCAACGATCAGTTATTTTTAACGCTATGTTATCATAGAGGGCACGGCAGAGCTTCTAGAGCCATGTGGCTTTACAAGCCCTTTTTCTGCATCGGACAGGTTTCTTTGCATGGTCTGTTCGTATCAACGGATCAGCCCGTATCAATGGATCTCACTTCATTCAACAAGTGTCATCACAGCTTGGCGACGCCCCATCTGCGTCACCTGGTTTCCCCGATGCATGAAGTACGACTGGTGGCTCTGCCTTGGCGACATGTTACCATCTCGCTGCCGTGTGATGTGACATGTGACCACCCCACGCCGGGCCTTCAACTTCAGTGGTCACGGCAACCCATCCAGCGCTATGTGGCTTTACATGACGTTTTTCCGCTTCGTGCGGGTTTCCAATTATTCCAGTAATACTAGGAGTGATTGCCGGGGTTTCCTGGTCCTGCCGTGCCAACAGAAGTTTGTTCTTATTGCATATTATTCATACTGCGCATGCAAATTATTCGTGTGCGGTGATGTCGATATGAACCCCGGACCTGATACGCCTGAAATGAGTGCAGTTGATCCACTGAATCAGTTACTTGCTGGCCAAAGCAAGTTATCGTCCGGTATTCGTGCACTTTCAGCCCAACAAGCCAGTTTTCAAAAAATTTATAACAGACCTTACTTCCCTTTTTGCTGACATAGAAAAACAAACAGCCCGCATTGATAGCATTGAGCAAATGATGTATTTTTTTCAGGCGAAAGTGGTAGATACAGAAGATCATAGCAGGTGGTTTACCTTTTTGTTATGACTGCCCGAAAAGCCTAAAGAAAGCGTTACTGTCTTACAACAGTGCTACGATAAATGTAGTGTTACCTACAGTTCTGTGGTAAGAATCCACCGCCTCGGCGAACTGAGTGGAAACAGAACAGTGATATTTTTTTCGGGATTACAATGAAAAACAACAGGTTCTTCAGAATGCCCTTAACCTAAAGGAACTAAATTTTCTATATAGAGCGAGTATTCAAAACCGTCCCTTCACAAGAGAAGAATACTGTGGTAAATCGCCAAAAACTACAAGGTAACCGGTAAAAAAGTTACAATAATAAACGACAAGATTAGTGTTGACAATGAACTGTACGTGTGGTATGATACCGACAACACAAGAATTAAACTCCCCAAATCCTACAGGCGGCCAAAGAAAGACCGGAAAGTCTCAGGTACGTCAAGCACTAACTAAGGTGCAGCAAGGACAGCCTGTCTTAAGTCTTCCAATGTGACAGAATTTTGAATTTTCAACATTAATGCCCGTGGTGTTCTCACGAAAAGTGAAAAAGTGTAGGCTAACAATCTGGGTCACGCTCCGCATGTTTTAGCGGTTACTGAAACGTGGCTGAATGACGACATTGGCGGCAATGACGTTTTTCCTACCTAGTATTAGGTTTTTTGGTGCGACAGGTCGACTAGAATAGGTGGTATTCCTATTCTAGTTAAACATATTATTCTGGCATTTCCTTCTCGGCAACTTGGCGATAATGAGAGTATTACGCTCTAGCTTTATTACCGACATTGATCCATTCTTTCTTTGAGTTGTTTATTGCCCTCGACATTCACCACCACACTTTTTGGCTGTCCTGTCTGAACTCGTGAGCACAGTCAGATATGATAATACATTTCTATTTGGCGATGTAAACTTGCCCGGTGTTGAGTGGGACAATTGTGTTCCCCATTCCTTCTCTGGCGTGCACGCGAGTTTTTTTTTTAATACAAAGTTAAGCCTAAATTTGCAATAGGTTGTTACTGAGCCCACGCGGGCTTACGGTTGATTGAGTGTCGTTCGGAAACTTGTGTTTTTAAACTGGTGTATTGTTACAATCCCGGGCTCAACGGTTTTACCTCCGTTCGTCAAAACTCCTTAGTTTACTGTAAATGCAACTAAACGCCTTACACTGCATGCTTCGCCCTTCCGCATGTTTCAGGTTAAGGAGATGGCCAGGGATTTTTTAACCTAGTGTTTAAGGAGGCTTTGGTAGATCTGCCGCATATCTTTCTTTTATCCCGGGAGCTTGAAAATTGGCTTCATTTTGAGCTGCGGTGTATATAGTTTTCCTTTCATAACTCGGGATTTTCTTTAGTGGCAATAGTGTGCCCTTTGGCAGAAAAAAAGCTGTGGCTTCATTTGAAGGGAAGCAAATTTAACCTTTTTTGGTGCACCAGAAACAACCTTTTCCAAAATACATAGCAACGCTATCTGGCTATTAGTTTGGGAATTGCTCCCGAGAACTATTTTTACCCTTTTATAGTCTTGTAATTGTACTGCACTATCCTACTTCGACATGTTATATTATACCGGAAAACGTTCTGTCAAGGTTGTTGGCATTTTGCATATCCAGTGCTCTGTGCTGCTGGTCAATTTGCTGGCTCTTACGTTAGCTCCGCAGCGTATGCGCGGAGCTGCGCAAGTAGGCTAGTTGCGTCGGTAAAAATGAGTTGATCATCTCCGAATGATTGATTTAAGTCACGAGTGAAGCTGAATGTGTTTCGGGTTTGGGTGATTAACTGTAGTTAAAGCTACACAGAGCATCTGTGCTTAATCAGCGAACCCTGCCTCTCAGCGTTTTTGTGTGCTTGGGTGTTTAAGACAAAGAAGTTGTAAAATATTGCTGACGGCTCTAAAACGTGGCGTTCTGAATATTTGAATAAAGTATGGTGGTAGTGTCACGAAGCCAAGGATGACGCAGTTCTTTTGAAAGAGAAGCAAGTTTATTGGAGCGAACTTGTGCTCCCCTAACAACTCAAAAGAATACAGAGGCGGCGAAGCAGCGGTCAACAAAGTGACTTGCGCATGCGAATGTCGTCGAACCGAATGCCGTGGCGTCTTTTCTGCAGGCTTTTATCTTTCAGCACAAGTGCTTTTGGAACCGTTGATTCAAATCCAGAACATTGTGGATCACAGACGATTATTCTGGGCTAGTGACGTTAGGGCAAAAAAGTCTGCTTATCTGAATGTGATAGCCCGTGAGTCAAAAAAGCAAACAATATAAGACGCGCTTCGTTTGGAACGCCGATAACACAGTCGGGTGTGGCCCGGAAGTAAAACAAACAATAAATAAACGAACCCATACATGGTTCGTGGCATTACTCCCCCTTTAAGAGTGCATCAGGCCGATGCTAAAATAAAAGCCAGTCCGAACGAACAACAAAAAAGTCCGTCACCTTGTATAGTAAGATTTCAAGCAAACCACGTGGACGACTTCGGGCCGCGTGCGTCATCGTTATGTTCCGGAACTATAATCTGGGATCACCTCGTAGGTAAGTTGGCCGACACGTCGTAGAATCTGGTAGGGTCAAAAATACTGTCGCAGAAGCTTCTCACTTCGTTCGCGTCGGCGGATGAGAGTCCAAGCCAACACACGAACCCCAGGGTAGTACTCGGTGTCTCGGCGTCGGAGGTTGTAGCGCCCGGCATCCACCAGCTGCTGGTCCGTTGTACAAACTTGAGCCAGTTGGTGGGCCTTCTCTGCAAGCTGAAGGTATCCTTGGACGTCGGCGTTGAGATCGTCGTCTTCTACGTGTGGAAGCATGGCGTGAGCATCGTAGTCGGCCGTCTTCCGTAGAAAACCTCGAATGGCGTCATCTGCGTAGTTTCCTGGATAGCCTTGTTGCACGCAAAGGTGAAATAGGGGAGCACTTCGTCCTACGTCTTATGTTCAACGTCGCGTACGTTGACAGCATATCCGCGATTGTCTTGTTCAGGCGTTCCGTTATTCCGTTGGTTTAGGGGTGGTACACCATCGTTCTTGGGCGATCCGTGTTGCTGTAGCGTAATATTCCTTGCATCAGCTCCGCAGTAAAGGCCGTTCCGGGGTCCGTGATTAGGACTTCGAGGGCTCCATGTCGCAGTACAACTTGGCTTATAAAGAACTTTGCGACTTCTTGTGCAGTCCCCCTCAGAAAAACGGTGGTCTCTGCGGAGCGCGCCATCTAGTCTCCGGCTACAAAAATCCACTTGTTCTCGGATCCGGATGTAGGAAACGGGTGCAGAAGGTGCGTTCAAATTTGTTGGAAGGGCCTAGATGGGACGCCGATTGGTTGCAGAAGCCCGGCGGGTCTCGTCGGCGGCGTTTTTTTTCGCTGGCAGTCACGGCAACCCCCGGACGTAGTGGGTGACGTCGGATGCAAGGTGGGGCCAGTAGTACTTCATCTTGATTTTCCCAATTGTGCGAGCTGTGCCGAGGTGTCCCGAATACGGGTCGTCGTGGCACGCTTCCAAAATTTCGTCATAAAGATCGGCCAGGATGACAAGAAGATAATTTGCTCTTGTTCCGGGGCTGAAATTCTTCACGAGGACGGAGTTTTTGCAGGCTGAATGCAGGTAAAATGCGTTTGAAGGCCCTGGGAACGGCAATGTTGCATCCTTGGAGGTATTCGATCATAACGCTCGATCGGGGTCGGCACGCTGCTGCGCAGCCAGGTCGCTCTCAGTCACTACTAGGAAGAACGTGCTGTCTTGATCGGAGTCTTGTGGTGGTGGGTCGACGGGGGCACGTGACATGCAGCTGGCATCGGAGTGTTTCCTCCCGGATTTACAGACTACTGTAACGTCGAATTCTTGCAGGCGCAAGCTCCAGCTACCAAGACGGGCAGAGGGTTCCTTCAAATTGGCGAGCCAACACAGCGCATGGCGGTCTGTCACAACCTTGAATGGTCTTCCGTACACGTATAGGCGAAATTTTGAAATGGCCCATATAATCGCGAGGCACCCTTTCTCAGAGGCTGAGTAGTTTCTTCCTTGGACAGACCACGGCTGGCATAGGCGATTACTTTCTCGCAGCCGCTTTTCTTTTGTACGAGGACGCCACCCAAGCCTATATCACTGGCGTCCGTGTGCATTTCCGTTTCGGTGTTCGTCGAAATGCGCGAGCACAGGCGGGCTCTCAGGCATTATTGCAGCTCGCATTAGGCTGTTCCTTGGGCATTTTCCCAGCTAAAAGGGGTGCTCTCTTTCGTCAAGCGGGTGAGTGGCTCTGCAATGCGTGCGAAGTTTGCGACGAAGCGCCTGTAGTATGCGCATAGTCCGAGAAATATCTGCACGCCCTTCTTATCTTGCCGTCGTGGGAAGTTCGCTATGGCGGATGGTTTCGCCGGATCATGCCGGACTCCCGCGGCGTTAACGACATGGCCGAAAAACGTCAGTTCCTCGTATGCGAAGCGGCACTTTTCAGGCTTCAGCGTTAACCCTGACGTAGAGGATGGCCTCGAGTACAGACTGCAACCTTGCAAGTTGTTCGTCGAAACTCCAGGTGAATACCACAACATCGTCAAGGTACACGAGGCAAGTAAGTTTCATCCCAGCTAGCACCGTGTCCATGACTCGTGGAAATGTTGCTGGCGCCGCGGACAACGCTAACGGCATCACCTTGAACTCGTATAGGCCGTCCGGGGTTATGAATGCAGTCTTCTGTCGGTGTCTCTCGGCCACATCAATTTGCCAGTAGCCGGCTTTCAAATACACTGATCAGAAGTACTTCGCGTGGCAGAGGTGGTCGAGGGCGTCATCAATTCGGGGGAGGGGGTACACATCCTCTTTGGTGATTTTGTTCAGTCGCCGGTAGTCAACGCAAAACCTTAATGTGCCGTCTTTTTTCTTCAAGAGTACGACTGGCGCAGCCCAGGGGCCTTTCGATGGCTGTGTAATGTCATCACTGGGCATGTCGTCGACTTGAGTCAGGATGGCTTCCCGCTCGTGGGAAGGGACGCGGTACGGTGACTGTCGGGTAGGTCGGCCTCCATCTTCGGGTAATATTCGCTGCTTCGCTAGGGGTGTCTGACGTAGTTTTGAGTTTGACAAAAAACACTCTCTGTAGCGATGCAGCAAATCCAATAATTTCTTCCGTTCTTCTTGCGGTAACGCCGGATTCACGCAGAGGGATTCGGAAGCTTAAAGGTATCTTCGGGTGCGCATTCACATTCGGCCACCGCAATCACGTCACTTGCTTCTTGCGTTCCTTCGAGGAACGCAATTGCAACGCCCCTGTTTAAATGCTGGTATTCCTCGATGAAAGTAGTGACCAAAACTTGGGATTGGCGTTGCGTAAAGCGCGCAATGCCTCTTGGAACGGAGACAACGCGGTCGACGAGCAACATTTGGTCACTCTCTACTATAGCATCGACGTCAGGAACAGCATCTTCACAGTAGACGGTGATCATCAAGCTTGCGCGGGGTGGCCGTGGGACCGGATCATCGGCAATCCTAAAGCAACACGGTGTTCGGGGTTCGGTTCCAGCGTCATGTAATGATCGGAGGAAAAGGTATGGACTTGGTCTGTAGATCAATTATTCCACCGTTGTCCGTCAAAAAGTCCATTCTAAGAGTTACGTCGCAGGAGCAGTTAGGCAAAATGATGAACACCACAGGGTACGTTGTGCCGTTTATGGTGACGCGCGATGTGCACGTTCCTCTTGGCATCACGAGTTGGCCTCCTGCTGTGCGAATGCGAGGACCGTCCCATATGGTCAGAACTTTCTCCAGCTTAGACGCAAAAGGTCCGCTCATGACTGAGTAGTCGGCTCCCGTGTCTATGAGGGCGGCTACTTCAAAGCCGTCGATGTTCAGCTTGTAGCGCCACCATCATCATCTTCTTAAGCGCCACCATCATCATCAGCAGATCGGCCAGCTGGCACGGAACACACTCGGAACCCGGCACACCTCGGGAACGGCACCCTTGTTCTACGCGCCTCGTTCTGTCCATGACGCAACCGAAATAAACGTGGGCTCGGCTGCACCGCCTCATCGGCCGCCTGTAAGCTGAACATCGGACGCTGTCTTCTTCGAGTTGCGGGCGCGTCGTGGCGTAGTATCTCGGCTTCTGCGTGTTTACGGTCGGGCACTGTGGGTCGAGTCTTCGTTGTATTCTCATCGGCAGGTTCGGTCATGTCGGGTACACTTCGCGCCGTTTTTCTGTCGTCGTGGTTGGGAGTCACGTCAGGGTTAGATTGGGTCGTCGGGGTCGGGGCATGTCATGAATCATGGCCTTCAGCGAGTAGCTGCGTCGTTAAAGGGTTTTGGTTTACGGCTGTTGTGCAACTTTACCTCCCGAAGTTACCGCTTTTAGTTTCCCCAGCGTGGGCTGGGTTACCTTCCACGTGAGAAGGCAGCAGGGCTGCGCCGGTTCAGTGACTGATACGGGTAGGGTGACGGTGAACAGATGAAGCGCGCTGGTCCTCGGTTCGTAGTGAAGATGTATTCTTCGATCTCAGCAGGGCGCTGGCCGTATCGGGGGTGTGGCGCATCGACGGAGAACCTCCGAAAACCGAGCCTCTTGTAGGGACATGGACGGTAGATGTGGTCGGCCTCTCCGCAGTGGTAGCACAGCGGGCGATTTTCGGGCGATCGCCACACGTCGGTCTTCCGTGGCGTCTGGTATTGGTCTACAGGGCGTCGGGCGGGCGGCATTGGACGGTGTTATGGCTCGGCCTCTTGACTACGGATTGGAGCAGGGTGGTGTTAACGAAGATCTGCGGATTAGGTCATCGCTTGGGGCTGACGGGGTGCTTCTGAAGTATAAAGTCCCCAGCGCCTGTTGAACCTCTTCTCTGATGACGTCAGTCAGGGAAGCCACTTGAGGTTTTGGCGTCGTTGGAAAAAGCTTCTGAAGCTCCTCCTTGACCACTGCTTGGATGGTCTCGCGCAATGTATCGGAGCCAATAGTTGCGGCACCGATGGTCTCCGAGGACAGTGCGTTGACAGGGCGGTCGTACTGCCTTGTTCGAATTTCTAGCGTCTACTCCATCACGGCTGCCTCAGACGCGAACTCCGCCACCGTATCCGGCGGGTTACGGACTTGACAAGAAAAAAGATCTTGCTTGACTCCTCGCATTAGAAACCTGAGTTTCCTTTCTTCGGTCATTTCGGGGTCCGTACGGCGAAACCATTGCTCCATCTCCTCAACGAACATCACGACCCCTTCATTGGGGTGCTGCGTTCAAGTTTCAATCAAAAACGAAGCTCGCTCTTTCCTCACCACGGTAGTGAAGGTGTTAAGGAACTCCGTTCTCACTGAAGTCCAGTCGGTCAAAAAGCTCTCATGGTTCTCGAACCAAGTTCGAGCAGCATCTTCTAAGTAAAAGATGACGTGCCGGAACGTTTCTTCGTCGTCGCACCTGTTGAAGATGCTGACGCGCTCAGGCTTCTCCAAGCATTCCTCGAGGTCTTCAGCGGGGGCTGCCCTGAGCGATGGCGGTCCTTGGGGCTGCTGCAGGACGATTGAAGACGTTGTTTCTCGCACCATGGTGTTGGATGCAGCGTTCCTTCTCTTGGGCCCTTCTGGCAGAGGGCCAAACTCGGGTAGCAATCCTTGCAGTCGGTTGCTTACTCTGGTTTGACTGGCTTGGCGGCTTCCATGTGTGGTCGAAAGCATAAAGACTTAGTACCCCGCACCAGCACCAGATCTCACGAAGCCAAGGACGACGCAGTTGTCTTGCAGGAGAAACAGGTTTATTGGAGCGAACTTGTGCTACCCTAACAACCCAAAGAATACAGAATACAGAGGCGGCGAAGCATTGGTCGACAAATTGACTTGCGCAGGAGAATGTCGTCGAACCGAATGCCGCGGCGTCTGCTCTGCAGGCTTTTATCTTTCGGTACAAGTGTTTATGGAACCGTCGATTCACATTCAGAACATTGTCGATCTGAGACCAATATTCTGGGCTAGTGACATTAGGGCGAAACAGTCTGCTTATCTGAATGTGATTGACTGTGCGGCATAAAAGCAAAGAATGTAAGACGTGCTTCCTTTGGAACGCAGGTGACACATCCGGGCGTGGCCCGGCAGTAACACAAACAATAAATAAACAAACCCATACATGGTTCGAGGCAGTATCTAGCATTGCCCAAAGCTTTGACTCAATACCACGGTGGTATGCCTCCCAATCTGACTGTAAAAGCAATGTTTCCGCTGCCATCTCAACGAAATGCTCCTGCATTGGAATAGCTAAGCATTGGAGCTCTTCTTTAATATCTTTACATCAAACAATTTTGGGAACTTCTGCATAGAAAAAATAAACAGCGCATGGCAAGAGGAAACTGTTATTCGTCCAGCCATCAATTTTTTGTATTGTTGATGACGAGTCATGCTTGGCGATATGCCCCACTCTTCCCTAGAAGAAATGAAACTAACCGATGTCATAATAGCCGCAAAAATTGTTGTGGATAATTCGCGTAGTGTTCGCAGCAGTGGCTGCTTCAATGCTTTTGTGTACCTGTGCAAGGGTTTGCACAAAGCTATTTCTTCCCCCGGCACAAGAAAAGGTGTTAGTTTAGAGTTTCGGGGTTAGTTACCAGCAGGAAAACTTTCCTAATTGCATTATTATTCCAGCAAAAACCCACATCACAAACTAATCATTGCGCCTACGAATTATTACTGTGTAGAGCTAGTCAAAAATTTGCCGTTTTTTGCCCTCATAATGCATGTGCTGAAAAAACCTCGGCCATTAGGATCACTACAATATATGCGGTTGTTTCTCCGAAAGCCAAATTCCTTACATAAGACAACAATTACTTTGTGGTAGGAATCAAAAGCTAAAGAAGCCAGTCAGAGCTTCCTCCGCCTGCACAACATCCTGATGTAGATCATCTCCGAAAAGGGCCAATTTGAGCCCTTTGAGCCTAGATCATTCCCAAACACCTGTTAAATATTGTTGCATTCACAGGAGACGAGGTGCAGGCAGAAGTTAGGTTGGAAAAACAGGATACTTTGAAACTTTTTTTGCTTTTGGGTTTCAGTCTACACTGTCGTTCTGGCACCCAGTATTCGTGCTTAAGTTTGCTAGCGCGTATCTCAGATATACTCTAATTTGAGTCTGGCGAATTTCCTGAGATGAGGCGGTGAGCGACTCCAGCACATCAAAGGACCTTTCGACATTCCAAAATAAAATGAACCCGTCTTTAACTTGCCAATTATAAATAAAGAACCATGACCCGTGCACAAAGCACCACGGCTCTGCTCGATTGCTTTTCTGGAATAACTATTGTCATTATGGTTTTTATTCAGCTCGATATCTTCGTGCATGGATGTACGGAGTATTGTAGAAGTGTAAGTTGGTGGATTGTAGAACAGCAGTAATAAATGGCAGACTACCATGGTCCCTCAAGAAGAAAGGGTATGACAGCTGCATCTTACCAGTATTCACGTACGGGCGGAAACTTGGAGGCTCACTAAGAGGGTTCAACTTAAATTGGGGAGGACTCAGCGAGCAATGGAACGGAAGATGATAGGTACAACAATTAGAGACAATAAGAGAGCGGAGTGGATCAGGGAACAAGCACGTGTTAATGACATATCAGTAGAAATTAACATAAAGGAATGGACGTGGGCAGGGTATGCAATGAGAAGGCAAGTTAACGGCCGGTATTTGAGGGTAACTGAGTGGATCCCTACGGAAGGCAAGCGGGGCAGAGGGCGCAGAAAGTTAGATGGGCTGATAAGAATTAGAAGTTTGCGGGGATAAACTGGTCGCATGTAGCACAGGACCGGGACAACTGGAGATTTATGGGAGAGACATTTGCCCTGCAGTGGGGGTAGATACGCTGGTAGTGATGATGATAGTGATGTTTGTGTTTATAACTCTGGGTCATTCGAAATTATAGAACGAAGTGCAGGACCTAAAATATAATGCTGCACTGGTCGGTTGCGTACGCTTCTGCCGCGATTTGTTCAGCGGCTATGACATTCATGCCTGCCCGGAAGCCACAGGTTTAAATCGCGCTATATTTCTCTTACACGGAGTTGTGACTTCTGCTTCGAAAAGTTGATTACAAACACATTAAAACGACTGATTCATTGTAGGGTTTAACGCGCTGGCAGAACGTAGGCGTTGAGGCACGCCGTAGGGAGGGCTTCGTGTTAAATTTAACCACCTGGGGATCTTTCACGAACGCCAAAATCTCGTACACAGGGGTGTTTTCGCTTTTTGCCTCCATCAGAAAACCAGCCCCCGTGGCCGGGAATCGAACCCGCGACCTGGTGCTTACCAGCGCAACGTCTTATCCACTGAGCCACTGTGGCGGGTAGATTAAAAAAACACGCCTGAAAACTGTAGAAATTGCAATAACGCTAGTTAAAGTTTCCCGCAGAGAGAGAGAGAGAATTCACTTTATTTGGAACTATGCTTTTAGTGTGAGAGAGAGCCGCCGCGATGTCGAGGGCCCGACTGGTGACCAGTTCTTGGCGGTGTGGTCCGAGCACCGCAGAGCCTGTTCCCAGAGGGTGGCGGGGGGGAGAGAGGGAAAGGGGTCGCGAGGACATTCGGAGAGCGCGTGATCAAGCTTGTCCGGGGCGTCACACAAGGAACAGTTGGGAGAGCAAAACAGGTAAGGGAACGTATGCACTAACGCAGCCCGTTGAGGAAAGGAGTGCGTCTGAAGAATGCGCCACATGCGGGTACCTTCGGCTGTGAGGGAGGGGTGAGAAGGGGGTTGTCGTCTGCGAAGGAGGCGGTAATGTTGGGTGATGTCCAGTTATGTGAGCAGTAGCGAATGCGAAATCTGTGGAACGCCGTCTTTAGGCGTAAAAGTAGCGCCTGCCCGGGGCGCCAAAACGGGTGCTTGGTGGTGGGCAGCCTCATTACCACCTATGCCGGTGTGGGCCGTGTCCACAGCAGAGTCACGGGTTCGGAAGGGAATAGAGTGCGAATAATTTGGAGGGCCAGTGATGAAATGGTGCCCTTGAGGTGATTTTGGATGGCGTATTGCGAATCTGATAATATAAAGAGAGGTGTGGTGTTTGGGTATAAGCAAGGGCAATTGCCGCCTCCTCCGTGGTAACTGAAGTCGATATGAGCACCGTGGCTGACGCTTTCAGGTCAGCGCCAGGTGCTCCTATCACTGCAATGGCAAAAGCGGGCTTGCTTGGATACTCAGCCGCGTCTACATATACGACGTTCCCGCAGCTGATGTTGTTGCGTTACTGGTCATATAGAAAGAAAATCTTTTTTATGTAGAAATAATCAGGGAGCAATATCTAGAAGCTGTGTTACTTGCAGTTTCGCTAAATTGTAAACAGAAAATTAGTTCCACAAACGAACGCTCCAAAATAACGTCACGCTGGTTGGTCTGCAGGGTGACAGTTTCGCAATGCCGTCCCCGAAGCGATCATTTCAATGCGTCTGGAAAATTGTAGAATTTATACTATATCAATATTAAAATTTTGCGGTCTTGAAGAGTTGTTCAAGCAGCTAAAATTAGTTAACGGCGGGTGCACTTGCTTTCCCCCTTTTTGTACTACAGCTCAATGAAAACAAGAATACATGTGAAGCACAAAGGAGGAGCAATAATTTCCAGCAAAATTTAATCGCAAAAGCGTCCTACTTCGAAACGCGCAAGTTCAAACGTACAACGGAAACCGCAAAGCCTATAAGGAGTGAATTGTACCAGAACTGGAGATACAGAAACACCAGACGCCAGCCGCCAACCCGCGCGCCATGGGCGTTTTTTTTTTAAGATGGTTAGCTATATTATGTCAACATTGCTGTGGCCCTGTATATAATAAAGTTCCTTCTTGTGCATGGTACAGACGGCACACTGACGCATTGTTTTCCTCGTCTTGCGAATTACAGAGCCTCCATGATTTCCCTTTTCACTTAGTCACAATGAGGCGGAATGACTTGGCGTCGGTCCGAATTTGAGGTGCACCTTCCGGCGGTACCCTTCTAATCTGCATAGTGTTTGCCTAAATGCCAGTTTGCCTAAACAGAACTTCTATGGACATTGTTATCCTATTTCCGGAGCGTTATGTTTAGACATCTGCCCACCTGACCAACGTCCTTTAACAAGGTTTTCTTTGTAAGTGTATGTATGTATAAGTGTGTTTATGTTTAAGATATGAGGTTTCTGCAATAAAAGGTCAGTTGAAAGTCATTCCTTACAGCCGGCTAGAACAGCAGGGATGTTTTAGCTGGCGTAATAGGTGGCGTCGAAATTACCAAGGAAGTGCGGAGCGGTGACTGTCGGCAGTGTATGTCACGTGCAGTGGCATTAGCAAAAAAAATGAAAACTCCCAGTTACCAGAAAATGCCGAGTGCTCGTGAGCGCGTGTCTCGTGGGGACCCCCGACAATCCACAAATCACCGGTGGGTCTAGCAAAAATATGCATACGAAAACCTCGAGGAGCGTGTCACATACCCCAGACACTAACAACGCCACCACTGCACAACCCGTGCTCCACGGAAAGTCGGCGGAGCTCCAGGAACGCCGGACGTGCTTCGCGGGCGTGCGCGCAGCCGCGGCCAACAGCTATCGTCAAGCGCAACTGCGCATTTAGGGTTTATCATAAGAAACACGACGATATAGATGCATATGACAATGTCTGCTACTAGCTTAGTGTGAAGCCACGGTGGCACATGTAAATAAACAAAGCCGAACTTGCACAAGTGCGCGCTGATATGTCCTTCTGGCCTCCCGTAGAAATAAATCCTGCAGCTTCCCTATGGTTGAACCCTTGCTGGACTTGGTACAGCTTGGAAAATTTTTTGTACTTGTTGTTTGCTGCGCGGTAGTAGTGATATGCACTACCAACTCGCCCAATCCTGAATTCCTTTCGTCGCCACTTTTTATAAAGAACGACAGTCTCTACTGTTACTCCATAAAGCGCGCGCGTGTAGTTGAGCGGAATAAAATTTCCAAAAAATTCTTTTGCACTCCGAACTGCAGGTAAAGGATACTCAACTGGTCTAATTCTTAATATAATTTGTAAAAAATAATTATTATTAGATAAGGAATCTTAACCGTTCGATACCTACAAGCGCAATCCAGGCGAAGAGAACCGGTGCCATGACCTGCATGCACGCAGGTCATGGCACGCAGGACTTGGCAGGTCAAGAGGAATAAATTTCACTTGCGCACCGCATAACGTCGTGTAAGGTTGGGCTTCTCTACACTGGTTATTAAACATTATGTAGACAGGTCGGCAAGAACGAAAAAAGAACGTGTGCGGGAAGGCTCTTTTCCAGAAACTTATCGACCAAAAAGGTAAGCTTGGCTAACGTATCTGACCATACTGAAGAAATCGTCTTTTTCCAGATAGCCATGATTTGATACAGCCCCCCTAAATCCAAGCACATCTCTTTAACATACATCTTTCACCATGTCCTTTCTCCCACTAAACGTGACACTTTTATAATTGTAGGCGACTTCAACGCCCCTAGTGTCGAGTGGGGTTACTCTTGCCCGACTCGCAAAGGTCGTTTACTATCTGAACTACCAACCCTCCGTACATAGGTATAAGGACACGCACTCACCTTAGCCAGGAGCCAATGGAATAACATTTGCGACGAAATGCGAGGCCAGCTGTCCACTAAGACAGTCTTGCACATCATCCGTGCCTTACTCGGCCCGCGCTCTACTAAGACCCAATCTCGGAACCAAACCACTCAAGTGATAGCAAACACTCAACTCTCACCCACTGCGCTACGCGACAGCTTCCGCTTCATTTACATCCCACCTTCCCCACCACACCCTGTTGGTTTCCCGCAATACACTGGAAGCCCCCATCCACAGCTCGATGCCCCTATCACTTTGCAGAGCTACATGCGGCGATCCGAGCTCTGAAATGTAATACCGCGCCAGGACATGACATCACAGGCGCCCTCTTACGACACTAGATGAGGAGGCCCACGAAGACCTTCCGCAACTCTTTAACCAACACTGGCTTAACCAGACCCTTTCCTCCACCTGGAAACACTCCAACATCACCCTAATCGCAAAACCTAGAACACCTACCTCCATACAAACCTTCGCCCTATATCCCTCGCCTCCTGCCTTGATAAACTTCTAGAACACGTCCTGCAGAATTGTAATAATGCACATTTTGAACACACTAAAGCCTACCCCCAAACATGATCGGCTTTCGACCCAACCTATCCACTCAAGACGCTCTTACACAGTACCATAATGATTTCCATTACCACCCCCCACAACAAGACCACACCTTTATTCTCTCACTGGACCTTCAAAAAGCCTTTGACAATGTCTCACATCATAGCATCGTTCAGGCAGTTTCATCCGAATACCTTGGCCAACACTTCTATTACCATATCTATAACTTTCTTACACAGCGTACTGCTACCATCCGCTTCGTCCACGTCCAGTCTGATCTTTTCCACGTGCCCGACAGCGGAACGCAACAAGGAGCGGTCGTCTCGCCCACGCTCTTTAACCTCACCCTATTCCGATTTGCCCGCTCTCTCCTCAGAATAACCACACTACGCAGCACACTGTACGCAGATGACATTGCACGGTGGGTTCACTCTTGCTCTGAACAACACATTGAAACAACACTCCAAGTCTTCAACGAAGTATTAGACCACATCAAACCTTTCACGCTCTACTTCTCTTCACAGAACTCTGCTCTCCTTACTTTCACGCCCCCTCTTAGCAAGCCCCCTCCAATACCCCCATCCAACTTTTTATACACTCTGACCCATACCCCACACACCGCAACTTAGAGTCTTAGGCCTCATCCTACACCCAACAGATCACCCGCCCGCAACCTCCAGCACGTAAAAAATACGTTACCTAAACCACGCATCTCATTAGACGGATCGCCACAAACACCACGGCATCACGGAACAGGACCGCCTCCGTCTCGTAGACAGTGTTCTACTCAACCGTATCTTGTACCACCTACCATACCTTAACCTTACATCTACCCAACTCGACTCACTCCTGATGCCTTCCCCGGAAGACGTATAGGCATGCACTCCTGCTTCCCCATACGCACCAACGCATCGCTTACTCGACCTTGGCATACACAACACCATACGGGAGCACCTAGACGCTCACCGCGTCTCCAACTCACGCGCCTCGTGTCCTCCCCTATAGGAGACTAAATTCTCAACTCTATAAACGTACTACAAACCATCATCGCAATCCCCCCACTCCCCATTCCACCTCAAACTCGGAACAGCATCCGAATTCGCCCAATTCCGCGCAACATGCACCCAATTTTCATGCAGCCTGCCGACTAGCACGAGCCAACGCCCACGCCAAACTATACCTACCATCACCATGCACACTATACACTGATGCCACCCCCTTCCCTCACAAACCTGCACACTGTGTAGCTGTGGTTTACCATCACACATCACCAAACGTAAGAGCGGCTACCATTCTAACTATCAACACAACCACGGCGGAGGAGCAGCCATTGCCATCGCGCTCACCTAGCGGCCCATCCCCGAATTCGTCCTCTGTGACTATCAGCAGGCCATTCCCAATTTTATTCACGGTAACATCTCGCCCATGGCATTGAAAATTCTCTTAAAAATTCTCCATCTGACATTGTGACCCTGCTGTGAACACCAGCCAACACGTGCGTAGGCGTTAATGAAGTGGTCCACGTATGGGATCGCGAACTAATTAACCGGGTCGCCATTTTCACTACACCTACATGCGATGCCCCAGCTGGCAAGCCAACCTCCCTCCTGCAATACAGGCATATTGCCCTGCACAACTGCCTTCTCCTCCGCCGATACCAACCCCCGCACCCACACCTCTCTCCGGAGACAGGCCACATGCTGCGCATCCTACCAACGCACACCTTCCCACACAGAACACAATTGATACCCACCCATCCACACCTGTTTACGGACCCTACCTGTCCAGCCTGCGCGAAACTCGACACTCACTACGATACCCTTTGCGAATGCCCCGCAGACCCGCACCCCCTCCCCGTTCCCTTTCCTCTCCTCTGGGAGCAGTTGTTGCGTGACCCCGGGCAGTCATGCCAAGTCCTGGCCACCTCCAGGTGCCTGGCGGTCGCGGAGGCCCTGTGGGTCTCGTCCACTCCCAATACCTCATCCCGATGGACGACAAAAACGTATTGCTTCTTCGTTCTTCCACACAGCATCATTGAGTTGTCAGATTTAGCGCCTCCTGCGGTAAAAGGTTTTAAAAGCTCAAAATAAAAAACTGTTTTCTGGTGGGGAAAATCGGTTCTCGGTTAATGCAGGCACTGCTGACGTGACGGCACCTATCCTTGCACACAGGCCCGACCGCCACTCGTCGCGACCAGGGGCACAATCAAGGCCCTGTGTACACGCAAGCAACAGGAGAGGCAGGTGCGTGCAGAGTTCGTCGCCATCCTCTTGAATAATATTCCAAGCGAAAATATAGTTACGCGTGTAAGATATGAAGTTATATTTGGAAAGGGGGGATGGCCCAAGAGACCATCTTCCAATCTACAAATTCAAGCTGCGATCAAACATTTGCCATTGAGTTCAGGCTACCCTTGTCTCTAGAAACAAGCAGCCGATGAAGCCAGTAGATCGCAGCCCTTCAAAGCTTGCACCTTAGGGGCGCTCTGAGGGTTGTCATTTTTTGTGCTGAGGCACCAATAATGGAAGATCGGAAAGTCGTGCAATAGCCGATCGAGTCTTCATGAAAGCCGCTTAGGTATTCGCTTAGCTACAAACGTTTACTAAGCCCTTTTTAAATTGTCTTCTTTATTGCAAAAATAGATAAAATAGTTGACGAGGATAAACACGCAGGAAAAAAAGAAACGAATTTTATTTCATGTTTGGTGCTGCGTGGAGGGGGGGGGGGAGGATACTGCATAATTAAAGAAATAATGCGCGATTCCACTTTATTTTTCACTTAAAAATGACTTTAAACTTCAAATGACTTCAAACAATGAAGGTAAAACAAAAGTTATCGTTTGAGAATTTTGTAGAGGAAGGGATGTCCACGCTAAATATGGGGCTCCAGCCATCTGAATCTATGGACGTCGACACATGGTTGTTGTTTTGGAGGTGTCAGCGTGCATTTTCGCTCAATTTTTGCCGATGGCCGCGCTAGGCTCTCGTGTTCTGATGAAAATGATTTCTAAACACGTCTTTATGGACGGTGTCAGTAGACGCCAGCTCAGGCAACTTGGCTAAGAAAAGTCTTCGCCATAAAAATCATAATTCCGAGAACCTTCCCTGCCGTTTTGCTAACCTGTAGACTTCTTTTCTATCGTCTGGCAGCGCCTCGTTGTCTTATGTGTGTTTGACGCGATGTGTGTGTTTTCTTGCCTATTTTGTAATTCGCACAAGCTGTCTTATTCGATAGGCACGGGGTTTTGCCCTGTCGTCAATACGCTAGAACGTTGTTTGATTGCCACTCTCGATAACATTGGTGCTTCCCGAAAGGACAAGGCCGACGGACAAGAGATCGCAGAGCCGAGGTCACGGCATTAGATCCGCGAGCGCTCTTCTGTGTTCGTCAATGGCTGACTGTTTCAGGATGTCTAGGTGTTGTTTAGGATTTCTGCGGAGCACAAGTTTGCTCCAATAAACCATGTTTACCAGACGTTTACGTCGCCATTCTTGGCGACGTGGGAGTATATTTGGATTGTACAGCCAGACAATAGCCTGAAAAGTCGTCAGGCGTGCCGCCGGTTCTCAAGCAAGCAAACGCGATAATTCAAAAGGTCATGTAAAAGGTCAGGAACCACGAAAGAAACCGTCATAATAAAACAGGCTGTGTGCGTAAAATGTAGGGGGACTCAACTGAAAATGGCGAATATAGAAAAGAGTCACGGTTAAGTTGGACGCTTCATGGCTCGGAGAGAGAAGAGGAGTGTGATGAAAATTAGTACATGTTAGACGCGGCGATGTGGTCCCTTCTACTCGACAAGGCACGAAGTTACATTTACTAAGACGGTTAGCTTCCCTTAATCTTGGTGTTCGGCTAGTTGGTATCGCAACTAGTTGAAACGTTCAGCTCTGAAGTTTACAAGACACGCAGAAACTAAATGGACGAACAGAACGGTTATTGCGCGATTTCTTGCACACACCATGTCGTTTGTCTTGTAAACTTCAGCACAATAATTTCTAGCATATGATGGGTAGCACCGTTCAGGAAGAGGAAATGATTTTGTAGTGCAGAGTGGAGGCGTTTCTGTGGGATGAGGGTTCGATGGCCAGGGATAGCGCTGTGGTAAAGAGGTAGCAGCGGGTAACGACCTTGGATTGTATATTGCAAAGTTTGCGTGCTTCCTCTGCCTCGTGCTATATTCCCATCGCTGCCTCATCGTGCAGATGCCCGGGCGAATGCTACACCTGCATATCTCCGACGCTCTTCGAAGCCCACGGCGCTACGACGAGTTTGTCTTGCTGCTTTTGTAGGGCCAACTGCCTGTTCTGACTTCTCCTCTTCGATCGACCTCTTCTTTGCGTACCGTAAGACTTAATAGTTTGGTGTACAGGGCTTCGCAGTTTGTTTTCATCAACACAATATAAAAATCACAACATTCTTACAATCATCAACATTCTTCAATTTCGAGTTCCACGTTGTTTGGTGCTTCATCCCCACCTGGCAAAGTCCTCCAAGAATAAATAAATATGCCCGTTGAACAAATCGTGATTGAAGAAGCGTTATCGTTGATTGCGCAGCACCTACGTAATAAGTATTCTTTAGTTCTTTGTGAATTGGCCAATACGTCTATGAAAATCGACACGCTTACATAAGCGTTTCGAGCGTTGGCACTGCTAAGGGCACAAGTAACCTCAAAAGTGGGTAAAGCGTCACAACATTTATAAGTTTATTTTGCAAATGTCGCTGCCGGCTAAATTTGGAGCACGGTGGCAAAGTATATCAAAAGCTTCACATTGTGACAAACCTGTTGAAAGAAAAATTGGGGCGTTATTTTCAATCGCTGAAAGAGGCAAGTCTCGCTAACATGCTATACGCGGTTGGAAAGGCATGCGCTAGCATATTTTTACCTACATACCTATATCCAGTAAGTGTCCTTTGAAACAAACATCCTCACGAACGCTTATAAAACGAGCCGTCGCCTTTTTGTATGGTCCTCGCCTGAAACAAATAAGGACTACCTCATGACTAAGGTTAAGCTTGGTTTTTGAACACTGTGGTAATGATTCGTAATAACCAGTAGTTACAGGTGAAGCTGCTACGATTTATGGCAACATTCGAGTATTGCCCTGCAAGTGAAGGGAAGCTGATTATGCAAGCTATACATTTGTTGTCATCAGAGCCCCGCGGCATTCTAAGCAATCACTCTCTTGGCACTCGCTTCTGTAGGCACCTGCACCTGCTCAGGTCGCTTTGTATAGAGCAGGTGTTATCTACGTGCTCTGTCGTTAACGGATTCTAATCAATTGATAGGGTCGGCAAATTAGGAACAGCACCATTGTTTTCAATACATTTGTGCCCAGAATCCCTTCGCCACAGAAATCGGCGAGAGCTACGAAGCCGCAGATAGTGACGGAAGCCGTAAATATTGACAGGAGTGTGCATGCCTTGCTTGGCTTCCTGCTGCAGTGATCGGCGTACCTGCCTAGAAGGTAGTAACATTCACCAGCTTTAACGTGAATCACACAGTAGTGAAAGATCTAACGGAAGAGAAATTCTCGCAATTGTCTAGCGGGGTCTATACAACTTGGGTTTTGATGTTAACCTGTACATCAGACCAGACGTCATTAGTCTGAACACTCGGATACGTAAGAGCGTTGGATCCCGCTTGTGAACATGACGATGAATTTCAGTCTGCCAGCCTCCTTCAAATCTGGTATCTTGAGTATCTTTGGAATTTGATGTTTGGCGATCATTTCACCAGAACGCTGGCCTGTCAATACGTCTTGGGGGCCAGTGTAGGGTCGGCGCAAAACACGTTGAACATTTATGGTTCTGCTGTTTTCCCTAAATGGGAAGTGTACCACACTGCGGCAGACGTCGGAACTGGTTTCAGGTTGTCCCCGCTCATAATTAATGGACAGAAAACGCACACGGCCTCTCCGGCTTTGTAACGGCTGGTCCACGACGTTTTTCAACGCGGCGTGGCATACGGCTGTTGTGCGCTGAAGAAGAATTCTCAATGACCCAATTGTTTTTAGGTGCAGCAGCTGCAGATGTTGTCGGAAGTAGAGGACTACGAAGTTAATTTCGCCGATATTGATAGTTTTCAGTGGCGAAGCGCAGACCACAGGTAGTACCTCGGGCGACAGAAAACGGTGGGGCGCCGGTTCCTCAAGCTAAGAATTACTAAAGGGCAAGAGTAGTAGAAAAATCCTGAAATACCACGTATTGCGGCGTGTCACTGGAGTAGCGCACTAGGCTGGTGGTGACTTTAGCGCTTGCCACCGTTGCGCTTAACTTTTGTAGACTTCATTTTCCAGACGATATTTGGGCATCACTGGGAAAAGTTTTGCGCGTTTTTAGAAAACAACTCGACAGATTTTCTAATGCAGAAAATTTGTTGTAAAATAAAAAGTTGGAATAAAAACCTGGTGTGAATAAAACGTCACCACTCACCTGTTTCTTACCCATATTCTCCACCCAACATCGCAGTATTTTTACAGTAGCTTTTTCAATTTATTCAAGAACTGCATTACGGCACACAAAACAAGTAAATAAGGTTTCCACAGAAGGTCGTCTCAAAGTAAAAACTGTCAGGGGGACCTCTTAGCTTTGAATACTGAAATCAGTTATTATCAAGTCAGACAAAACAAAATACAGAGAAAGTAAATAAATTATTAACGTATGAACCTCAGGCGACGAATAAATACAAAATATACAATCGTAAATGAATAATTAGTAAATAACACTCAAAATGCTCAAGAGGTTGCAACCCCGCACGGAGTACCTGGAATGATCTTGGTGACGGTATTGGCGACACCGCGGACCCCCAGCCCCCATATTCACGCTGTAATCTACCGTGGCTAGGAGTTGTGAGGTGAAGGGCAGAAACCACACATGGTGGCCGTTGGAGCCCAGGTGAAGCTCTGGCTGATGGCCTCCCTGTCTGTTTACCAGGCAGGAGGCTCCGGGAGCTCTCTCGGTATCAGGGTAACCTGAGCGAATAAAGTACCCCCGTTCCCAGTGTTTCTACTCTAGCTTATGCTATTATATAATACCCACCCCTAACGTGATCAGCCCCCGAAAAGGGGCCGCACCGAAGTTTCTTTTAAGTGCGAATGCACTTCTTAAGCGAGCCTGAAGCGTCCGCCGCCGTCCGCATAGCAACAGATGCGGGTGCGCGCGCTCCTCGTCTTCCTTGGCAACGGGGGGAGATGGGCGCGCGCTGCCTGGCCGCTGACATGGCGCATACCCACTTGGGGGATTGGCCAGGAATCTCCTCGTCTTCCTTGGCAACGGGGGGAGATGGGCGCGCGCTGCCTGGCCGCTGACATGGCACATACCCACGTGGGGGATTGGCCAGAAATCGGGCGTGAGAAGGGCTAATGCACCCGCTTAAAGGAGTACTGACACGAAATTGCAAAGCTGAGATCCGCTCTAGCAATGAAGTACAACGACAACACAAATAGGTGTCTGTGCATGGCACATAACCACGTGGGGGATTGGCCAGGAATCTGGCGTGAGAAGGGCTAATGCACCCGCTTAAAGGAGTACTGACACGAAATTTGAAAGCTGAGATACGCTCTAGCAATCAAGTACAACGACAACACAAATAGGTGTCTGTGAATAAATGCATCTTTCTTTCTTTGTAGTTGTGTTTGTGTGTGTGATCTCTCTTTCGCGAACATTACCGAACCGCGCAAATTCAACTCCTGCATTTGCACTTTCACATTCTTCCCCTCGGGTAAATGCGGGGAATTTTTTTCACCACTTCCTAACTTGAGTTTTCCGAAACCGAACATCTCTCGCTTCTTAGGGATAGAATCAGTTGACCAGTGGAACCCTCTTGTTTTCAAGTCAGTATTTCCGAACGGCGTTACAAGGAACCGCGTTCCTGGAACTAGTTCCTTTTTGGAGGAACGGAGGAACGCCAGCGTTTCATTAAGGGTCAGGTGGAACTGTAACGGTAACTCGTTACTTTTACGAACGAAGGGCAGGAACGGTGTTCCTGCCTTTACATCGCTAGGTTTTGGCTTTTTTTGATGCTGTTTTTGATAGGAAAAGAATTAAAATGTGGTGAATATAGGCATGTAAACATAAAACGAAGGTTGGTTTTCCCGAACAGGATGGGTGAAATTTTGTATGCACAACCCGTACGCGCTTAATCAACATTTAGGACATTAGAAGCTGCGGCTTTTTCCCAAAAAGGCCCCGTTCTTCCTCCACGACAATATCCTAGACCAGTGTTCGCAAATTCATTTTAGCAAGGCACCCCAGCCTACGTAATACCCTTCAAAAGGGTTTTCCAAATTCTGGGGGGCTGGCTAATTAAGTTTTGGATATTGAGAGTGTGCATGTTATTTATGTAGTTTTAGGTTTTGTAATTCAAAAATACAGAAAAAGCCTCGGACCATCGAAAACACCGGCTAATTTTCTTAGCAAAAAAGAGCGAATATAAATTAACAACCCGTCGTGAATCCAAGAAGAAAACGCGTGCTAAAGAATTCAGTCCTCAGGAATAGGTAATAAAAAATATATATAAATCTTGAATTTCAAAACAATAAAAAAAATGAAATCACTGCCCCAGTTTGTTGTCCAAAACCCACGTTAAGCGGAAATAAAAATATTACGGCTGTCGCAACAGTCAAGCACCGGATAATTTGGTCGCCTAAAAGTTTCCGCACCGAAATGTCCTACACCGAAATTCCATGCACCAAACGCCCGTACACCGATATGTTCGTACACCGAAATTTCCGCACCGAAACATCCTGCACCGAAATGTCCTAGAGCCGTCTGGAGTTTGTCCGTGCTCCCTAAAAAAAAATCGCCTAGGAGATTTTCGTTTCATTTTTTTATTCTCCCGATAATCTGCTGCCAGCGGTTTTATTATTCGTATAATATACGCAGTTCGATGTGAGTTTGAAATTTCTCACTTAATTTCGCCCAACAAATTTTCCCACACTATATTTTAATTTAAAACCTTATGGTAACGTTAATGTAACAACACGTTCCATTTTTCGAAGTGGAACTGGAACGCGTTCCTTTCGCAATAAAGGAACTTGTAAGGGAACTCGTTTCAAAATTGGGAAGGAACGAGGAACGACCTTTCGTTCTTATTTTAGAGGAATGTGTACAACAGCTTCTTACCCATGTTCTCCACCCAAGACTCCTTACCTACATCGCAGTATTTTTACAGTAGCTTTTTAAATTTATTCAAGAACTGCATTACGGTACACAAAACAGTAAATAAGGTTTCCACAGAATGTCGTCCCAAAGTAAAAACTGTCAGGGGGACCTCTTAGCTTTGAATTCTGAAATCATTATTATGAAGTCAGACAAAACAAAATCATGGAAAGTAACTCAAAATATTACAGTATGAACCTCAGGCGACGAATAATTACAAAATATACAATCGTAAATGAATAATTAGTAAATAAACTCAAAATGCACAAGAGGTTGCAACCCCGCAACGAGTACCTGGAATAATCTTGGTGACGGTATTGGCCACACTGCGGACCCAAGCCCCAATAATTACGCTACATCTACCGTGGCTAGGAGTTTGAGGTGAAGGGCAGAAACCACACACGGTGGCCGTTGGAGGCCAGGTCAAGCTCTGGCTGATGGCCTCCCTGTCTGTTTGCCAGGCAGGGGGCTCCGGGACCTCTCTCGGTATCGGGTAACCTAAAGCGAAGAAAGTACCCCCGTTCCCTGTTTTTTTATCTCTAGCTTATGCTATTATAATACCACCCCTAACATGATCAGCGCCCGAAAAGGGGCCGCACCGAAGTTTCTTTTCCACCACTTCCTAACTTGAGTTTTCCGAAACCGAACTACTCTCGCTTCTTAGGGATAGAATCAGTTGACCAGTTGAACCCTCTTGTTTTCAAGTCAGTATTTCTAGCCTCCAAATTTCTTGAACGTTTCATCGGCGAATCATATAAAGGCCAAAAAAAGAATACGTGAAATCCTTGTTGAAGTCAGAAGGCAGGATCAGGCTTGTAAACTACTTACCAAACCCCCCTCGCCGATCTCGCCATCCGAGTCACGCCACACCACAGCCTAAACAGCTCCCATGGCGGGATTTCCGAATATGACCTACTGAATAAAACTGAAGCTGACCTGCTGAGAGGAAAATTTGGGGTCAGGGCGGAACAGCGGTGAGGTGCATAACCATACGCAGAAATGACAAACAAATACCGACATAGCACCTCATCTGAATCTTCGAAGAGTCGACCATTTCAGAATTCATCAACTGAGGTTACATCCGATGTCCATTCCGGCCTTATATCCCGAACCGGCGGCGCTCTTTCAAGTGCGAACGGTTGGGGCACGGCACAAACTCCTCTCGCGGCCGACTTACCTCTGCAAAATGCGCCCATCACGACCAACCGTCCGAAAACTGTAACATGCAACAATTTCTTTGCATAAACTGCCGAGGAGCACATGCGGCCTACTCCAGGAATGTGAAAAGTTTAAACTGGGAAAGAAAATTATCAACATCAAGGTCACTGAGAACATCACCTTCCCAGAGGCGCGGGAGAGGTTCGCCTCTTTCCCTCTGGTCAGGTACACCGACGCAGTTAGTCGAAAAGAGGCGGGGGGTGAGGGGAGGGGGGGGGGGGGGGGTGGTGGAGCGGCTTCTGGCTTCGGCGGGGACACAGTACTGCGAGTCATACTTTTTCCCACGCCTCCTACCCTCCCCTGGGCTGCCTCTAGTGGCCCATTCCGTCTCCACACCGTTCGCTGAGCCAGCAGCGGTTGTGGAGAACACCACGTCTGGTGGGAGTGATGCTGCATCCTTCACTTCTGCTTCACCATCCCAAACCACTCGCGAGGGCACGGAAAAGATAGAGACGGGGGAACCAACGGCAGCTCCCGCCCCCACCGCACCACCTGCGCCATCCGAGGCATTCCTGAAACCATCGGCGGTTGCGGGCCAGTCAAAGGCGCACCCAAAAAGGTAAGGTCTGCAGTCAAAGAGACTGATCACACACGCACTCCGAGGACATCCGAGTATGGAATGGACGTCGGACCGTTATTGTCTGCGTTGCGCCGCAAGGAACGCGTCCCGACGCCATCTTAAGCCTCCGGACAGGCCAAAAAAGACTAGAGTCACAGCCCCCAAAGACGACACATAAACATAAACACTCCAGTAGCTCTCACCATAAATAACGGGAAACCAAAACATAATTCAATGCAACTGTAGAGGCATTCTTAAAAATCTTGACGACGTGTACGAGATACTGCACTCCAATCAGCGAAGTGCCATGCGTCTACAACAAACACAGTTAATTCCAAACACAATTTTTTTGAATATTTACCTGGTATTTAGGAAGTACAGGGATGGTGGTGGTACATTTTCCGGGTTGTGGCCATCATTGCTCGAAAGTCCTTGGCGTGTCACACTATCCAGTTACAGACCGTCCTTGAGGCTGTTGCCATTCGTGCCATAAGTTTCAATAGGCTAATAACACTATACTCCGTTTACATCACTCCAGGTTTCCAGCTCTCGAGCTCGGATTTCGAGGGCCTTGTAGACAAGCTAACCGCACCTTTCATTCGCTTAGGTGAGCTCAGCACACATAATGCACTCTGCGGCTGTTCTCGAACGGTTGTCTGATGTCGCCTTACCGAAAAATACCTAACATCTTCGGGAGCACGCATATTCAGTAAAAACAAGCCTACATACCAGAACATAGGACACAACACGTATTCACACCTCGACTAGGCTATTGGCTCTGCAGTACTCTTTCCTTCTCTTGAGTGCGGTGTTGGCAATAACCCATATGGTAGTGAACATTTCCCCACTTCATTAACATATATAAGTACAGGACCAAGCAGTACATCTCCCAATGAGAGGTTTAATGAATAAAAAGCAAACTGGAGCACATTCACAGAAACATCTAAGCTAAACCACAAATCCATAAAACACCTACACGTGAAGGATCATGCCCAACTCATCACGGCGCACATCATCGACGCTTGCCAAACGTCCATTTCCCAGGCCTGCGGTGCCCTGTGCAACTGAGGAAGGCCGTGGTGGAATGAGGACTGTAGGCGGGCACGAGAGGCCCAAAACGAGGCACGGGGTATCCTTCGTTGTTACCCCACGTCCAGCAAACTTGCATCCTTTAAAAGGGCAAAAGCACTTCTTAAGCATGTGCGCCGTGAGGTGAAATGAGCTAGTTGGCGCTCTTTCCTAACATCGATTATTCATACACGAGCACATGCGAGGTATGGACACGAATACGAAACATCAAAGCAAAACATACACACAGCCTAGCCATGGTTTGCACAAAAGAGGCTACACTTGAAGACCAGGGTTATAACTTGCACAACACTTCCAACACTTGTCCAGCTTTGCACATTACATGAAAACTGTTATGCAATATAAAATATCTACCTAACAGAAGCCGCCGAAACTTCTTCTGTGTACATGTGTACATCTGTGTACATCTACCGAAACTTCTTCTGTGTACATGTAAGCCTTCAGCTCCGGGTGCAGACAACATTACATACGGTATGATACAGACCTTACGCTCTGACACTCTGAAAACACTGCTACACCTATACAGTAAAATATGGCTTTAGGGGACCTACCAAAGCCTTGGAGAGACGCCATTGCAGTGACTTCTCTTAAAAAGGGGAAGGATTCATCTTCCCCAGCAAGTTATCGTCTCATCGCTCTGAGAAGCTGCGTGTCCAAGCTCCTCGAGAAGATGATTACAAGGAGGCCCTTGTACGTTATAGAGTACCACGGTCTCCTCGAGGGCAGCCAGGCAGGCTTCAGGATGAGCCGATCTACAAACTATCAGCTGGTTGGGTTAGAATCTTACATCAAACATGCATTCATCCATAAAGAATGTTGCATGATGGTATTTTTTGACGTTAAGAAGCCTTACGATACTTCATGGCGCTACGGTATTCTTAGTGACCTTAAGTGTTTTGGTTTGTCCGGCAACAGGATGTATACGCTTGTCAGCTACATGTCAGAAAGACCTTTCCTTGTAAGAATGGGCTATGCCAGAGTTGTACGGAACGTTGTTATAAGGAACGACGTTCCTGGAACTAGTTCCTTTTTGTAGGAATGGAGGAACACCACCGTTCCGTTAACGGTCGGTGGAACTGTAACGGTAACTCGTTACGTTTACAACCGAACGGCAGGAACGGCGTTCCTGCCGTTACATCGCTAGGATTTGGCTGTTTTTGATGCTGTTTTGATAGGGCAAAGAATTAAAAGTGGTGAATGTAGGCATACAAACATAAAACGAAGGTTGGTTTTCCCGAACAGGATGGGTGCAATTTGTATGCACAACCCGTACGCGCTTAATCAACATTTAGGACATTAGAAGCTGCGGCTGTTTTCAAAAAGGCCCGTTCTTCCTCCACAACAATATCCTAGACCAGTGTTCGCAAATTCATTTTAGCAAGGCAGCCCAGCCTACGTAATACCCTTCATAAGGTTTTCTGAATTCTGGGGGCTAGCTAATTACGTTTTGGATATTGAGAGTGTGTATGTTATTTATGTAATTTTAGGTTTTGTAATTTAAAAAATACAGAAAAGGTGTCGGACCATCGTAAACACGGTTAATTTTCTTAGCTAAAAAAGAGCGAATATAAATTAACAACCTGTAGGAATGAAAAAAGAAGAAAAAGTGTGCTAAGAATTCAGTCATCAGAAATAGGTAATAAACAAAAATATAGAAATGTAGAATTTCTAAAAAAATAAAAAAATGGAATCACTGCTCTAGATTGTTGTCCATAACCCACGTTAAGCGGAAATAAAAATATAACGGATGTCGCAAACAGTCAAGCACCGGATAATTTGGTAGCCTGAAAGTTTGCGCACCGAAAAGTCCGTACACTGAAATGTCCATGCACCGAAACGCCCGTACACTGATATGTCTGTACACCGAAATTTCCGCACCAAAACATCCTGCACCGAAATGTCCTAGAGCCGTCTGGAGTTTGTACGGTGCTCCCTGAAAAAAATCGCCTAGGAGATTTTCTTTGATTATTTTTATCTCCCGATAATCTGCTGCCGGCGGTGTTAATATTCGTATAATATACGTAGTTCGATGTGAGTTTAAAATTTCTCACTTAATTTCGCCCCAGGATTATCCGACACAATATTTTAATTTCAAAATCTTATTGTAACATTATGTAACGATACGTTCCATTTTCGAAGTGGAACTGGAACGGTTTTTTTTTTCGCAATAAAGGAACTTATTACGGGAACTTGTTTGAAAATTGGGAAGATTTCGTTCCTTTTTTAGAGGAATGTATACAACACTGGGCTCTGCACTTTGAGGGGTTATGTCCAGGAAAACGTTGTGCCTCAAGGGGTATTTTTAAGTTGCACACTGTTCATAGTAAAAATGAACTCACATGGGAAGGCACTACCGCCAACAGTCTCTTAGTCAACGTATGTATGCGATGTTCAAATGTCCTTTAAATCCTCCAATCTGTCCATATCCGAGCGCCAAGTCCAGCTTGTGTTAACAAACTTGCTAACTGGACCGACAAGAATGGATAAGGAATTCATTGTACTAGTGAACATTAAGACACGGACAAAGTTAGAGAACCGACGAACCAAAGGTTAGAGTTATAAACTGAGTTTATGCCTACATAAAGAGAAAAACACCAATAAGTACACAATATTTAAAGGGTTATCATAAAAACGCAGTGAAAACACTATCGCTCATATCACAGGCCACATTACAGCGCCGGCCAATATCACTTGTAGCAAATTAAACACACACGTGCGAACAGCCTTCATCTATCGCCCACGCTCAACCACCTTCCGCTCTCCAAAAAATTGAACTCCAATGTGGATAGCGCCAAGGATGGTGCGCTGACGCATCCTACCCCCTGTATTTCTATGAAAAACGCTTCCACCATTTCTCAATCGGTTTGGGAGGACGACCTGTACATGATGCGTGTCGGGCAGAAATCTGGTGTGGAATCTATTTACCTACGGCAATGATCAGCCAGGGGGCCAGCCCCCATCTGCGCACTGACAGCCTCACGGTGCTCTCTCACCGTTACATAAAGGTGTAGCGACACCATCGCCATCGTCCCCGTCATCATCAGCTGTCCTGGTACTGGCTTGTGAGCCGTTTCAAGGGACACATATGAAACGTCGACTCAGCAGCTGGGAGGCCGCTCGTTCTGGCCGGGCCTATGACACCTAAATAGATGTAGGAAGATTCACAAGCATCACTAGCCGCGTCTACTTCCCTACAAGTGGCCGCACGGGAGTTCCGCGCCTCATACCCGGCCAGCCGCACACCGACATGGCGACTTGGGGGGACCTGCCGATTCCCCCGTTCGAGCCACTGAACCTCACAGTATGATTCTTCAAGTTTGATGCAACCCTCTCGCTCAAACACGTGAGCATACAGCCTTTAAAGCACTCCATCACCTGGGCGATGCTTCCGCTGGAGCTCCGCGGTGTCCTCGACCTACAACCGCCCAGCGCCACTCCCTACGATGAACTTCGCGCTGCCGTGCTCCCGCACTACGGTCTCCCGGACGACCTGGTTCGGCCTGCAGCGAAAGATGCACATGCACCCTTTGCGCACGCTTCGAAGCTGCACATGGTATCCTCTGCACCATTGTATTCGTCCGCAGCCGCTAGTGTAAGCCCCGTAGACAACTTCTCCAGCACGAAAGCCACACACACACACAACAACAGGATGTACAGCCGAACTTCGTGCTGAAATGCTCGAGCACTACGGCTATCGAGACGACCCGCCACCGCCGGCAGCACACGAAGTACCCACACAGCTTTCACAAGCTACGCCGCCATACACGGTACCTTCTATAAGACCCAGCACAGCGATGTCTCCTTTAACCAACGCCGACACCCTGCTCATCATTTCAAGCGAGGAAGCCGTACCTTCCACGAGAGGACTGGCTGCCAGCGACATCACGGTCGCCAACCGACCACCGCCCGCGTCGCTAGCTGCTATCACGCTACGCACGGGCACCGGTGAGCCACCCACTACCGTGGCAGCGGCCTCGCTTCCGCCTCAACCGCCTACACAACCGTCATCCACAGCCAGCGTAAACTTCAATGGTGGTTCACCTCCAGCGGCACATTCGCTGGCCTTCACAGGCACCACGACCTCACACGGCCGTTCAGACAGAAGTAACCCCAGCAGCATCAACCACAAAAGTTGCTTCTTTACCACAAGGGTACTTTGCCGGCCAAGACTCTGCCTCTGCGCTGCTGTAATATTTCGGCTTTTGGCATGCTACTGACGCCACCACGTGCCAGTTCCTGCGGTCGTGACGCTCAGATCATATCATCGGTACCACTTAAGTCCCAGCGGCCATGCCAGTTCTCAGCCCACCCGAATGCATCGTCGTCATTGCAGTCGGAGATGAATCGACGGCACTGGGGCATGACAGAAGTACTGCTCGTTCCCAGGTCGAGCCTTCTCAGTATTTTACCCCACGTGCCCAAGACGTCAGTTTCGAGGGTTCGGGCATGTACTGACAGATATCCGTACTCTTTGGCGTCGATGTCGCAGGCGGTTTGGAAAGCAACACCACAAGCCCTTCTAGACAGGACGTCTTGCCTTTTAAGCGTTTCAACGACGTCCAGCGCTCGTTTATAAGCGCCGGCCTTGGTGTTGCGCTCACGCAAACGCCCGACTCGCATTTCGGTTTCCTCCAGTCGTCAGGCTTATCAACTGCACTATCGAGCTGAGCCACAATCGCAGTCCCAGAACCGACACATGCGTGCTCAATCTCTACGCTGCCACAGCTTCCGCAGCAAGGACAAGCTGAAACGCTTCACTAAGTGCAATGGCCTGTTTGCACGACCATGCCACCAACTTTCGTTGGTCTTACCTGCGGTCCAACGCAGTCACGTTTCCATCGTGACTTGCCCCATGCTGCATTCCCAGCCAAGGCCACCGGAGGCTTACATGTTGACATGACGCTCTCATGGAACTGAACAGGTCTGCTTAATGTAATATCTTGAATCCGGACATAGCTCGCGAATTATCTGTACATACTTGCACATAGCATTTTTGTTGCGCAACCTATGTCATCAATTTTTCATCTTAAGGCGATACGTGCTAGTGGGAGGGCCATGTAGCGATACCATCGCCATCATCCCCATCATCACCATGATCATCATCAGGGGTCCCTGTAGTGGCTCCGGAGCAGTTTTCATGAGGCACATATAGAATGTCGGCTCTGCTGTTGGGCGGCCGCTCGTTCTGGCCGGCCGTACGAGACGTAAATACATGTAGGAAGCTTTACCAGCATCACTAAACCGAATCTGCTTCCTAGAAAGGCACCCGCCTGTTTGGCCAATGTAGCACTTCTCGCACGACAGGGGGACCCTGTACACCGCCCCCGTCGCGCAATTCACAAACCTACTTGTGGGCCTTACGGCACAATAGGACTTGGTGCAGGGGTTATTCACCCTAAGCATCATCTTTGACAGCCTCTCTGTAGCCGAAAACAACACCGCTACAGCACACTTCCCACCAACCTTTTTCACCGCGGTACGACACTTGGCGTAAACAACGCAAAGTTACCACTGGGACTTTCTCCCTTTGGCATTCAGAACAGGGCATGTGGTCTGTTTTGAGATTCTTCACAAGGCTCTCTGCCACAGAGGCCACCTTTTCAGGTGGAAAATCTACCACTTTCAGTATTTCCGCTTGCTCTAGCAAGCTAGCCTGCATTTTATGCTGGCAAGACCTGGCAAACGCCGCCTTAGAATGTTATTTGCAATGCCTTGCTTCACAAGCTTTGAATGGGCTGACCGATAGTGTCCGCTACAGACTCTACAGAATCTACCGACGGCAAATCCCACTCCATCCATCGCACTTCTCAGCTGATGAATCAATGTTTTCCGTTCAACGTGTTTGAAGTATATATCAGAAGTTAAATTTCTGAATCTCATATTATATCATGCATAAACAAAACCTGGCCCTCTGTAGCAGCCATTTCGATTGTCTTTATTTGTTTTTACCTTTGTTGCAGATAAGTTTTAGTATTCACTTGTAATTTATGCTAGCTAACCATGTTTTTGGCGCTCTCTGCCCTCGCTGGCCGTCCGCCACTAATATGCAACTATCATCATCACACACAGGCTGCAAATACTAACACATCAAAGTAACTTGATGGTACCGATAAATTTGTAAGCAATTATGAACTTGAACAGAGTGCAAATATTTGATGTCAAATTCAAAAAGCAGACTTTAAAGAGATAACAAAACAAGCGTTCGGAAATCATAAATGATTGATGTACATATTGTGTAATAACATTTTAAAATACGTGGACAATTTGGTTTCAGATTGCACTGACTTATTGGGTCCTTGCAAAGAAGTAGAAAGCGCTATTGCTCAAAAAAGAGCCATAGGTTGCCGCTAGCTTTCGGCAGTGAAAAATTATATATTTCTTGAAAGTTTTGCAATATTTGTATTAGTAACGTAAAATAGGGCGAAAGCATACACCAAGACACTATTTTGTCGATTACGCAAAATAAGCAAAGCTATTGTTATCAGCAATAAACACGTGAGAGGTAGGACGTAAACGTTTTGATAGATGCCTCGAACCGAGGACTTGTAGGGACTGAAAATTGTTGAATGAACGGCTAGATTGCGACGATGTTGGACGCACGACAAATGAATGAAGTAAGTATCGCCCCACGAGGACAAACAGTAAGAGAGATGGCTATGAAGCAGTGCATATTACGATGAACAAAGGTTGTGTGGGGAGGCGTAATATCTTGTTCTAATTATTACACGCACCCCGAATGCTAATTTTTTTTATAGATTTATGCACACATGATATTTAATGCAAATCAAGCACAACACCAAGAAATGACGCAGTGCAGGAAGGGAAAACGCATTTCCAAGACCTATTTCAGGGGTAGTCATAAGCCCTCCATTGTGGGTATCGAAAATCATGCTGCTTGGTTTGTAGGATTCATGCGCAAACAGATGGTATCGCAATATGAGTACATATTTTATAGATGTGAGTTTATTTTATTGCCAGGGTATTTACACCTTTATCGCGCGAAAATATTGTGATATCACTAGAGGATAATATTATACTTCACAATTTTTATAGATATAGGCAGCTCGTTAGTATAGTAAAAACATAAGTGGTCCGAGGATATATTCGTGAGGAACACCTCGGTTATTACAAGTGGTATATAAGAAGCCGCAGCAGATGTTGTCCCAACCTCAGTTTTGTCAGACAAGTATGTGCGAAGTAGTGCTGATGCTGACCCCTGTATTTTAATTCATTCAAGATTCGCGAAATTTATTATGTAGTTTCTTGTATCAAGTGCTTTAGTAAATACACAAGAAATGCGCCACGCCAACACTCAGTATCCATAAACGTTTCAATAGTATCAGTATATTCAATTAGGGCAAGTTGTGTGGTTAATTTTAGCTTAGACGACATTTATGATGTGTGAAAATAATAAATTTATTTATTGAGGTGATTCTTGAGGCAAATTACAATATGTTTTTAGGTTATCTTGCTGAAAAAAAGGCACAATGGTCATGGGACGGTAATTAGGGAAGCAACAAGAATGCCCTTCATTAAAAGCAGGTCCCGATTTTTTTCTTCATCGTGTTCCGAAAAAACAACCAATTTGAAGACATCTTGAACAATGCTTTGAAAACTGCTGCATAATTTATGATCTACTTGTTTATTATTCCGAACCAGGAAATTGTGTAATCCGGGACATGTCTGCTTTTTTAAACATGTTATAACGTTAAAGACTTGTTCCTGCGCTGCCGGGCTTAAAAAAAAAGACTTGACGCAGAAGATACCCAGATAACAATTAGGTTCTGTCTGTTGCCAGCTGTTTGACAATATGCTCCTAAATGCATTAGCTATATAGAGTGGTTGAACCAAAACAGCAGGGCTGTCAGTAATTTTCGTTTAAGGGCGATTGCTTTCAGAAACATGCAAAAACTGCTGAAATATTAGGAATGCTTTTATGGGGATTCGTGCGATTATTGAGTATACTATTTTGGTAAAAATCGCGTTTGTCCTCTTGAATTCACATAATCAGAGCATGCGGATGCCTTTCAAAGCGGGCCGTAAGAGAACCGTTAGAGGCCAGAACATTGCCTTTTTATGTAGGTTATCTTTTTCGCGAATGCTGTAGAGTAGGCTATTTCTTAATCACAGGTTTCTGGGCACACAAAACCATAACAAACTAGATGCTACTTTTGTGCACATGTAATCGGTTACTTCCGTGCATTCGGTTACTTTGGCGCAGAACAAATTAAAAGTGGCGTCAACATTTTTTTTTCTAAAGAATGGTCTGCTGACGGGTCAGTTGGTACACTGTAAAACTAAGAAAAACAACGCGAATGACAGGACGAAAGTTCACAAGCGTGAACTTTCAAGACCTCCTGAAATGTTCCCTCAGCAAGCGGCACAAAAAAAACAGCTGTCATTATCTACGTTCATGGTGTTACCCACGCCCTAAGAAGATTGTCAGTAAGGCGTGGGTACGGCTGGTATTCTCCGTACCTAACAAACTCAGCCATTTGTGTAAGCGTGTCAACGCTGAAGCTCCGAAGGTGAGCGCGTGCGTAAAAGAGCATAGGACTCGCTATGTCGACTGTGTTGAGAAAGTCGTGTAAGAAATCCTATTGTCGCCGTGTGGCCGTACGTACATCGGGCAGACAGGCCGATGCCTAAACGATCGTCTGAGTGGACATGCGTACAATGTAAGGTCATCCACAAGTAGCACCTTGGCAACACATTGCGGTTTCTGCGGCTGCACTCCACTCTTCCATAACTGCGTGATCCTCGCACGGCGTCGTGGGCAGAGGGAGCGGGAAACATTTGAAGTCTTTGAAACCCAAAAGAAAGGAAACGCGTGTGTGAGCGAGCCGTCTGTTGCAGTTCTGGAGAAGGAAATAGTTTACTTGTCATGAGCATCTTACGACGAAAAATCCACGTGGCTGATTACGTTTCATATTTGATCATATCATATCGTATCATCATGGCTATCATATTTCATTGCGATGTTTGTTTTCGGTCTTTTTTTTTATCCTGTATAGATGTTTCTGCTGCAATAAAGCTCTCAGTTGTTCGTCAGCGCCTCTACGTTTGTCTTACCTTTCTTCGCCATGTCATTCGCGCTGCTTTTCTTAGAGTAACAATTATTTTTTGTACGTTATTTCAGTCGGTACTCCATACAACGTCAACGAACCTACTAAGTATCCAATGAAGAATTTATCACAGTGTTAGGGTTCATCTTTATCTGAATTCTATCGAAACCACGACGGAGGCACGATGGGTATTATGATGGTGAAGGACACCCGATAGCTGGGGCGAAATATTCAATCAATCAATCAATAAATCAAAGTTTCATTTCCGCCAACTTTCTTACACAGGTGAAAAAAGCGGACGGCGAAAAAAGCCGTAAAAATGCAGCTTGACAGGAGACCGTCCACCGACGCGGCAATGACAGCTATGACGACACAGCTATAACGTGATATAACGTGACCATAGCGAGATATAACATGATATAACGTGACCAATGATAGAGTCTGTGCCTACTGGTTTACAACAAGTGGAGAATAAGCTATTAGTGAATCAACTTCAAGTATAAGTATGCAACCTATGTAATCTGAACAAATGTCATCACTCATATTCGGGATGTCCATGGGGATACCACCTGGTATAATATTGTTTTTAGTTTCCGCATTCAGAGAAATTATAATACGCTAAACCTCGCTGCGGAATTGAGAGCGAAATAAGAAAGGCTAGAGATAAATGAAGGCAACTATAGCTTTTTTACTAGAAGCATGGCTGCACATGCCACGCGCAATCCAGAAATCTCGTACCTTGATGTGGAATTTGAAATTTCAGTCAGGCACGAAGACATTGCCAGGAACCACATTATGTCAGAAAAACAGTCGAACAGGTTCACTCAACCATTTGAGGGGCTAAGCACGCTTCCAATGGTGCGTGCTTTATTTGAGGCAAATATCGCAAGCTTAATGCACCGACCAATCAAATGCAATCAAACGGCATTTGCACTTTATAAGCTCGCAGAAAGTTCAGTCCTCTTTCCTTGCTGTGCAACTGCAAGTTCGTTAACGTAAATTTGCATTTCACTGACGATATACTATCAGTACGACATGCACGTCATGACATCTAATATTACCTAGCAGCTATTTCTGCTCGATTAAACGCTTTTAACATTAGTTTTTGTTCTCTAATGTTGGATAGTTAGAATTCATTGCCCAATGACAAATTTTATTTTAACAGTTTTCTTGTGAACTTGAAGCATCACCTTTTTTCTTAACTTTGTTCTTTTTGCTTTTTTGTGGTCTCTTGTTTTTTACCAACTGGTATTGGGCCAGAACTTTGGCCGGCGGTATTGTGAAATGCATAAAAATATAAAAAATAAATAAGAATTGTCACACTTCAATTGACTAAAAATATTTGCTCTGCCATTTTTGGGCCCCCACACCACATAAATCGCTTCTCCACCATTAAAAGTAGCTTCACCATTTCATCAAGGTGCTTTGCGCGTTCTGCAGCAAAATCTCTGAAGGCTTCATCCAGACAACAGCGGGGGATAACATGAAGGGATACCCTTTTAAATGGAGTCTTGTAAGCACAGACCTCTCAGGATTTTCTGAAAAAACATCGGCAGACATTCCAAATACTGAGAAAGGCATTCCATGAGCTCCGTTATTAAGCTTGTACTCAACAATGAAGATAATCTAAAGAAACAGGGCGACAAGCGCACGGCCAGGTGCGCAGCAGTGAATCTGTCTCTGTACATCTTCATTCGGACTTGTCTGTTAAGCGCTAGCCTAAATGTTCGGTTCGCTTTTATGCTTCATTGTACGTTCTTCTTCGGCATGCTAGCGGTTGAACGTCTTTAAATTCATCCGGATAATTTAAAGGTTTCTAATCAAAAAAGTCTCTGTACGTTGAGTAAGGCGATGGCCGTAATGACGGCAGTAATGAGCAATAATGAGAGTAATGACGGGGGCAGCTTGCAAAACGGACACAAACGTTTTCAACTTCTCTTTAACCAGGTCTTTCCTGAGCGGGCGTTCTTTGAACGTCGTGGCTCTGCTGCGCTGCGTAGAATCTGCGTGAAATCTTTGCCCTGATACCGCTCCACTGCGAGGGACCGAACACGTGGGTTTCTTTGTCACTGGCTGATCGTAGATAAAAGGACGCCCCGATCGACACGACGGCATTGGCAGCGAGGGCAGCGTGCAGAACGGACACCAACGTTTTCAACTTGTCTTTACCAGGCTTGGGAGTCTTTCAACGTATATTTCTGTGCCATTTCAACTGGCGAATTATGTTGCCTCTGCTGCCGAGGGGTTGATGGATTGTCACCTATTGTTACTTGTGGCGGTGACTGAACTTGCAGACTTTCAACGCAAATTTCGCAAATAAATGGGGAAAATCAAAGCTAGCGTGACTCACATGAATAAAGATTTTCAGGACATGCGAAAGGATTGCGCAGAAATTAAGAAAGAGAATGACGCTCTTCAAGCATCAAATGAGACGGTTTTGCAGGATATTGCATTACTGAAATTAAAACTTCACGACAACTCGCTAAGAGTTGCGACTCAGGAGCAGTACTCTCGAAACAAAAACATTGAGGTCAGGGAAATCCTGCACGAGACAACCGAGAACCTATAGGACATACTAAGCAAATTTGGTGGAGCGCTGGCTGAGCAAATTCATAAAGAAGATGTAGAAATATGCCATCGCGTTCCTACGCGAAACACTGCTGAGGACTCTACGCAACCAAACATCGTGGTCACGTTTAGCAACCGTGTAAAACGTTAAGCAATCCCCGAGAAGGCACGCAAAATTAGGCTCATGACAGACGATATCGAATACACCACAAAGCACCCGGTCTACATTAACGAACACCCTTGCCCTCAAAAGAAGAAGCTTCTTGGAAAGATCATTGCAAAGAAAAAGGAATTAGGCTGGCGTTTTGCATGGTCTAGGAATGGCAAGGTGTTCAAGCGTAAAATAGAAAACTCAAAGATTGTGCGCATTGCATGTAAGGCTGACCTGACAAAGATGCGCAGATAAACATAGCGCTACTTCGGAACCTTTGGTTGAGTTCTTTTTGCTCAATGATAGCACCCAAAGACGTCACATGTCCCAATAATGAGATTTGTCTGACGCTCCTGCACTGCAATGCGCAGTGTGCTCGAAATAAGCACGATAGGCTCATAACGTTCTTCAGTCAATTTCCGTTCCAGTTTAACATTATCATGCTCACAGAGACATGTTATAGGTCCAAAGATGCTGTACTTTTCTTACCCGGTTATCAGACCTTTTACTTAAACCACCAATGAAGACTTGGTGCAGGCATGTTGCAGCTTGTTTCGAAAAAATTTCTATGCACCCCACTTCCAGAATTATTGGTCATAACACCGGATAATGAAGTTGTAACAGTACACTGCAAAAAAGATTGTATTTTTCGTTAGATATCGCCCACCGGAAAGCAACTCTGGAAATTCCTTCCCTTTTTTAAACCACCTGCTCTGCTTTGTTAGTACGAGTTGAACGTTGCTATTAGGGGCGACTTCAATATAATCGTGTTGCATAATACTGAAACTTCTCAACAGTTGCAATTGCTTCTACAATGATTTCGTTGTGCATATAAGAAAATGAATCCCAAGCGCATTACTAATTCATCTGAAAGCCTAATTGACCTATTTGCAACGAACATGTCAGAAAATTATTTAGAGACCGGAGTAATAGCTGCCAACTTGGGTGACCGCTTGCCTATTGTTATGTTCCTGGAATGTGAGCAGGTTTTTAAGCGCGTACGGCACTCAGACACTTTTCTTTTTCAAGAGAAGAATGGTAGCATTGAGCTGACTTTCGTGGTAAAATTGGAAACATTGTTTGGACTTCGGTCCTTCATTCCCAATTCGCTAAGGAAGCCTACGATGCCTTTATGCGTATTTTTGTAACTGTGTATGAGGAATGTTTTCGCTTCGAGAAAGTTAAAACGTCCAACACAAAACAGATGCCGTGGCTTTCGGATGAATGTCTGAGAGCGATTCGCGAGATAAGCGCGTTGTATCGTAAGTTTGTTAAAACAAGGAATTCCGCTGACGTCTCTGCTTTTAAAAATATAGAAATCAACTGACAAACTTATTGAGAAATACAAACGAAGGTCTGTTTTAAGAAGTAAGCGGTCCCAGTGATTTATTATGGCGTGAAATAAACAAGTTATTAAAACGCAACGCTTACAATAACGATGAGCTTGAGTTAACGGTAGGTTAAAAACCTAACGCCAGGTTAACGCTAGTTTAACCTAGCTAGGTTAACCTAGGTTAACGCTAGGTTAAAAACTACACAAAGGAAAAGAATTAGCAGGTAAGTTTACTGATTACTTCACATCTTTAGTAAAAAGCCATAACAATGAAGAAGCGATTTCATTTTTAAACACACCCAACGCGCACACGCCCGTTTTTCAACCAACCACTCCCGGAGAAGTTTATACTGCGTTTATGCTATTGAAAAACAGTAAGGCACGTGATATAAACGGGATCGAAATAAGACTGATCAAGTTTGTGCTTGATCTTTTGTTACCGATTCTTGCCGACATTTTATTCTTTGTTTATCCACAGGTTCATTTCCTAAAAAAATGCAGCATGCAAAAGCAGTAGTTTTTTTTTAGGTCCGGAAAGAAAAACGAGCTATCAAATTACCGTCCAATTTCGGTGATACCTGCTATATCTAAAGGTTTAGAAAAAATTACTTGTAAAAGCATTACCTCATTTTGTAAAAAACACTGCGTTATATCGGCGCAACAATTTGGATTCAGGCAAGGAATATCGACACAGTTCGCTTTGCTGGTGCAAAAATAAATAATTTCTTACGGCTTTGACAATCAAAACTAACATTAGGTATCTTTGTGGATTTTTCGAAAGCGTTTGACAGGATCAACCATTTAACTTTATTTGCTGAACTGCAACACTACAGATTTCGCGGTGGTTCACTCGACCTTTTACGGTCGTATCTAATGCATAGAAAGCAATGCATTTCCATTAAATCTGAACAATCAACGATGCAAAGAATAACGCAAGGGGTTCAGCACGGAACCATTCTTGGTCCAATTTTGTTTAATATTTACATAAATTATATTGTCAATATTACTGAGCATGCTCATTTCATAGTTTTACAGATAATACAGGTAGGTTTTTATATTCTAGCGATGCTAAGTATCTCAAAAATCTAGCAAATGATGCCCTAAATAAATTATTAAAATTGAGTAAAATCAATTCTTTGGAAATAAATGCAGTGAAAACAAAAGCTCTTCTATTTACGCCACAGGAAAAATGTATTAACTGAAATATTGCAATTTATTTTGGATCCGAAAACATACAGTTGTCGACAGAAGTTAAAACTTTGGTGATAATTTTAACAAGCATTAACTTAGGATGACCATATTGAGCGCACCGCCAGCTTCCTGCCAGGACGTGTGGTGTATTGGGCAAATTACGACAGGTATTACCGTCCAAGATTAAGCTTTTAATTTATCATTCAATACCTCGCGTACACTTAGGTTATTGTTCTTTTGCATGGGGAGCAACATCACAAACAAACATACACAAGCTAGGTGTGCTGCAGAAAAGAACAATCAGGAATATAGCTATAGTACCATATGATGCGCATACCTACGAAATTTTTTATTTATTTATTTATTTATTTTACCATCAAGGCCAAGGGCACAACAGAGGGGAGTGGGGGTTCGTGTAGGGGGAGCAATACAACAAAGAAATAAAACAAAGTGCAGCAGCAACAACAACTAAACATGTACACTTAACATCTGTTACATTGTTAATAATACAGTGCGGAAGCGTTCGTTATCTTAAATGCGAGCAATTGGTCATGGAAGGTGGTTCCATTCGTTCGATATACGAGGAATGAATGACTGAAAAGAAGTGTTAGTGAGGCATGTCATAATGCCTACTTTGTGACGGTGGTTGGTGCGGGACGACACATACGAAGGTGGGGAAATGAGAGCTGTGCGTAAGATAGAGTTGTGGCAATAATTTAAGAAACAAGGAAAGTCTCCTGTATTTGCGACGAGTAGCCAGATGAGGTAATTGCAAGGAATTTTTCATGGATGTAACACTAGCTGTTCTGCTGTAATTGTGAAGAATGAAGCAAGCGGCGTTGCTCTGGACTAGTTCTAATGATTGAATGAGAGTTTCAGAGGTGGGGTCCCAAATAGAAGCTGCGTATTCAAGTTTTGACCTAACTAATGTTTTGTATAACAGTGTTTTTAATGAGACCGGTGCGGAACAAAAATTGCGGCGTAAATAGCTTAACATTCGATTAGCGCTAATAATTAAATTCTCAACATGCAAAGACCGGGTAAGATTATCACAAATATTAACACCTAATTACCGATATGATGTAACGTTCTCGAGCGGCGTGTTATTCAGGTAGTAAGCAGGAGAAAAAATCACGCCATATCCACGGAATGAATGATGATAAGTGGGGCGAAGCTCGAGAGGGGGAGATAATCGGTACCGTAACTCTCCCGTGAAAGTTCGCCCATTACATCATTAAGAAAGACGTAAGACTGTGTGCGTACATTGTACAAATCAACTTTTATTTTGTTCTTGTTCGTTTGTTGTTGTTGTTGTAGGGTTCGTGAGGCTGCAAGCAAGCGCTCGTATCGGCAGGCAATCTCCGATGCAGTGAGAGCTCGCGAGGCGGCTGCAAAACGCATCACGCGAGCTCATCCCGAAGCTGCCGACGCGCGGTTTTAGCGCGACTTTCTAGACGAGATGCTTCGGCCTCTCTTTCGCGCACAGCGGGATCCTGTCAGCGAGCGCGCGCTGCCGCCGCCCTGCGCGCCCTCCTCTCCGCAGCCTTGTCAACGATCACCTTCTCCATCCGGTGACTCGTTGCGAAAGAGGAAGCGCGCCAACAGCGATTGCTTATATAATGTCAGTCACGTGCGAGTGACGTCACCATGACGTCACTCACACCAGCGCCACCTGCGAGTGAGTCATCGAGCTAGGCGGTCACGTAGCGCCACCTGCGAGTCAGTCATCGAACTAGGCGGTCACGTACCACGAGAAACAAGGGATGGACAGACCCACGGCCTAAGGAGCTTCGCACCTAAAACGCGTCGACCGTGAAACATGCAAACCTTTGCATTTAGTAGTGTTAAGTTCCATTTGCCACTTCAAGCCCCAATCTAATATGGCAGCGATATCATTTTGCAATAGGTTAGTATCGTTAACATCCTTTATTTCGCGAAAAATAACACAGTCATCAGCAAATAGGTGGATGTTAGAGGAAACACGGTCTGGTAAATCATTAATCTATATAACAAAAAGAAGAGGGCCAAGAACGGAACCTTTGGGCACAACAGATAAAACGAGACTAAGTGATTCATGGTCATTGCACGTTACAAACTGTGTACGGTCAAGAAGAAACTGCTCCAACCAGGCGAAAAGATTGCGATCAAGGTTTAGTTTGCAAAGTTTCAAAAGTAGCAGTTCATGGTTTAGCTTATCGAAAGCTTTTGCGAAGTCTAGAAAAATGCAATCGGCACGTGAACGACAATCCAAAATGACAGGAAGTTGATGGGTGAAGGTTAGCAAATGTGTCTCACATGAAAATGTTTTGCGAAAACGATGTTGTGCGCACGAAAAAAATGTGTTAGAATCAAGAAACCTTACACGATGAGAAAACAAGACCTGCTCTAGAATTTTACATGGGACACTTGTCAATGAGATGGAGCGATAATTATAAGGAGACTCTTTACTTCCAGACTTCTGCAGAGCGACCACCTTCCCGACCTTCCAGTCAGACGGTAATTCACGAGTATCCAGTGACTGTTGATAAAGTTTAGACAATATTATTGATGAGTAAGTAAGAGTGCTTTTCAAAAACTTTGTAGTGATTAGATCGCTTCTGGCACTGCATGAAGTTTTTAATAATTCAATTATTTTAGCAATGCCGGCTGAATAAATCATAATAGGATCCATTGGTAAATAGTTATAGGATGCTTCACTGGGCAATAATAATTCAAAAGGTTTGACATAGTTCCTGTTGAAAACACCATTTAACACATGAGGACACTCGGCATCAGGAATAAAACAACCATTACAATAAACTAGGCGAATAGAAGTACCTTTGTTAGGTCTGACGACACGCCAAAATTTTTAAGTGCAATGCACTTCTTAAGCGACCCTGAACCTGCGTCCACCGGCGATGTCCGCGCACGTGGAGATGGGCGCGCGCAGCCTGGCCGCTGACATGACACATACCCACGTGGGGGATTGGCCAGGAATCTCCTCGTCTTCCTTGGCAACGGGGGGAGATGGGCGCGCGCTGCCTGGCCGCTGACATGGCACATACCCACGTGAGGGATTGGCCAAGAATCGGGCGTGAGAAGGGCTAATGCACCTGCTTAAAGGAGTACTGACACGAAATTTCAAAGCTGAGATCCGCTCTAGCAATCAAGTACAACGACAACACAAATAGGTGTCTGTGAATAAATGCATCTTTCTTTCTTTGTAGTTGTGTGTGCGTGTGTGATCTCTCGTTCGCGAACATTACCGAACCGCGCAAATTCAACTCTTGCATTCGCACTTTCACATTCTTCCCCTCGGGGAAATGCGGAGAATTTTTGGTGTGCTGAAGGAAATTAGATTTAGCGCGTTTTAGTGCACTTACATAGCGGGAGTTAGCAACTTTATATGAAATAATACGATTTTCGGCCAGAAACCGCTTCATCGCCCGGGAGAGTCGTTTTTTGCAATTGGACAGTCTCTTAAGGTTAATGTTAAACCATGGCGCGTTAAGGTTCCAAGACAGCTTGCGTAAAGGGATGTATTTATTTATCAGTTCATGAATTCTCGATTTGAACAAATTCTAATTTACATCGACCGTACGGTTATCGAATTTATTCAAGAAAAAGGCTAAGAAATCTGGACAGTTCGTTATTAATGGCGTCAAAGTTGGCTTTTTTGTAATCCCGAATCAGCTTAGTGGTATTCGCTGATTTTGATACTGGGATGTTAATATCGAACGAAAGTAGCAAATGGTCGCTTATGCCAGGTAGGTAAGAAAACTTTGACACAAGCTCCGGATGAGCAGTTAGAAAAAGGTCAAGGGTATTAGCACTATCATTAGTATTTCTTGATGGTTGAGTTACCATCTGCGACAAAGAAAACATTGAACAAAGATCAAGAAATTCCTTGCCCTCGGAAGAATAAGCGAGAGATAAAGGATAGTCATGAGAGCTGCATATACTCGTGAAATTGAAATCGCCTGCGAGCAAAATAGGAGCGCATGGGTGTCGCGTAGAGACATGGTGAAGTGCATCATGTATCTCGGATACAAAGCTAGAAGGATAGAGGGCGGGCGGTAACAAACAACAAATACAAATTTCTGGTGGCCAATCTCTACGCATGACCACACGGCTTCTAGTTCACTTTCAAAATGAATAGCAGTGGATGGTATAGACTTCTTAATGGCGAGCAAGACACCACCGCCTTTGCGTTGGGTGCGATCACACCGGTAAATTTTGAAGCAAGAAAAGTTATCGAATATTTCGCTGTTGTGAATGTTAGAATGTAACCAGGTTTCAGTGACAGCAACTACACTAGCACAACAGGCGTCGATGGAAGAATTGAGTATTTCACGTTTGTTAATAACACTTCTGGTGTTGGCTAGCAAAAAAGATACATTCGACGTTGATAGCAATGATTGCGCTCAAGAAGATACACCACTACCCCTCGCCGATTCCTACGTGTTCTCGATTGGATGCGACGCCGGGGCGAGAGGCGCTGAAGCCGTGCGCCTTATTTCATTGATCTTATCGTTCACAGGGTCATACATGTAACACATACCACCAATATCTGGTTTATTGTATTTCAGTTGATAGTGAGGGGACTGTGGCCGGCTTTTGGCAAATTTTAACAGCTTTTTTCTTGGAAGCCTTGTTGCAGGCGAAAAATCTTCAGACACATGGACGTCATTTTCCTTTAGTTTAGAACGTAGTGAAAGTATTTGTCCTTTTAGTTTAAAGTTGTTGAGCTTCATGATGACAGGCCGGCATTTACCTTCAGAGAGGGCGCCGATGCGATGCGTACGTCCTACTGCATCCCGGGAAAAGTCACCTTGAAGTGCAGACGATAAAACAGCCATTGTTTTTGCTTCTGTTTGATCCCAAGTTGCCCGTTCGTCCGGCATGCCATAAAAAATAACGTTATTGCGCCTAGACCTGTCTTCGAGTTCATCTAAGCGCTTACTCAAGACAACCTGCTGGTATGACAGGCGTTCTGAGGTTTCCTTTACGGCAACGATGTCGCGTCCAAGCTCATCTAGGGCGCCAGACGTGCGTTCATGTGATTCTAGCCTGCTGAACACATCAGATAGCTTTGCATCTAGTGCATGCTGTTTACTTTTGATTTCTTCTTAACCCTTAGCCAGTTCGAGCGTTCTTTTATTTATATCTTTTAGCATTTTCAGCATTGTGCTCGCTTCGTCTGAGCTACTATCGGAGAGCTCACGTTTAGCTGAGTCGGTGGATCGTAGTTTCACTCTGTGGGTTGGGCCAGGGTTCGTCTCTACATCACCTGCTTGTAACAACAGCATTGCTACATCGATACAGTCACACAGTCAAGCACAAATAACTCGTGGGCACTGCACCAGCACCAAAAATCGATTGTCCGATCGCTTAGCGTACAGGCAAAAATTGTTACACACCTGAGGGGCTAAAAGACGATGTGTGCTGAACATTCTGCAGTATTGGCTGCTCCCATGCCCACTGAAGGACGGAGCGATAGGCGGTCGGCATAAATCCTTGGGTCTGTGCTCTGTCGATGCCGATGCGGTCGCTTCCCGTAAGGCGAAGGGCAGCTCGGTGATGGCCGTCACTTTGTTGGCAGCGTTCGCCGTATCGTTGAACGCATGCAAATCCTCGACACGAGCAGACACGGCAAAGCGTGGCTGACCGAGGAACGATGACGGAACGGAGCAGAAGATTGCCAGCGCCAGGATAATCGACGGTGCGAAAAGACGATGGGTGCTGAACATTCTGCTGCAATGGCTGCTCCCATGCCCAGCCTAATTTATGCAGCCTAATGTAGCTCCAATTCAGCCTTTATAGGAAACTAACCTCATGCTCAAATGCAAACAATTTATCCAATATAAGAACAAACCTTTATAGGTCTATGTAACCTAAATAAGAAAACTCTGGCACCGTATAGGTTTAGGAAGAGAAACATATGGTCAAAACATTTCTCGCGTACGAACTTCGCAGTTTTAACATTTCAGTATCGTGTACCGTGTTTATAAATAAATTACACAGAAATGACCTAGAGTTAAGTAGTATCTCGAGGAAATGATTGAAATCGCATATGAATAAAAATGGAAACCTTGCCTCGAACTAGCAAAAAGTTATCTTTTGTGCGTTTGTCATTGGCTTGTATTTCTGCGTTTCAAGTCTATATACCTGTTCCTCGGGCTGCGTCCTATGTAACTTTGTATAATTTCGAACACCCAATTTTCTCTGGTTGATATTTTGTGAAATATTGCTGTGCATTATACATAATGTATGTGCTTTCAATTCTGCCCTAAGTGTGCAAACCATTGCATCTATATAACAAGCTACATGCAATATGTAATTATAATACGCTCATAATACTATTGTGTTTTGTCCAACTACTGTGTTAGCTATACAGTGAATGAGCTACTATTTGTGCAGTAGAATCTGCTACACGTTTGTTGTAGTGTTGCTGTATTTTTGCATGTATGAAAGAGTCCATACGCTGTATCCGTTGCCAAGACAACGGGGCAAGGACCTCGTCAACCTGCTGTACTGCGGCTTTTTGTTCTTGTCCCAACACTCTTTTATGAAAAGAATGCTGAATGAAAGGTTTATTGATTGATTGATTGATTGATTGATTGATTGATTGATTGATTGATTGATAAATTTTGGTGACCGTAATCAGATTATTGGTTAGGTGTCTTAAGTTGAAAACTTTACTGCATTTGTCTAAATATGCTATAATGGCTTGGTGTCCGCCGGTACAAGACTTGGGTGGGGGTAAATTGCCCCTCATGTCCTATTGAAGGCGACTCTTTAAATGGCGTGCTGCGATTGAGCCTGCAACAACTCCTCAGCTACCTTCCGCAGATGTACTACATGTCATATACTGCCAAACAACGTAATTGTGGTGGCGAAGTCTAAGCGCACTGAAACGAACCGGTTCCCCGAAGCAAGTTATCACAAAAATTGACAGCCCGTTCCCGATACCGAAGGGGGTAGCCAACGAAGCTGTCAGGTTGCTGACGTAGTGACCCTATACATATTCTCGTTCCTACCGGCTGGCAATTGAAGAACCTCGACCACTGTTTTATAGGCTCTTCTCTGGCAGTAAGTCTGTTCTTGTCGTTCAGATACAGAGGCAAAAAAGAATTACCCGTATCCGTGAAGGCATACAAGCCAGTTAATGTTTCATTTCAAAATATTCGCAAATTGAACGTTGCTATCTCTCCCGTAAACCTGGGGCTGCTGCTCGATTCCTACTCTCCCCAGTGACATCCCGTCGCGGTGCTAGGGTGTACTATAAGTTTTAAAGTGGCCTGAGTGGCGGCCTCTCCCATTGTTTCCCCGGGTCGACTTTCGCGCAAAAAATAAACCGCGCAAAAAATAGAGCGGCGGCGCTGCTGTCCTCGACCACTGTACAGCCGCCGCTTCCCGGCGGTAGTTCCTAGCCTGCGCGCGGCAAGATTTGCGCCGTTCTCTGCGGTGTTTGGCACCTGGGCAGCTGATTTATTGATTGGTTATGAGGTTTACGCGCTGCCGTCACACAGGCAATGAGAGGCGCCGTTCTGGAGGGTTAAAGATTATTTTCACTACCGGGGAATCTCTAACCTGCGCCGAAATCATTACCACACGGCCGTTTCTAGCTTTTCTTTTCCATCAGAAAAGCGGCCGTCGTGGCAGGAAATTGAATCCACGCCTTTGAGCAGCTAATTTAGAAAGTAAACGCTGAAGGTTGTAAATCCGTTTGTGAAAATTTTAATGAGTATGACCCAACATAAAATTATCGACGCCTTCCCCCGAATGATACTTTCACATTTCCTGATGGGTATTCTGAAAACACTCTTGATATACAGCTCCAGGTTATTCTAAGTCGTAAAATTATCTGAAAATTTAATTTATGTGGAATGCAAAAAAATTTGGACAGGTCACTGAAATAGCAGCTGGTGCTCCTTAGCTCCACTGCAAATGGGTGCTTTCCTAGTAAAGGAAAAATAATTCGCGGGAAAACAAATCTTAATATTGCAAAAGAAAGAACTAAGTGATGCTCGCATCTGCATCACAAAAAAGCATTCTCAAGCTGCTTAATGCGTCACATCGGTTGTTGGTCGCCACCGCTACTTTCTAACTTGTTGTGAAGTAGACCCTGCATTTTTTGGTGTTTCTTCCGCTGTAGGCACTGCTGCAGGCTCCTTGTGAGGCACATGATAAGCTGCGTTGTCCCCATGTATCTATCTAAAAACGATGAAAGCGACAAACACCATTCCGGTCAACATTACTAGAATAAGCTCAGTTTCAAAGCTCTACCGTAGGGCCGGTCCGCGTGGCGGTCGCGAGAACTAGTGGCGCTGCAGTCAAGTCTTGCGCTACTCTTGGCGCGTCGTCTGCTTCGGCGGCGGGCCGCCGCTGCAGCCGACCGTGGCGGGCCGCCGCGCCGACGTACCGCGGCAGCTTTTAGTAGTGCTGTTGACAAACTTACACATCTAATCTATCATCTTTCCAGTTGACTACCTTAAACGTCTTCATCCTTCTAGGCGACGTTACCACGTCACATATGTGCACTGTGTAAGTGGCAATGCGTTAGGTCGCCGGTATGCACTGACCTGCACACGTTGCTCATTGGCTGGCAAAGAATCGACGGTCGGCCTATATCTGAACTGTCTACATTGTCTTTACCTTCCATGTACGGTTGCTTCTAAGCGAATTAGCATTTTCAGGGTAGTCTTTATAACTACTCTGCCGTACTACCTCTACCAAAAACGACCTAGCACGTTTGTGAAAGCAGTGTTTTATTAAGTGCTTTTATGTCCGCGCGCCAATACGACAATTTTTCTCAATTACGTCGGTTGGAGGTCACGTTAACCAGCTTCGGATGTAGAGTTCTTATGGTAAACTTTTATATGTCCCGGGCCTGTGTCACCTCATCTCGCGTTTGTGCACTCTGTGGTGCATACGGACATTAGATCCACAAAGATGAAAGTTCGTCTTACAGGTCTGACGCTCAGTTCATCTGTGAAAAACGCACTCGACTTTTGCAAGTCGCAATAAATCTTGGATCTGCAATATAAAGGTGCTCGTGGTACGTGTGAATTCATCAGGATTTTTGACGGCCATTTTGATTCTCGAACTCAACAAATCCGTTCAGCTGGTCATACAAGACACCTCTCCGAAAGGCGAATCAGACTTCAATGAGAACTTTTTTTTTAAGGGCAAAATTCCACACGAAATGACACAAGGATGCACAAGGAAACCAGTGTTTGAGGGCCTCAAGAACACCGTATTTGCACGACTTGTTACATGTATGCAAGGTGTCATAGCTCCTTTGGATAGGCTTGTGGTGACTGGGAAGCCGCCGATCTTGCTCACGCACAACATGTCTCAATATCGCATCGAAACGATTTCTCGTTGCATAAAAAGAAAAGAGTGGCTACAACAAACCCTATTGGCTTATTTACAGCTACCTACAAGAGTATCTTTATTATATTAGAAGTTGCATCATCAGATACTGAAAACTGCTCTCAAGATATTGAGGCCGATCTTTGTCGCTCAGGTGACGCAAGCCTCGTTGAGTCTCCAATACCTTTCTCCTCGTTATGTTCATCACTGTTGCAGGTACCTAATGATAATCACTCTAACAGCCAGGGGGTCGAATTCCACAAAAGCCTTTCGCCTGTTCTTAGTGCAGTAGTGCCTTATATAGGAGTATGTGGAGCACGAAATGTATATCGAGGCACATCTCGTAATAATACTACACTACACTGATCTTTACTGAGTTGCCAGAAGTCGTAGCTGCGAAAATAAATGGTCTCGTGGCACCAGCGAAATACTTCTTGGAATTGTGCCACGCCGTGGAAAAGGGTTTCATGTTCTACAGGGTAATGCAAGGTTTAATGTTTTTCACGTTTATGCAGTCGTTGCATGCAAATAATAAGCACCTATAGTGCAGGTGTCGACAGCATTGTATGACAAATATTAATTGCCGAGTTGGAGCCTCATCTGTTGAACTGCGATCTATTCGACAATCACATTTAAAGGGGCCCTGAAAGGCGTTTTGAGCACACTAAATGAACTAGCGCAATCGTTAGATTGGGTCGTCAACGTCATCTGTGCCAAGTATTACTCTTTTACGCGCAGCGGAAAGCTCACACTTTTGTTGCAAAGTTTGTCGCTTTTTTCTCACCCTTTCCTTCGTGTTTTTGGACGCCGCCATCTTCACATGTCTACATCATCGATTCCCAGATGTTCGTCATGAGCTAGACATCCTGCTATTGGGCGGCTTTTTCACGCACTTCCGGCAAAGAGATGAGTCGTCTGCTCAGCGTCGGCTCGCCGGCTGATCTGCCGGGGGAGTGCCGGAGTGCTTGGACATTTTAGGGACTAACGAAACAAGTGTAAACAAACGTTTAACCGTTTGTATTAAATGCAGCACGACATGGATATTCCCTTACCTGAGTACGTTCCGTAAAGAAAGCGTTGAAGCCCCGTGGCACTTCTTTCGTGCAATCGCAGAGAACGCCTTGAGCCGAATGCCCGGGTTTGACGCATACATTTTATTCTACTTCAAAACAATCCAGAGATGGGTTTCGAACGAACACAACGTCACAACATGCGTTGCAAAATCTGAACCGCGATTGACAGACGATGGGGTTTCCTCCTCCTGCCCGTCGTAAATTCGGCACTCACCTCGCGCGCGGTTTGCGGGGACGAACAGCAAGTCACTTAACTATGGCTTTTAGCCACTCACACTGCACATACCCCATGCGAAGTTGAGTCGTACGTCGCTCGAGAAAGATAACCCAGACCATGGGAAGCACTATCCACCCGCAGAAGAACAACGTCGCATTGCATCGCGAAACAAAGACGTCCACAACAACACACACACCATCGCCTCCTGTAATGTCCAAACACATCTCGCACTTCCCTATGGGAGTGGGTGGTACGCCTGCAGTGCCCACATGTCGCGAGGTGGGGCCCCGAGCTGAACCGGGAACACGCAACCGTAACTGAGTTCTACAGTGGTTTGTGCCTTGTTGTCAAGGCAACCGATGTTTGAGATTCTCAAAGAAGTGGCGCTCGCTCCAGCGCTAGAAAGCTCAGAGCCGCGGTGGAGCATGCTTTGCCAACGTTGCCGCTCTCCACCACGCGTCGCCCCAAGCTGAACTGGTCACATGATTGAAGGGTTTTGTGCACGGGTTCTGTATCGATTTAAAATGTCTTTTTCACATGCCGCCGGCAGGAATTACGACCGCCGCAAAATAAGACCCGGCACCAGCGGGGCCACATCTGATACGGCACTTTTGGATAAACAGTGTCGGTGCATCAAAGGGAACGAGCGCACGATCTTCCCCGTGCGGCTGCGAGTTCGCCGCCGATAAAAAGTCACGTGCCACCGATAGCAACTGCACCAACGAACACCGCGAAAGGGCAAGGCGAGGCCGCCGCACAGATGCGGCCAGATTTTTCGTTCGGTTTTCCAGCCTTGAGCGAAGTGCAAAATTCATGGTGTCAACAAAGCTTGCCCGTAGCAGACGACAGTAGCAGCGCAATAGCGGAAGTACGTCACCACTGCGGAGCGCAGCATCATGGGAGGCAAAGCTCGCGCGCCGTCAACAGCGGAGAGTAAGTCGAAAGGAGGAGGAAACACGGAGCGACGATAATGCGCGGTTTTTGATTTACGATTTCTCAGCTAATACTCATCGCTTTAACAAAATTCTTGCGGGAGGAGATTGCAAATACATTGCTTTATTTTGGTACATGTACATCCATGCATCGGCGGAAGGTATTTCAGGACCCCTTTAAGTTTTGTGAAAGAACAGTGCCAACCTGTATTCACAAATCACGTTTTCCGACTCAAATAAAACAGAAAAACTCACACGCACAGCGGTGTACAAATACAGCAGACAACGATTATTATTTCGTAAAATTTGTTAACAACCCGTACATAAGAATCAGTATTGAAGGAAGCTGGCTAGCTGGTATGCCTTCGTAATATAAGTAATTTTTAAGTGCATGTGTTTTATCCAAGTTGCCTAATAGCCTGCGTTGTGATACATCAGGTAGGTTTTTTTAGGTTGTTGCCCTTTTATCGTGTGTGACTTTTTTTTCTTTTTAAATTGTACAAACCCAGGGGTGAATAAAACGTCGTGTACCCTTTGTTGCTTCCTCCGAGTGCCTCTCTTCTGGAGCAATTTCAAGCGAATATGCCTTACACCCGTGAATGGCTGAATGCGCATTCGTTGATATGAATTCCGTAAACCACTGCATTGTGCAGTTTTGTTGGGTGGCAATAGGGTTGTTGTTTTAGCCGCCCTTTCCTTTTTACGCCACGAGAGAGTGTTTCGATGCGGTATTAAGACATCTTGGCATGAGCGAGTTCAGCAGCTTCGCTGTTGCCACAAACTTATCACAAACTGCTATAACACCGTGCATACAAATAAGCATTCCTGCAAATAAGATGTTCTTAATGCCCTCAAACACTGGTTTTCCTTGTGCATCCTTGTGTGATGTTGTGTAGAATTCAGCCTTTCAAAAAAAAGTTCTCATCGAAGCCTGATTCGCCTTTATGAGAGGTGTCTTGTATGACCAGCGTAACGAATTCCTTGAGTTCGCGAATCAAAATGGCGGTCGCAGATACTTTTGAATGCATACGTAACATCAGCACCATTAAATTGCGGATCCGAGCTTTAATGCGAACTTACAAAAGTCGATGGCGTTTGTCACAGAGGAACTGAGCGTCACACCTACAAGGTGAACTTTCATCGTTGTTGATCTAATGTTCGTATGCACCACAGAGTGCACAAAGGCGAGATGAGGTGAGACAAGCCCGGCGCATATACAAGTTGAGCATACAAACTCTACATCGAAAGCTGGTTAACGGGACCTCGCACCGACGAGACTGAGAAAAACTGTCGTATTGCCGCGTGGACATTAAAGGACTTGATAAAACAGTGCTTTCACAAACGTGCTGGGTCATTTTTGGTAGAGGAAAGACGGTGCAGTAGTTATAAAAAAGTACCCTAAAAATGCTAATTCTTTTAGAAATTATCGTACATGGAATTTAAACGCAATCTAGAAAGTTCAGATATAGGCCGACCGTCGATTCTTAGCCAGCCAATGAGCAACGCGTGCTGGTAAGTGAATACAGGCGACCTAACGCATTGCCACTTAAACAGTGCACATATGTGACGCAGTAACGCCGCCTAGAACGATGAAGTCCTTCAAGCTAGTCGACTGGAAAGATAATATATGTTTAAGTTTATGAACAGCACTACTAGAAATCTGCCGCGGTACGTCTGCGCAGCGGCCCCCCACGGTCTGCTACAGCGTCGGCCTGCCGTCGAAGCAGACGACGCGCCGAGAGTAGCGCAAGACTTGACTGCAGCGCCACTAGTTCTCGCGACTGCCGTTCGGGCCACCCTCCTATGCTGGCGGGGACGCGGAGCTTCGAAACTGAGCTTATTCTAGTAACGTTCATTCTGGTAACGGGGAGACCGGCTTGCAGAACGCGTACTTCGCGTAAATTTGCCATTCACGACCGCGTTTGGCTCGTAGTGGCAGCTAGGTGTTCGAACAGGGACATTATCAGCTGCATGTGCGAACTTTGCCTTGTGTCCCCTCTAACAAGATTTCAAGATATCCCTGGCCATAAAAAAAACGTTTTGAGAGAAATGGGGGCAAATGCGCCCCGCCTATAGGACGTAATTATGCACGGAGAGAAAAAAGTTTTGATTTGACAGATGTTTCGAGACTCGAAAATCGAGTTAAACTTTGACGGTCTGTAACCTCGAAGTTTTCCCCTTCCCCAGTATTGGTTGCGGCCAGAACAGTGACACCTTGACTGCAAACTTGGTTGGTTTTTACGTCGTGACACGTGTCGCGACTGCAACGCCTTCGTTAAAGGAAAAGAACTGTATTTAGATCACATCACATCCAGAACACGTCTGACCGCCGCCATCATTCTTCATCGTTCTCGTCGTCTCCCCCTGCGATCACTTCTTCGTCCTCGCGGAATAAAGTTCCAACAACCTCCCCGCGCACAAAACAAAAAACAGTGACTCGTAGAGAATATACCTTGCCTACGTCCTTGCGTCTGTACTCACACCAGTGGCGTGGAAACGAACATAGTCTGTTTCCAGTCATCCCTGGCAAAGGGTCACCTTGGTGGCGGTTCTCGCGCCGGTATTTCCAAGTATGATGACGTCCGGGAAAACCATTGTTGTGGCTGTCATCGCTGGAATGTTCTTTCGCCTGAGACCGGATGCTGGCGCGGCCACGGCCAAGATGTCTGCCGAGCACGGCCTGTGCGTCACGAATTGTTTGCTCCACGTTCCTGTGTCGGTGTCGAGACAGCTTATGGGTAAATCTTGCAATGGAGCGAATGTCGTTTTTCTCTCTCGCCCCGCATTTTACTGCTTGCTTCAACCACGTTTCGTTAGTAACGGCTTGCTTTGATGGGAGTACCTGCATGTCAGGTGGACGCCATACCTGTCTTGGGGACTCTTCGCAGAAGCGGTCGTCATAGTTCTGACTCGGTTATCCTTGTTGCAAATCTTGATTGAACCAGTGCATCATTTCCGCGCAGGTCATTTTATAATACTTGCTGTCAGGAAGGCGAGAAGTTAACTTGAATGTTGAATACTTCCAATCTCGCTTGATACTCACTGTTTCAACGTAGGTCGGTGTCGGGAGGTCCGGCACAACATTGGGATGTGGGTCCTTCTTCGCACGCATATCCGACTCTTCCTGCTCAGGTATGACGGCGTTAGCTGTCGGTGTAACTTCATGGACATCAGTGTCGTTGCTTAAGCCTTCGATACCATTAAATGGGGACGTAACAAAGCTGTTTGAGGTTTTAAGAGGCGCGTCATCCCGAGAAGCGTCACCGTGCCAACTGTAGTTTGGTTGTTCTGTAGCAAGGATGTTAAGGTGAGATGGGACTCGTTCATACCTGCGGCACACTACATCGAGATCACCTCGTGGGAACTGGGTCGCTTGCTTCAGTATGGTTTGCCATGCTACGTAGTCCAGGAACTCAAAGGTGTCCATAAAATCTTCCTCAGCGTGGGCATCAGCCAGAAATGCTTCGATGTTTCGGTCGATATTACGTAGTTGGTCGAACTCATAGTCAAGGCGGTCGGTAATGGCGGAAATTTCTTCACGTGTTGTGTCCGCGTTCAAAATGGCAGCCTTCGTTTGGGAGATCAGCGTCGTTATTGTATAGCGTCGAAAGCGTCGTGTTCGGTATAGCTGATCTTCGGTAGGCTCCGCTTGTGGTTCGGTCATGATCACGTCGGTATTAGTTCTTTTCAGGCATTGGTCGCAACCGTTGAGGTACATACCATGGTTCGTTGATCCCGAGGGATTTCGGCACCACTATGTCGCGACGGCAACGCCTTCGTTAAAGGAAAAGAACTGTATTTAGATCACATCACATACAGAACACGTCAGACCACCGCCATCATTCTTCATCGTTCTCGTCGTCTCCCCCTGCGATCACTTCTTCGTCCCCGCGGAATAAAGTTACAACAACACGGATGCTTTTCTATATAAAATCTCTCAAGTCTCAAGTCAAGTCCTGTGATTACATGCGATGTTCTGAAAATGCGTTGCCGCAAAATATAAGCAAAGTTTTTTTGTCCCACTTAAATCTCCATGATAGCGTTCTTGTACTTTTTTTTGTTGAATATACTTTGTGTATTATTTTCTACATTAAATTTCATTTTCGTTGCCATCAAAAATGCAAACAAACTGTGTATTTAGTGCCAGTTTCGTTTAGTGGAACTTTGAACTTTCTTTTATAATAGACTGTGTATAGTTCCCTACGTTATATATTGTTTTTGTCGCGATCAATAAATTTGTAATGATCTAGTCTATGTCTTCCTTTGGTTTTATGCACGTGTAGTTGTTCACTGAGTATACTTGTGAATACATTTTCTGTTTCTGTGTTTCGACTCCTTTCTTGGCTAAGTTAAGCTGTTGAGTTCAAAGACGCGGCTTCGATTCTCGGCTGCGGCAACCGCTTTTTGATGGAGGAGAAAAGCAGAACACCCCTTTTGCTCGATATTACGGCGCAAGTTAAAGATATTCGAAAAAAGTTGTCCCCAGGTGGTCAAAAAAAATTTACCTGGAGCCCTCCGCTACAGCGCGCCTCATCGCCTGTGTAGCGTCGGCATATTAGACCCCATAATCAATCAATCAATCAATCAACAATCAATCAATCAATCAATCAATCAATCAATCAATCAATCAATCAATCAATCAATCAATCAATCAATCAATCACTGAACCAGGTTAAAGGCAGTACAAAAATAGATTTTTGGGGAATATGGATACAATAAAACAAGGTTTTGGGGACACAGATAACCCTTTTTTTTTAGTTAAAACAACTTTTCGCTTGCGTGTGTCATTTTCTGCTGGGTCCGGCGACAGCATGCATTAACAGCATGCTGATCCTTAATTATCACAAGTGGGCCACTGCTCACAGGAATAATAACAGCTCACGTACATTACACCACAATAAAAAAATTCTTCTGAAAAGCCATAATTCCAGGCCTGATATTTTTTCATTTCGTGTGTGTGAATGAATTATGTCCATTGCGTTATTGTAGGGTTTACCGCGCTGACGCAACGCAGGCGATGAGGCGCGCCGTAGTGGAGTGCTCGTGATTATTTTGGCCACCTGGTGATCTTTAACGTGCGCCGAAATCTCGTAGACACGGACGTTTTAGCTTTTCACCTCCATCATAAAAGCGGGCGCCGCGACCGGGATTCGAACCCGCGACCTCGTGCTCAGCAGCGCAACGCCTTACGAATCATGTCCATCTAGCAGCATAATATGTGCGGGATCATAAAGCAATCATGAACTCGTTCATATTAGTCGATTAAACGCAAAATATTTTAGTGGGGAAGTTGTAATAGCGAAAATTTCGCTGCAATTACTTAATTTACCACCCGCTACGAATACTGCACCAAAGGACAAACCTTAATTTTTTTGTTGTCAGTTGGAAAGCGCAAAATTAAAGAAAAATGCGCCACAGCGTTTATTTATAATTTCGCTATCCACAGCCCACTGCACCTACAGTATATTTAAGCAGTCGAACGTCCTCCCGAACAAGCTTGAAGCGCTTTGCGTGTACTGCAGTACAGCCGGAGCGTTTCCTGGCCGCCGACAATACGGCCCGGCGCGCGGTCGTGCGTGCGGCCAGCCGCCGCTTTCAGTGGTCGCTGACTACAGCGCCGCCGCTATTTTCTGTGCAAAAAGAGCACCGCTTCGTGCCGCCGGTCGGGCCACTCGAAAACTTCTAGTACAGTCTAGCGGTGCCGAAGACGGCAGGGACGCGTTCCGTAAATTTTCAACGGACGGTTATCTGACCTAGGAGGCTCCTTTCTGCGAATCTCGACGGCGTCGGTCGGCGGCAACGCGCTGATACAGCACCGACAAGCTACTCAAGTCACCCTCCCGTCGCTGCGTTGATGTGCGTGGCTAGGCTTATTTTTTAACTGCACCATACTTTTCAAGCTATTTTTGGTTACCAGCGCGGCCATTGATTATAAGACCTACCTTGAAGTTATGCCTTGGAGTGATCCAAATTTGAAGTGTGCGCGCGGTTTTGTTACTGTGGCTTGACGTTATCGTTATTTGTAGGTTAACAGAATGTCGAGAAACACTCGCAAATCCTGGTTTTAAAACAGAACTCGTGACATTGTCAAAAACAAAAAATGCAAGCCCCCCCCCCCCCCCCCCCCGGGGTCAAACTTGCGACTTTAAAAAAAGAGCCCGATGCGCTATCCACTGCGTCGTTGTTAGAGCATTAAACACTTTGCAGAAATTTGAAGTACAATGTCTGGGCGTCAACAAATATGTATTTGCATGTGTATTTTTGAGTTTTTTTCCGAGATTCTGCCAGCGATAAAGTCTGCGTATCTTAAAGCGATCTTTCAAACCAACCACGTCATGCTAGTACTACAAGAAACTTAGGCAGAGCTCTGTCGTTTATTTCATTCAATGCGCGCACAACGCACACACACAAACACAGTGACCCGCCGGTCGCAGCGCATACATATCACTGGTGCGATGGCGTCCATGGGGAAACAGACCCTCTTTCAGTGGCCTCCCTAAACTCTGGAGAGCGTTCCAAAGGCGCCAAGGGGGATCGTAGTAGGTGTCGGGTGACGAGATTGAGGCGCTTTGCGTAATTCACTGAAGGCAGCAAGCCGACGAGAACTTCGTCTGCGAAGTGGCGCGGACACTTCTCACTTCTCGCGTCTTGTATTGGCTGCGACTGCTCACAATAAAATACAAGCTTTAAAAAGAATGCACTACTTGAATTTACAGTTGCATTTGGTAACAGCTTTCCAACAAAAACAGCTTGGTTGACTTTGTCTCATGGCAGCTGATTGCTGCTTGAGGAAAAACGTGTGATCGTTTTTTGGTGACGAGAAAAGCGCTTCCCATTGCGAAGTACGAGCACAAACGTCGATCCTTCCGAGGCGGACTGAAATCCCCTAAGCTGCAGTCCCTCTTCGTATGCTCCCTGACTACACCCCCCCTCTGGCGTGAACGCTGATATCTGCCGATGATATACATCGTAATATATAGAGCAGAGGGACGATTTCGCATGAAGTTTAGCTAAGCGCATGAAATCCGCGAGATGCTGAGTGCGGTTTGAACATGGTTTGGAAGGGCCCATAAGTGCTCGAACAGCAGTAGTGTATCCGGTGTGTTGCTAACAGCGCTTAGGTTTTTATGCATCCTTTAAGGTAAAATCACGATCTGAAGCATTCTTTAAGCTCGTTTTGTAGATACGGTAGCATTTACGAAATATGGCAAGCTCAGACAATGGAAAGGTGCGTAGGGCTCCGCGTGGTCATATCCACAGGCTTAGAATATGACGTAGGCATTGATGTACCTTTTGCATTTTTAAAATAGAAATGAGATAACTTTCTTGTTGCCTCAGCAACCCTGATAATTGTTTTTGCGCATGTATCTGAACCACAGGAAGAACAGACACGGTCCCGAAAAGGGCCCGAAAGGTACCACGAAAAAAAGCGTTGCAGGGGTCATTTAACACGGAATCACACTGTATGTGTACTTGTGTATTGGGAGGCTCTGAAGGTCCCGTGTTCATGCTGTTTACGAGGCATTTTTGGGGGAGGCATATGGGAAAGGCGCCTTTTTGGAGTTTAAGCCACAGGTGAATGGCGCCACGTACATTGTTTTCGTCAGTTGATTTCCCGTCCTTTTTTGTGCGTTGCGGAAAGTAGTGAGGCGACGTACTGAGTTTAATCGTTTGCAGGGTTTTTTTTTTTTTTTTTGCTTAGAAAGCTACTACTCGTTGGCTGCGCGTTTTTGCTTCAAGCACTTTCTGCACAAATGTTTCAGCGTGGGCGCGTTCTTTTCCGCTTAGTTTATTTTTCTTTCTTCTTTTTTTTTTGTGGCTTTCTGCTCCTTTCAGCTGGCTGTCTTTGTGATAAAACCGATGCTCATGGCTCCATGAACAAAAAGCAGCAGTGGTGACAGATAAAAAAACATTTTTAAACGAGAAAGGAAGACGATGAAGACAAAAAAAAACTTGGGCATAGCGCATAGGAGAACTGCCAGTTGGGCTTGTTGGTGAGTGAGTGAGTGAAGACTTGAACGCCTGCAGGCGGCCTCCGTTACCGAAGTGCCGCGACGCGGCCCTACGTCTTTCCGGCTGGGCTCTTTACTAGGCAGCCCCTCGCACCCTCCCCCGCGCTGGGGGCCGGGCCCTCTCGGTTTCGCTCGGGCGTGCTTTTCAAGTGCCGCCAGGATCTGCTGGACGGCCTGTAGTTGTACGTCCTTGTCACTGCTCCGCGCCGCGGTCAGGTACCACGGCGGGATCTTTGTCTCCATTGACGCTTCTGTAGTTCTTGCCGAGCAGTCCCACAGGATGTGAGCCATCGTAGCCCGCGCACTGCGGCACACTTTGCACGTATCGTCCTCGTATTGCTCGGGGCACACATGCTTCATGATGACCGGGGTCAGTAAGGAACCCGTCTGAATTTTTTTAGTAATACCGCTTGCTCCCTGGCCGGGCCCGGGGGTGCGGCGGCCCCATTTCTCTTCTTCTCATCCTATAGTATGTCTGATTTCGTTATATGTCCCCATCCTGTCTTTGGTTTCCCCCACAGTTCTCAGACGGGTTCGCCCCAGCCGGGGGCCAGTTAACACTCGCGGGGTTAAGTTCGCCGTCTCATTGGGGTTCACATATTGTTCTGACACTTCGTTCCCCGCGTGTGCGGGGAACCACTTACTGTCACGTGCCTGTTCGCAAGTCCAGCGAGGCGAGAACCTCACTGCTCTACTACATACTCTCCCTCCGGCGAAGTTCCGCACGGCCCTTTTAGAGTCGCACGGAATGGTCCTGGTGTGCGGGTCCGCAATGGTTTAAAGGGTATAGCCCCTCTTCGGCACATCTGCCTCACGTGCCCGGACACTTGCCGCGGTGAGTTTAGCCGGTCTTGGCGTCGTGACCACCGCCGCGTACGTCTTCTTGCCTCGATACTCTGCCCCGTCCAGTACCCGTGCCCGGATTCGGTGCAGCCGTGGCCGGCCAGCCTTCTGCCTTTTCCGCGGCGGGGGTCCAGTTTTTTGGAAGGGGTAGCCCTTTTCCCCCCTGTTTTTGGGGGCGCAATTCAATTTTTTCGTACTTTCGACGCGAAAAAAAACCCCCGGCCTTTTTTTTTCTTCGGGGAAAGGGCAAAAAGGAAAAGGCGCGGTTTGGGGCCCTAAAAAATTAACCAAATGAGGGGAAGGGCCGACAAAAAAAATGGGTTAACCCCCCCGGGGGTCGAGGGCAGAAATGCGGGGTCGCCTAATTGGGCCCGCCACTTTCCCAAAAAAAGGGAGGAATAAAGCAAAAAATAACCCCTTTTCCCGATTGGCGGACGCCCCCCGCTTCGCGGTTCTGACTTGGTGGGCCGTTCCCATGGGTCTTACCCGCCAAAGGGTGGGTCCCCCCCCGGAACCTGAACCTTTTTTTGGGGGCCCCCCCGATTTGTGGAAAAAAGGGTTTTAGAATTTTCCCCCGGCCCCTTTTGAAGCCGCCAATTAAGGGAAAAGTCCCCCGGTAAATAAAGGGTACACAAGGGGGGGGTTCTGAAAAATAACCGTTTAAATGCGGGGAACGTCTAATAAACCAAAAGAGGATTTAAAAAAAAACGATTTCCCGGGGGGGCCTAATAAAAAACCCGAATTGCTTGGGTGAGGGACGGGCTAGACTAAACGGCGGCGCAAAAGGCTGGAAACACATAAGGGAAAACCCGAGGCCCGGGTGCCCAAAAAGAGGGGGGGAAGGGGAGCGGATTAGATTCGGGAAAAAAAGGGAAGGCTGGGCAGGGCAGACGCACCTTCTCAAACCGGGGTCTTGGCCCAATCGAGAATCATTTTTGGGCCTACCGGGGTTCATGGGAAATTTTGCGACGCCCCCCGGCTTAAAAAATTGGAATGAAAATTCCTTCCGATTTCCCGCGTCCCCCGCTTGCCGTTCATGGCTGGCGTTGCATTTCCCACCTGAGGGCCGGAAAAAAAATCATATGGGAGCGTTTCCCCGGGGAAACGCCCCCCAGGGGAAAAAAAGAAGCCCTGGGGGTTTTTCCCAAACCCAATTGGAGGCGTTATATGGAAACCCCTTTTTGACCCCCTTGACCGAAAATTAGTTTTGTCCCAGGGACGGGAGGGGGCCCGGGGCCTTTTCCCCGGGGGTGGCCCAGAGCAAGAACAGCGGCCCTTCGCTAATTAGGGTTTCCCCTTCCTTTAACCAATTCCTAACGGTTTTTGCACCAAAAAAGGCTTTGGAATTAGGGCTACCCCGTCCTTCGTTGTGAAAGGGCCAAAAATTGGGTGGTGTTCATTTTGTGGTTCCGGGGGAAGCGGGGGCCTTCCCGACTGGCGGGTTCCAAACTTTTTTCTTTAATAGGCTTTATGGGAAATTTTTTGGGCCCTCTTGAAACTCGACACTGAGTCCCGTTTTTTCCGCTAACAACCTTTTTGGGGCCCAAGAAAATTTTGGGGGATTTTTGATTCCACTTATATTGTACATTGGCGCTTCAAATTTGAGGTTTGCAAAAAGGGATATATATAATTGCATTCAAAATTTTCTTTCCGCTTAAGGTCGTTGGAATTGCTAAAGTGTGCAAATTAATGGGTAATTCGGGTTTTATTCATAACTAAGTTTCCTTTTACAGCCTCTTTCCGGAAATAATTTAGTATAATGAAGTCCCCACGCATTTCAACAACCGATTTAGCCCTACCCAACAACCCCTTGTGGGTACGTGCAAAAATATTTGAGGACATCATCATCATCAACAACTGGTTTATGGATGGAAGAGGTTGGAAGCGAATGTGCTCCCGGCTGTTCCATTTCACCAATACAAGGTCACAGACTAGGAAGTGAGTTTTTGGAACTTCAATCCAACCGACCACAGTAGGAGGTGGAACTTATTTTAGGTGTAACAAAAATGAGAAAACGTTATCGCAAGCCAATGAAAAAAAGGGGGCCCTCCATAACCAAGTGTACGACTAGTCCTAAAAGCCGTCTTGCTCAACAAAACTCCAAACGCCTCCAGGTGAAGGTCTGCTTACCTTTCTCCTTGAAATGAAGGCTGTTAAAGCGTATGGCTGGTATGCCTAAGCGCCGCAAGACTTACTACGTCGACCTATACAAAGACCGTTGCAAGACAGTCGAGAGGTAAAAGTCGTCGAGAAAGTAGTTTCAGACGCTTCGTTAACCATTTGCTTTCATGCCAGAAAAAACCGGATTCGGAAGAACATACGTACTGTTCCGATCTACAGTAATTCTATTAGGGGCAAAAATGTACCCGAAGAAGCCGGTGAACTTAGAAGACTGACGTGTTGCGGATGAGTTCGCGACGCCAGGAGCTTCCTGGCCAGCTTCGTTGGAAGTAAAGTAGAAAGGAAGATGTTAGAGTGGCGCATCAACGTCATCTGCTTGCATCGCCACTATCCTTATTATCAACGGCTGCCTAAAATCATCCTCAGCGGTGCTTGCCGGGTGGCGTCAGCAGTGCCACGCGCCACGAGATCGAACACGACAAGCGCCTGGGCGGCCGCATGTCTTCACCGCTGCCACTTCTGGCCGGGCCTACGCTCTCTCCAATAAGATGTAGGAGGCCACCACACCCTACCGAGTCTGCTTCCTACTAGTGGTGACCCGGACGCTTTCTACAGGTGGTGACCCGGAGGTTCCGCGCCATATACCCGGCCGGCGGTACACCGCATGGCGACGTGGGGGGACCCCACTCTTGACTGTTCCTTCGCGAAACGACGCCACGTCTTCTGCTAGAAGACGCTGTAGCTGCCAGCGAACGCACAAAGTAGTGCACCTTGCGGCCGAGTCGTAGTTATGCATCACCCAGCCCCCTTCAGGACACCTTTGACCCTCCACCATCGGCAACAGCAGCGTCACGTCCGACAGACATTGATCACCCGTCTACGTGCTTCAGGCTCATGTTCCTTCAGACGTAAGAGGAGTCACTGGACGAATCAACAACGAATGTTCATGTTACTTCGCCAGTCTCCTATCCTCAGGTGACTGAGGACGACACTTTGCCTCTCACACGGTGAACGTTATCGTGCCCCGCGTAACCACCGAGGTTGCTGCACAACGGAGCCATTCAACACACGCACGCCTTCTCCGCCTGGTTCCTTGGACAAATTTGTCGATCGCACGATGCACCCGAGCTCTTCTAGACCTCTCCTGTGCCTGTGGGTGCACCTGTTCGCTTTCGCATCACAAGACGTACGTCGCTCTCTGCATGCGCTACGCCACTCCAAGCCAAGACCACCCGACGGCATCAACTGTCCCCGGACGCTTTCACGGAACTGAGCATGCCGGCCTAAGGACCTCGAACGTGGAGAAACCTCTATAACTAATTTAGTTGTGCATGCCTATTCATAGTTTTTTTTGCACAATCTACATCAGACACAATTATCGTAACGCGCTCTGGGCTAGGGGGGGGGGGAAGGAGCTCTGTAGTGGCGCATCATCTTCATCTGCTTGCATCGCCACTATCCTTATCATGATCGGCTGCCTACCATCATCATCAGCGGTGCTTGCCGGGTGCGACAGCAGTGCCAAGCGCCACGAGATCGAACTCGACCAAACGCCTGGGCGGCCGCATGTCTGCACCGCTCCAACTCCCGGCCGGGCCTACGCTTTATTAATAAAATCTAGGAGGCCACCGCACCATACGGAGTCTGCTTACTACAATGTCAAGATCCAATCAGCCTCTAACGAAAAAACAGTTCTGACACCGGAATCGTATGCTCTCATCTGTTCAACTTATCCGCTGCATCTTCTGCTTGTACTGGTACATTTTAGTTTTTACACTTCCTCATGACTGAGAGGTGACAGTGTCTAGCGTGACCGTATGTGGTTTTGCCCTTTCGGGTATATTTCTATACTTATGTCTTTCTTTGTTTGAAAGTGTGCGTGCTTCCTGCAATGCAACTTTCTTGTGTGGGGGATAGTGTGATGAAAACGATGGCCATGCCGCCGAGGACAAGAAGCAGCAGTGGCGACAGCAAAAAAGACCGTTTTGTAACAGCGCAAGAAAGATGAATACAAAAAAAAAACTGAGACATACAGCATAGAAAAAGGCGCTGAAGATGAGGAAGAAGCGAGCCAGAGAACATGGGAAGAGGATGATACGAGGTCGAAGATCTCGAGTACAGAGGAAGAGGAGTGCGGATGGAGGAAATTCCGCTCCACGCGGGACACCCGGACACATTGCGTCAGTCGATGGGACTCCGAGTGTTTTAGGCCCAGGCCATTGTCACTCAATGAGTACCGCCAGCGGGAATGGAGCAACGACCCAATCCTGCGTTTCTCCCCTTCAGGTGCTGCTGCAGAACCGTAGCTGTCACTGGCTGCTAAGGTCCCGCTGCAGTTACGCTGCCTGCTCTCGGTCGCCTCTGGCGTCACCAGCCAAGTCTGTGCCCTCCTGCCGCGAACTGTGAGACTGTTTGTTTCCCTAAACCACTCTTCAGTTTGCTGTGAGATAAAACGTTTTTGACAAATTTTACCCACGGTCTGTCTCACTTGATGATCTCGCGACAACCCGCAGGTCTAAAGATCCTGCCGATAACATCACACCCTACTTCAACTATTCTTTTCTGAAGCATCCGGCAGAAAAAAAAGCCACCCAACAAGACGCCAAGAGCTTCGCTGTAAATATCAAAATGTAAATAAAGTAGCAAACAACTTCAATGACGCGGTTAAGCGGCAAGTGAGGAATGTTGTGGTGTATGGTCGGCAGGCATTGTGTTAAACTATAATTTCCCCGAAAATGATAAAACCAGTTTGAGAACAATATTAATAAAGGCGTCACATCAAGGATCAACGATAAGAGCACTTTTATGTGAACAAATATTGTCGGGCGCATCCTAAGGACAGAGCACATGAATGCTCGAATGTCTGTATGATTTGACTGACTCCGCTCCTGGGAAAGCTGAAAACAAACACAAAGATAGGTACTGACGAATGACTGCTCCCCTCCTTGAATGCCCCATGTGTCAAAGTTTGAGGCTTGGGCTTGGCGTATTTTGTACTCTATGCAGTCTCCACAATCACCATATTGAAGGGCGTCCCTTTGGTAATTGTTCTTTTCTTTTGTAAGTGCTAGGTCGCCAGGAAAATCTAGCACCGCTTTCTTAAGATGACAAATGTTTTTGCTGATTGGCAGGTTATGATGAAAATGGCGTTTCAAAATACCCAATGCCGCAGACGCAGCAATCAAGCATACCCGTGGCATTTCCTGGGTGCTGTGAAAAATGAATACCTGTAAGGTTATCCCCTAATCGTAGTATAACAGCCTAGCTTTTATATATTGAAGTAGGTGCTATGCCAGTGTCAAAGATGGAACTTGTAAGAGTTGCTGATTTTTTTATTCAACCTTACCAAATTGCCCCCAAAATTATGTTACTGCTTCCAAAACGGTTGTATCTATACATTTTATTGAATTTTTAATGAAGGGCCACCATGATGTCAAAATTGGTTGTAAAGCTTTTTTTGCAAAGCACAGACCTACACACCACGTCGCCAAATTTATCAAAGCTCTACAATGAAACTTCTAACATCCTTGGACAACATTTTCGGTTACAGTGCCGGGTTCTACTGAACTGACAGTCGTAGTGCCTACTTTGTTAGGCCTCGCCGTAGTTTTTGTGCTGGTAGTTTTAGTATATATTTGTGACCTTGGTTCACAGACGCCATCGTGGGACCAGTAGTTCTGGGGTTTCTTCACGCACACGCATGGTGGGCTGCAGGGCCTGGAATGCAAGGCCCGCGTTGAGCACTGAAAAGGTAAAGAATGAAGTCATAGATTCAGTTGTTTTTAGCCGACTGGTTATTCTCTTCAGTAATAATCTCCATTTACGCAAAACACAAGGAAGTTGTTACAAACTCACGAAAGTGGGCAAGGTCTAGTTTGTGCAATGCTGCTAATATGACTTTAAGAAAAGTAAGGCTTTTCCCGTAAGCGCAATAATTCGTCTCTTAGGTTTGTGTGAATGTTATTGAATAGTTTCTAATGTTCGTTGGAGTGCCTAAAGAAAAATTGGAGCGGAAAAATTACGACGAAGAAGGCGTTTGGGCATGACAAGTATTCACGAACTATATTTTTTTTTTACTTTCTGACAAACGCTGGGCTTCTTCGAGTATACGGAGTTATTTGTGGCAAGATGTTGATTCGCGTTTTGGGGACAAAAATATTTTCCATCACTCCTCTTTCCAGTCTATTTGAGGATTTGTGATTGGCTATACATAAAGCTTGTCCTGTCTACGTGCCTTCATTCTGCCCGTCTTTTTGGCGCTCAAATTTTTATTTTAACATCATGACCAAACTCTCACTGGAAAACCTTCTATAGGTGAAGTGTTCTTGCTTAAGATTTCAATGCGCGTCATGTGCCCCTATCTGCTGGACAATTAGGTTCAGTGAGTTGCACTGAAGCGCATGTGCGAAGGGTGTACAATCTATGGCAAGACTCAGCGACCAATTGCCGGTGACACAGACATTTTTTGCCTAGTCGCGTGGTAGCGATGCGGCCAAGCTTCCAACGATAGGAACTGCGACGTCTCTCTCCTGTGGAGCACGTTTCGTGAAGTCACACTTGCCATGCTTGCGCTCCTAAATGTCAAGATCGTTGCGACCCGATTAATACTCTTGCGAGACACGGCGTAGTGGAGGTTTTGCTCTGAAATATAAGTAAGTACATTCGAAAACAGTAACAGCAGTCTTTTCGCACTCCAGGTTCTTCCACCTGTCTGCACTGAAATTATGAGGCGATAAACGGAAGCGATGCGTCGCCAGAAGTACAGAAAACTTATTTTTTGGAATCTTTGAGGAGATGCAAGGCAAGTGAACAAATATCTAGATGACGAAACATACAGTATGCTCAATTGAGTGATTTTTATTGAAAACAAGAACAACATTTTGAACACAAACAAAATAAACAGCAAGAAAAGCAGCACCCAAAAGTCACCGGTAAGTGAAATAAGCAATAGTTCAGCACGATTGCGAAAATATATGACCGTTTGTTACTTTTCATTCAAAAGAGCTACCGCAAATACCGCCCTAACAAAATTGCCATTTCAGGGCTCAGCCTATTATGAAAAATTTCCAAGGATAATCATTGGACGCTTTCGAGTCTCTTAGTATTAAAAACGCAAATAAAATGTTTCCTCAAATACCTTCACATTTTGAAACAGAACAGGAGTCAACGACACTCCGAAATTTTGGGTGATTAGCAAACAATATATTCTTCAACCATCGCGGAAATAATGTGAGAATGGTCACATCACTACTGCAATAATGATCATTCACAATTTTCGCATTTTTAATCACTGCAGTAGGTGTCGTAACGCTTTGCTTCCTAGCCTTTATAAAGCCCGTGTTGAGTGTTGCAAACTTTTTAGTAGTTACAAATTACTGGTTCCAAACACTAGCCAAAAAAACAAAAGGTTTGAATTTAGGAAAGGCTGAAAGTGCGAAACTGATCAGGCTTGGCAAAATGAATCGACTTGTCCGAGTACACACAGGCATTAAGTGCTTTTGTGCCACAGAACACACGATACAAAATATCAAAATAACAATAATAAGTATCTAATTCGTCTTTCTAAACTTAAAACAGCATAATTAATTTTATATGACGTACCTATGCAGAACTATCACCAAAAATATATTTGAGAAGGAACTGCTGTGTAACTAAAACGTGACAGGACACGTCACTTTGAGATTAAGGCACAACCTAAAATAAAATATTTGCTGGTATTTTTTAACCAACTGAACAAAAGACCAACAATAGTGGGAGGGCTACAAAGACTCGGCATTTACTAGAAATGTGTTTCACGGCAGTACCCTGTTTTATAGCGGTGCTTTCAAGCAGTTTTGATTTTCGGACTTTAGATTCGTATAATGAATTACCAACTAGCTCAAACTCGCACGTTGTTGAGTATTTTCTGTCTACTCATACAAGGAATCACTGATGCAAAATACGGACTAAAATAGCCCGCTATTTTTTAACGAGGGATTTAACACTCAAAAACTCAGAGAGTTTTTTAACCATGGACAAAACAAGTTTTTTATTGCAGCGAACAGTAATTATTTCACCGCAAGAACACTCCTTCCAGGCGTAAAGTTAGCAGTAGTTTTGGAAAGGTGACGGAGGCGGTAAGCTCTACGGGGCACAGCCTGCAAATGAACGTGCCTGTGATTAGTTTCGGTCTACATACTCAAAGTGGGCCTATAGGCCGGGCGTCCCTAGCAGGGCGCTACCACCGCTTTAGCAATCAGCGCCACCTCAGGAGAAAAGTTTGGCAGTGAAAGGCGTTGCTGCTAGCAAAGCCTAAATAGTCAAAGGGGATTTTTAGTGCGGATAAATTTGCAAAAGGAGACACCCTTGACGAGGCACGTCACGTTCACGATATGCTGCAGTTCAGAAGGCGGGTTACGCCTGCAATCAGTGTGTTTATACCGAAGTATGTCGAGCAACGCCCGATTCTCAATGCGCGAAGATTTGATGTAAAGCTTGAATTGGAAATTAATTACGCAGTGTGACCTTCGTAATGCACAAAGAAAATTTTATATGCTGTATAATTGCCTGGATGCAGATTGTTGCATCCAGGAACATCACTGCAGCTAAGTGGTCGTGCAAACCCACCAATAAGGTGTGATTTATTTATTTATTGATTGATTGATTGGTGATTGATTTATTTATTGATTGATTGATTGATTGATTGATTGATTGATTGATTGATTGATTGATTGATTGATTGTGGTATATAATGCGTCAAAGCTGCGCAGGCGATGGAGCGTGCGGTAGTGGAGGACTCCGGATTAATTTCGACCTCCTAGGGATCTTTAACGAGCGCCTAAATCAAGAATGCACGAGTGTTTTCGCTTTTCACCTCTACTAGAAAAGCGGCCGCCAAGGCGCGGAATCAACCCCGCGTCCTTTGGCTCAGCATCCCAATGTCACAGGAATGCATCCTCTACACTATAAAAAAACTTAAGAGGGCTGTGCTATTTTCGTTTAGGTACTCTGTCATACTTTTCAAGCATCATGCCAGAATTGACCTTTGTAATCCCACTGATGTTCACTTTTAACGCTCTTTGTAGCCTATCCGTGCCGGCTTTTACGTGTGCAAAGTGGAAGAAGGCGTGGTAGTAGCTTCGGCTGTTGCATTTCGCAGATACCCGATAAGTTATAGAGTACGGGCGCAGGAGGGCCGCTTCTGATCCCAGGATGCCGTGCCTGGGATCAGACGCCACAAAGCTTCAGGCTGCATGACAAAAATTTGTAAAATGCCATAGAGTTTCCACGACCAGAAATTCATCAAGCGCGTGAGTACATGCCTGTTTGTTCGGACCAACCGCATCGAGGTGCCGCGCCTTTCTTGTACTGCGGAAAATCCTGACGGAAGCCGATAGACAGGAATCGGGTTTGAAACTCTTCAAGAGCACCCGTAGCTGTTAGCGCCGTCGACCACGCAACTTGTCTTACTAGATTTTGCATACCCTAATATACTCACTCAGCATAACAACTACACACCGAAGGTAACGAAGCAAAGTGGACAAATTAACGGCAGGATGAACATTCGAACGCACTGCGAAATTTTAGGGAAGAAAGAAGCGCAAAGGTGGCTCCACCCATTGAGCTGAATGGTCCTTATAGCCCTGCAGTGTGTATCATTTTAACAGCTAGCTTTGCTTTCACAATACAAGGTTTCTTCTCTGGTATTTACATGATGAATACGTTCCCACTTGTGGCGCACTAGTAAATATACATCAAATGTATCTTCGCGCGGCCGCAGACGAGACGGCATGAACTATGGTTGAGGATAACGCGATGTATTTACAAGATAAGGCGTTCTATTTACATATGGGACCTCTTCAATGTAGCGCACTTAAACACAAGCACTAGGGAAAGAAAACGACAAACCACAGCGCTGACTCACAACTGATGCTTATTAGAACAGACACATAGTTAAATACTTCAACCTAAACCCTTGTGACCACACAATCTACATACGTCCCGTTCCAGCGTATCATTTCCAAAACATGACAGGCATAAAAAAAAACCTGTGTGGATGAAGGCGCGTGTTGTATTTACGTTCCAGAACAATTAAAAACTCAAACTGACTTCCATGTAAACGAATTGACGGTACACTAAAGCGCCAGAGTGAGTGAGTGAGTTTTTAAATCGCTCTGGAACGTAAATACAACCCGCTGCTTCACCAACACAGGTTGCGTCGTGCCTGTCATGTTTTGGAAATATTACGCTGGAAGAGGCGAACACGCCTCTTACTATGCAAGCACGGCCTGGGCGAGCTCCAAAAGTAGGCGAAAATAGCATCGCATTTGAGCATCTCCGGTGACGCTAAGGGCGTTGATCCACTGCGTCCGCCTCAACTAGGGATTTTTGCTATTCCAAGCCGTGGTTTGTAGCCTTGCCTGACACAAGTTACAGCTGAAAACATGGCCCATTACTGAGACATCAAGAAGGCCCAGACAACGGTAACATCGGATGCCAGCATGCTATTTCACATTACAGAAAGCAAACGGGGTTTGAAGTTAAATTTTAGACACTGTTTAATCACGTACCACCTGGTATTAACGTCAGTGCTTTATTTTGTTTTGCCGCCGCAGATCGTGCATGGTTTTTGTCTCCTTCATTGCTTTATAAAATAAATACCGCCTTATCGACCGGATAAAAAATGAAAAGTGTGTTAATTTGAGCCAGCCTAGGCAGTACAAACAAACAAAGCACCTTGGGAAATACACTTGAGTGTTCCTTAAAGTAAAATGTTTTGCACGGCAACAATACATTTCGTCGAAATAAAAACATTTGAATTTCAAAGACTCCCATGCCCTGCTTCCGGTAAACTGATTCTGAAAGCATTACTGGACAACGGTAGGGCGGGCACCCGTTCTCACAATATTATTATTACCCTTTTAAATCTTTTCTTTCGTTCACAATGACTCACCATCCTCACGCCTTCTTCTCATAAACAAAGATAAAAATTGGGCAGGACGTATTTTGGCACTTTCTATTTGCCTAATTGTAGCCTTATACAAAGCACGGCCATGTGACGTTGCAAGACTTGGTGGCCGTTACCCTGTTCGTTTAATTGGTCATCTATACGCAGGCTGCTGAATGTCGTTGAGCCTGCCGCGCTTGCCCCTCTTTGCACGCCTCCTCCTCATTTACGCATACGGGGGCTACCGAGATGAAGTGCACGTGCCTGGACAGAAAACACCGACGCAAAATAGTCCTCCAGGGGCCAGCTGGTGTCTCTCCAGCCAGGAGCTAGCTCGGCCAGGAGGAAGCCAGCACGAATGTTTGAAGTAGTCGATCATGTTTTGCATGCTATGTATGCTGGATTTTTTGCCAAAAGCATTTACAAATATTTCGTGCTAAAAAGGTCTGACTTAAGAATCCCCCCCCCCCCCGGAAGAGGGGCCGACATAAAAACAAGGTGCTTGTGCGCAAAGTAAGATACTGAATTGCAATGGTAATGCAGGTGACCAACAATTCTTGTTAGCATAGGGTGTCTGTAGAAGACACTGTTTAACCTAGAAGTGGACGTGAAGTATATGTTTCTCATTTAGGGGAGAAAACATTGACTCGCATTTTATTGCAGGTACCCTAAACGGAACATCGCTGACGGCGTATATTCATTGATCAACGGAACGATGTTTAGTAGATCGGGATACTTACACTTTGGTAACATGGAATGTAAAAATATAAGGCGGATACCACCATGACGTTCCTATAGAAAGAGCCGAAGGTGTGTTAGCACAGGTTGCTCATCAACTACTGCGTATTTTTTGAAAACATGCTTCTGATTTTTCTGCACTGACTTCCATTATTTGCGGCAGTAACACTTTTAATGCCGAAATTTATGGCTGGTTGCTTTCTTCAAAACTCCACAGTTGGCTCCCCAATCTGCCCTTGTTTTAACCTCATATACAAACAATATAAAATCCTAAATACTACATTTGGACGGAACATTCTAAATTAAGCCACTAACTAAAGGGGAGGAGACGGGGTTTCCAAGACTGCTCCCGCATTACCGTTAAATCTGTGCTTGAACATCTCTGAATATGGCTCGCTAAAATTCACGGTGATTACGTATGCCGAACATAGGATGGCTTTAATGACATGTGCATTACTGCACTGATACCTCCATACCGAGCAAGTAAAAAAATATAAGTGAACACCTTTTATAACACGAAGCAGCATTCATCTAAACGCGAACAGCAAATATTTAAAAAGCATGCACCGTCTCACGTCATAGAAGCGCGAAAAACACATTGCAAAAACACGCACTCATCAAAGGATTACTACTTTTGTACGCTCCTACAAAATATCATGGAAAATGACCCTGAAAGTTTTGAAATTAGTTATTTCGAAAATGCCCAGCTGTGAGGGAAACGAAACTCAACGGCGAAATAATTAGTGAGCATGCAATTATCGCTCAACGTTTTAATTGTCATTTTTAGAGTGTGTTTTATCAAGAGGGAACGTATTCACTGATCCTTCCCTCAGGATAAAACGCTGTCTTACCATCGTGATTTTGTTTCTTGTTTATGCGTAGTATCCATGCTGTTAATTCAAATGAAAGCCTGATCTGGTGTTGACAATATTTCGAAACGTCTTCCTATGCAGATATGCTGAACTGGACGGTAGGTTTTTAGACGGAACATTTTGCACTTCCTTGTCAATGAAGATATCAATTCACTGCATGATTCCACAGATAGTTCTATTTTTAAAGGTGACCGCTACATCTTTCAGAAATATTTCCAGGTAGCTTTTTTGTTCAACTTTGGACAATCGAAAATCGACGTGGCGTTGAGGCAAAAGGACACTGTAATGGCCCCGCTGAACTAGGCGCCTAGCACCAGATTACTCCACCGACAGGAACTAAAACAAGAATTCATGCTTTAATACCTACATAAAATACAAGTATACATATATACACTGCCCCGTAAGAAATGTCTATAAAAATAACACATACTACAAATATATATAGCGGAATAGAGGTAGAGGTTTTTTTGCTTCATAGAAGAATAAACAATAAAGAAAAAATAAAATTGAAGAAAGCGCCGTGTAATCTTTACTTGTTGCAAAGGAAACGAGACTAGAGTAAATGATATGCACAAAATAACACGAAAATACAAAACACTAGCAATACCCTGCATGTAGAAATCGCTTTAATTTCACGTCCAATAGTGGCTACCGATAAAGTGTATTCAATTATGTGAAACACCAAAGCATGACTTATCAGAGGCTTAGGCTCTAGCGATTTTTGCGTTTCTGTGTCATAACTCATTTTAGTTTGTATTGGTATTCTATAACATTTTGACGCCGAAAAAGCACGCCACTTCAGTGTTAGTGTAATTAAAAAGAAAAAAAGCTCTGGGTCAGTTTGAGTATGAGTTTTAACGACGCAGTTCTTCAAGAGAACTGAACACATTATTTCTGAACAGATTCTTGGATCTCTAGAGGAGAATGCTAGATTAGGAAATTGTCAACACAACTTTAAAAAAGGTTTTTCAAATGAATTCAATTCGTAACAATAATTCATTCTTTTGCTGCGTGTCATGATAACATTGGCAACATTGATGCTGTAGTTCGACATTTTAAAAAGGCATTCGTCAAGCTGCAGCTTGACAAATATTTAACAGAAAAATATTCACATTCCGGGCAATTTTGTTTTCTAGATGGCAGCCTGCCTATGAGACCACCGCCATCATAATTAACTTCATCAGCCTACTAAGGTCCACTGAAGGACGAAGGCCTTTCCCATCGACCACCAACCAAATACTGTCATGCGGTGCCCCAGTAAGCAGTTTACGAAAGAAGTAGCGTTTTTCATCCCTTGATCGTGTTATTGGTGTTCCTCATGGTCTATACCCATCTATTGGTATCCATTCTGCTGCCCTAATGGCCCACCAATTGTCGGTTCGTCTCCCAACATGGCCAGCCTGAGACTATTACTTTTTTTTTATTTGACCTATGATAACGTCGATTCTAGTTTGCTCTCTGACCAAGGTAGCACGTTTCCTGTGGCTGAGTGTAACACCTGACAATATTCATTCGATGACGCCTTGAGCCGACCTCATTTTGCGTTTTAGTTCTTAGCAAGACACCAAATTTGAGCTCGGTATGTTCATAGAAAGTATGCACTGATTGTTGATTTTACGTTTGTCTGGCAGAGGTAGCTTATTTTTCATCATTCGTGAGAGCTTGTCCAGTGTTCCCAGCCCATAGCTATTCTCGCCGGATTTATCACTAGTGGCTGGGGTCAGAACTAACCACCTATCTGAGGTAGTTTTATTTTTGACTTCTTCTAGCGTTTCGTTTACTAAGCTGAAGAGGATGTTTTCAGCATGCTTATCCTAGCTTACTTCAGATTTATTCATATTTACCTTAAAACCCACGATCATGCTTTGTGATTGTAGTTCCACATGCATGTTTGCAGGTGTTCTGCAGCATCACTCAGTGATAGTATGTTGTCCAAAAGATTCAGATGCTTCAAGTATTCTCTGTTTGTCTTTATTTCCATGCTTTTCCAATCACGCTTTCCAAACAACCCCTGTAGACATGCTCTCAGTAGTTTTGGACTGATGGTTTTCTCCCGGTCTGGCGCCCATTAGAATCCGAAACTGTTATCCTGCCAGTGCATCCCTTATATACTTCGTCTAGAAATGTTATATAAGTTTCCTCTATTCCCTGGTCGTTTAGTGCTTCCAAAAGCGCTTCGGTGAGTGCCGAATCAAACGCTTTCTCGTAATCTATAAACGTAGTGTGAAGAGGTTTGGTGTACTCCACAACTTTTTCTATCACTTGGTTTAAGGCATGGAGGTGATCCAAGATTGAGTACAATTTCGCAAAGCCAGCCTGCCCTCTAAGTTGTTCGGGGTTCAAGCTGCCACCTATTCGGACAAGCATAACTTTGGTAAACAGCTTATAAACTGAAACTAGGCTGATGGTTCTGTAATTCGTGAGGCCCTTGGGAACTCATGTTCTATGGATCAAACTTTCAGAATTATACGGGCGTTTCTCCGAACGACAGGCACTTCTTGAGTCTTCCAGCATTCCGAAAATAATATGGCACGCTTTTTCTGTACAATTTCTCCTCCCCCGTCCTAAAGATCTACGGCTGTGCCGTCGTCACGAATTTTCATATCTTTGAGAACCTTTTTATTTTTCTCTTTAGTTACTAGTGAGACATCGCAAGTTGAGCTTGCGCTCTTCGTAGTTTCTCCAGGTCTAACGTCGTTGGTGTATAGCCTGAAGTAGGATTGTTTAGCTACCTTTATTATCACGTCGAAATTGTCCGTAATGCTTCCCTGCTCATGGCGGAGTGTATACATCCTGTCCTCGCCGATGGCTAGGTTTCTCCTAGTTGCTTTCAAAATTCGCCCAATTTGGAGCATTTTCTTGGTCGCTGCCATGCGGTTACTGAGTGGGCCCGGCCGCCTCTGCTCCAAAAAAACAACATGTTTATATCTCTGAAACTATTGGAGCTAACCGGTTCAAATTTGGTACAAATGTGCGTTAGAACTGGATGAAAAAGGGAAAAGGAATTGCTAACGATTAGATGTAGGTGGCCGATTGCCCCAAATAAATGTGAAAATTGGCGCAGCTTCGTGCACACGCGTCCGCCATGATTGGAAGCCTATAGAACATAAGCAGGCCTGGTTGTTTACATTGCGGCTTTTAGTTGTAACATTACCAAAAATGCGCATAGCGACCTTATTTACCTTCTCAAACTATCGGAACAGCAACGCGGTGACCCGAGAATGGAATCAAAGCGGCCTTCAGGTCGCGGAAGTTAACTCGATTTGTTTTATTGGCGTGTTACGCAACCTGCGCGGCCGCCTCCGCGCCTAGAAAACCTTTTTCTCGACGCCAACGGCTTTTCAACGTTAACGTAGCGCCGTTTCGCGTATTCCTGTGATTACGGGGGTGCCCCAATATGGTGTTCCTAGTAAACTTTTTTGTTTGTTTTATATTATGAGTATGGAGACGGTACTGCCGCTAATGTTCAAATTCCATTTCTTGCAGACGATGTTAATTGTTTTATAAAGTCAGCGTTATTATAATGAGATTGAACTCAACAAAACATTGATAAAGTGCATACGTACTGCTTAGAATGTGGAAGAGAACTAAACGAGAGACAAAATAAGCGCACTTTCACTATGGGGAAAAAGGATGACCTGCAAAGCTCGACTGTGTACCCAAATAGCTCGGAGGAAACCACGTTTGTTTGTAATTTCCAATCGAGGAATTAACGCTTTGCCCAATCAATCTTTTAAGGACTTCGGAAAGTGTCTCGGACCTGAGGCTATGCGCGCGCGCCATCGCCGCATACTTCCGACGTACGAGTACTGGATCTCGCCACCACAGCACACGAACGCAGCCCGAGTCCTGCGTTCCATCTGGGACTTCGCACGCGAGGCTGAAATTCTGAGCCTTACCTAATTTTACCCCCTCCTTTCCCGCCCTGCCATCCTTATGGGCCTCTGAGCCAGCCCTTGTCTTAATAATGTTACATCTATGTATGTATGAATGAATAGCGTGTTCTGATGTTGCCTTAGCATCTACATTTTGCTGTAGCACAAGCCCCGATTGCTTCACATTTTGTAATGTGAACCAGGATATGTCGTACCCCCCTCTTCTGATTCCAGTTAATCCCATTTACTCGCGACGCTCCGGGTCGCGAGTAAATGGGATTCACTTGCCTTCTCACCACCACCATCCCCTCTTTCACAAGTTGCGCAGTCAGCTGACGGTGGCCGTAGGGCCGTTATCACATAATTGTGGAGAATCGACACCTGTCCAAATGGGTGTAAAAACGCCTGAAAACCGACGCCACCGCCGCCTCCATGAATGTATCCGCAGCCGTTGCTTCCTCACGTTCACTTCGCCCACAAGCAGCGGGTTCTAGCGAAGTGAACGCAATTTCTCTCATTGGAATGACGGCGTGAGGTCATAATTTTTGCTAAGCATGAAAGCCATTCCTAGAGATATTGTTGCGTCGGTGGCCGCCGTTGGTCAGCTGGTCATAGTTCTTCTAACAGGAGAATAACAATACATCTTATTCTGGCCGCATATAATGCCTTTCCCTATCAATTCGCCGGCGTATTTCACGCTTAATTTTCCGGTCATCCCCCACTGCCGGTTTAGGGGTGCAGGGGTTGGGCGGGAGGGGGCATGCACACAGAGCATTGCCTAATTCCGCTACCGATGACATACCTGCTGTGGTGGTGGGAGATTTATAATTTGAAGTCCAATGGCTCAACGTGCCCTGTCAGCTGCCCTCTGTAATCGAGTGGTTGGTTCTGGGTTGGTGTGTTACACAGACAATAACATGCCTACGACTGGGCAGCGAAAAGGACACCTACCTTGGTGTCCGCTAGAATAAATATACCGGCCTTTGAGCCGTGAACTTGCTATTGGACGGATGCATGTCGTTCACTTGGAGGAAGAATAGGGGAAACTAAAGAAGCGTCCGTCGCAGCCGAAGCGTGACAGGACGCGGGAACAGCGGAAAGCCACTGCCACTGCTGTGGCCGCCTCAAGCTCTAGCTGGTCGAGTAGCCGCCAATCTCTTCCGGATGATCCATCTGGCCTTCGGGGAACCCCGACATGGGCCAATATCACTTGTTCAACTTAAAGGGGCTTTCAGAGCGACGTTTTCGACTGTGTCTTTCACTAATGTACCCGCTCATGAGCGGTTGCCGGTTTATGCGTGCACGGGTTCGGAGTGGAGGGAGGGGCGACGGGCACGCGCAGCTATAGGTTTATGCTCTTACTCATGAAATGACTGTTGTATTGGCGTTAGCTTTAAACGTGGGCGTGAAACAGCCCAATGAGGTCGGTCCAGTGTCCTCAGTGGTCGAGTGGACTCGGTTGGCGTGTTACACAAAGAGTAAGGCGCCTACGACGGAGGAGGGAAGGAGATGGTACTGCGTTTGTCCGCTGGGATAAAACTCTTGTCTTTCGAAATTTCATTCAGGTAATTGGCTAGAAATCAGGCTCAGTCATAAATTACAAACACACCTGTTTTTCTTGTGCAGTCCGTGGTGGACGTGCAGCTTTGCCGGTCATCCTTCTTCACAGAGTGGAACGGCACGAACTTTCTTTTTTCAAGCGTCAATTTTTTTTTTGGCTTCCGGCCAGTAATATCCTGGCCCCATTGCTCCCACTGGAGCCAACAAAAGATTTCACTAGTGAACGCGCTCTACTAAGAGAGGTTACGTCTAGCCGACTCGTGGGGCAGCGATTCGTAATGGGAAGACTACTCTAGAAGACGAGTGAATGGTTGAGCAGGCGACGCGAAGGGGTTGAGCGAAGTACGAAGAAAGATAAGAGGTTCCATAAATTCGTATGGAAAGTAGACAAAACAGGACTCGTCAGATAACAGGGAACGAGCAGGGCGAACTGCTGGAATGAGAAGAGATGGTTAAGCTTGTTAGGAAAACATTGGCATTGAATATCAGACAAACGACGCAACATGAGAGCAGAGATGATACAGACTGGAGATGAGAGAAGAAAACGTGGCACCCGCGGACAGGGAACAGAGAGAAAACGAACAAATGCAGTTAAACAAACCTTGCCACGTAAGGGCAAGAGCAAAGAATGGAGAGAAGATCTTAAAGAGGTGAAGGGGGACATGTTGGAACAGATATAGAAAAACATTTAGGAGAACAGGCGAAGTAAGGAAGAGAAAATGAGGGAGGAAACCTAGCAGCGAAAATTATATTTGAGAAATTACAAAGAAGATAGAAGAGCCTGGCAGTCAGAAGAAGAGTAGGAATGGAGAGGCAGATTGGAAATATTCTAGATAAATACTCAGAAAGAAGAGGTGAGTGCAAAACGAAGTGTAGAAGAAAACCAAAACACGAGGTAACGGAAAGTGGGGGCAACCTGAGGAAATGGTAATGTTTCTTGACAGACGGCAATATACGTGTGATGTTGGGTGGACGACATAACCGTGGGGTGGAGTAAAAGGGGAAAAAGGAATAGACGAGTGCAGAGAAAATGATAAATAAATGCGAGCAGCATACCAGAAATGGATCGAATGGTAAAAGGGAAAGGGATAGAATAGTACAATTGAGTAAGTAAGTAAGTAAATAAGTAAGTAGGTCTGTAAGTAAGTCAGTAAGCGTGCAAGGAAGAGTGAGATGAAGACATATGAAAGAATATTACTTGTCGGTAGGGAGAGCGAAGGCTGTGAGGGGTGGATGACACAAAGATGTTACGAGGAATTTTTGTTAAGGGTCACCCAAAACGTATCCTCCTGCAACTTTTTTTGCAGCGAGCTGACAATTTTTTTTTCATGAATACATAGGTAGGCTACAGAAATCTTTGCGCCAGAACGTGTAATAGGCGCTATTCTGTTATTACGGCCGCAAAAAACAACCTTAGCAGAAGAGAGATTACTGAACTCAACGTCACATCAAAACGGTTCATCTCGCGCGGTAATATCCGACATGGTAAAAAGTTCAAAAACACGAGGACACAAGAAAAAAATCTCCCCTCAATGTTTGTTAAACAATGACGTGCTAATGACGAAAACGATTGACATACATAAAACCCCGTGAAAAACATCAAAATATACTGAAACTGCAGCTTTCAGGAGGAATTTAACTGCTGCCAGATAATCGTTTTACTTTGCTTGTGAGGCAAGAAAAGGGGGACACATTCGTTCATTATTGTTCGTTGCCAATACAAATATTTCAGAAGATTTCACTTTTGTGTTGCATCCCAAAATTAAGCAAGATTCGTAAGAATACAAATTCTGTCGTGCAGTAGCCTTGATGCAGCGATCCTTCAAATATCGTCCTTCCGACAATTACATAACCGCCGCACAATGATATCTTATGCGCTCGTATTGCAACGTCCGTTCTGCGCAACGTGTCTTTTCCAACATGATGATATAATCTGGTAAACAACATCAACATTATTCTCTAGCGTACGTGTACCCTGCTTTGCTGTGTAGCAGGCTTTTGCAGCTTCATTATTCGTAGTGTGTATATGCGTGCCATGTTGCTTGGAGTGAAGTTTAGGGTTGCTATTGTTGCGGGTCCGGAATTGAGGATTGCGGAAGGTTTCACCTTTACGGGGTACATTGCGCTTTGCGTTTCCTGTAACTTGGCCTAGAATCGCAGGTAACCAACACAAGGAAGCCCGCGAATTTCGCTCTAGTAGAAACCGTTTTCTTTTTTTGAGAACCGTGAGCAATTTTGGAAATTAATACAGCTTGCAATAAAAATATTTACCACTTAACAATTACAAGGATTTTGCTTGAGAACAGTGTATTAAAATGAACTTAACAGCACAGATTAAAATCCATATGAGCCAGCGTAAAGACATGCTCTAGCGAATTTTATACACGCAATATTATACACTTGATCACATTTTACACTATATACTCACACTGATATGGTAATAAAGCCAGCAACGTAAGGAACCCTCATTTTATGCAAAAACACTGGCTTTAGTTTATCTGCAAACTAAATTGACCACCGAAATTGAAGTACTCGCCAATATTCGCGGAACAGGCAGGTGCATATATGAAGTGTTAAAACAACCTAAGAAGCCGGCTTTTGTCCTTTCCTTACCGTGCTTGAGGCTTCATGATTTTGTTTTTATCCTAATGCCCAGTAAAGCGTAACAACACTTTTTGTTTGACTTTTGATATTCAAGAAATCGGTTGCGCCGGATGAGATGGTATTAACCTCGTACGGTTTATGAAAAAAAGAAGCGTGCAGCCTGTATTTGTGATGCTTAAAACTCTCAAGCTCTTTATTGCACACCACTTCTATAGTGTACCGACCACTGCATGAGCTCCCACATTTTGAAGGTTAAGGCACGACGTCAATCTTTGATACAGAAAAATAGGCTTTGACATGACAGTTTGGAGAAAAATAAATCCTACTTTGACATTCAGATCTCACTTCATCTTAGTTGAGATTGGATGGCCTACAATTGTGAACACCGCCATGGCTTTAGTATTAAACTTTTCAACTGCATATTCTTTGGTACGTTTGGACATGATTTCTCCCTTGGCTAAGACCTTTTGTGGACAGGAAACATGGCCCCGCTTAATTATTCCTTAAACTCAATGCTAGCTGTTTAAAGCTACACCCAAAAATTACGTAGTTCAAAACCACCGGCATAAAAATTCCGAGCATTTGCAACTGTTTATCCTCGTGTATAAATGCAGATTCCTCACTGATTTACTAATTGTTTCACTTGAAATTTTGGACGTACGCTTTTTGGATTTACTTTTTTACTGGGTATATGGCATCAGTAAGGCTGAATGTTTACAATATACAACCAGAGGGAAGTCAATAGGGTAAATGTACTTTTCTAAACATTCTAATACATTTCTAGTCATTTGATATACCGTAGTGGTTGTTGTTTATATGCGTACTTTGCACCATAATCGTCATAAACATCAAAAGCCTACCTACGCCCACTGCAGAGAAAATGCCTCTCCCATTAATCTCCAAATATTCTTGTCCTGTGCTAACAGCGACCAATTTATACCCGCAAAATTCTTGATCTCATCTGCTCATATAACTTACTGCCGCTCCCTGCAACACTTGCCTTCTGAAGGGATCCAATATGTTACCTTTAATGACCAACAAATATCATGCCTTCGCATTACATGCCCTGCCGACTGCGCTCTGTTCTTGTCCCTTATTATGTACCTTTCCTCCTCCCTTCCATTGCTCGCTGAGTGGTCCTCAGTTTAAGCTGAACCTTCTTAGCGAGCCTCCAAGATTATGCCCAGTAGTAGAGTGCCGGTAAGATGCAGGTGTCACACGTTTTCTTCTCCAGGGACAATGGTGGGGTTCATTGAATCTGTACTTATAATAATATGTAAAAACTAGTGTTAGCGATTCACTGTGAGCACCCTTTCTGGCGCAGAACTGGGTTTGGGATTATATTGGGTGGGTTGAGACAGCCATTCATCTCTGGAACAAGAATTGCGCGATTCTATGTCTTGGTAATTTTGGCATGTCTTCGTATACGCCGTCATAGAGACACGCATCGGCATCATGGTCTTAATGAACAAATTTCGGAAAGCCTCTGTAGGCACTCATTATCCACCTAATCAAGTATGCCATGTCATTTATGGCTCTCAAAAAAGATAAACATAATAATCTCAACTGCGCCACCAAGAAAGCGTACAAACAGCACGTCGCAATTTGCGTCACCCTATCTACTGGGCTTTTGGCAAGGGGTAATCACAAGATATTGTAAAAGCTTCTGGAGGACAAAACAACAGTGGACTAAACAACACTCAACTAGCGCAACGAGTCGCAAAGTCCTTCAACAACTTCCGATTACTTACTCTTGCAGGTATGAGAAAAAAGGTACTCCCACATACACCTAGCGGCCTCACATCGGGTACTTGTCATCGTAATCGTATTATGCATCGGAGAAAACAGTCTTCGATGGCTAGCTAGGCCGGCTGGTCGATATCGCCTCCGTCGAGAGGAGGAACGGGCGGTCTCAGTCAACGCCGCAAAATACCCAGACCGTGCGGCTATGCCAATTGTGACAGTTAATTAGCTGCGTTTTTACTGTATGTGGGTCAGTTTGTACAAGTCGGCTAAAGAAGGGTGACGAAACAATTATTCAGGTTACCAATGCCTCCATGTTCGCTACAAACATTTTTCGAACTGACTCAAACAGAGCTACTAGAATGTTTTGTTAGACTATATTTTTACCACAAGCGCTGCGCCACTTTCATCTCTTCAGTGTTTCGAATCTCCCCTAGGTACTCCTTATATAGAAGTCAGTACATTCGTCTTTGCCAGGTAATGATCATGCTCACGAAGCGCCCCAAGGTTTCACCTACCGCGCCCGCCTCGACCTTGATTAGCAATTCCTTCATACATGGGATAGAGCGAGAATTTCAACATCATACCCCAACAGCTCACTATAGCTTAGACCTCCTGAACTATATTGTTGCGCACCCTATCCTCAACGATGGCAATCTCTGGCGTTGCGACACTGCTAGTCCAACAGCTTTCCTAATCCCGTATCCTATAGCCGCCTGCACCAAGTCTTATAGAAATAGCCATGCAGATGGTGTTTGGTACGAGCTAACCTGCAGAACATCGTATTGGCCTGTTCCTAGCCTTCACGACACACATCACAGTCAATAGCGATACCATCTCTGGAGCAAAGGGAAGCCCTGACGCTCATCTCAAACCAGGAGACTGAATTAGGCATCGTCCCGCTGGCCGAAGATGCCGCAAGGGCTGACGGCCTTCTGGCCGCCATCTCATGAGGAATGACTGTCGGAGGAATGATCTCATGAGGAATGACCTTTGCCACCTTTCCTCGCTCAGTTTGCGCAGAACCATTTCATATCATCACATTAACCATTATGCCTTTGTCTTCTTAGCTACGGCGATTCCCCATAGCACCCTGTGTTGAAAAAGATGACGCTTCGCCGCCCTCGTGCCCATCATCATCATCATCAGTAACATGTTCCATAAAACCACTCATCATAACGAGTTTTGGTGGCTCGTCTCTTTCTCTACATTTTTGGTGCAAGAAACGCGGGACCAAGTGGATTCCAGAGGTGAGCCACTCCGAGCGTATTTGCCTTATCTTCGACCATCCTTCTTACCTCTGGAGAGCAAGAAGGGAAGCCGTCATTTCCACGAACCCGGTGATAAAGCTCGGAGGCGGCTACAGAAGAAGACGAAAGGAGCCGGACACCCATTCGTGCTGACCTTTTTCGACACATTTGAAATCCATCTTCGCGGCTTACGAACCTCCTAAAATGATCACGCCGTCCTTTGCCCGGTGAGTACTATCGCATCATCAACGACGCCTGTAGCGCTGGACTGGACAATGGAGGCTTTATACGAAAGACGTCCCTTCATCCGGGACAACTGACATTGTGATCGGGCAACGTTCAAGACTTTCTTCGTGGGGAGCAACCAAATATGCGTGAGTTGACTGATATCCTAAAAACTGCGAGGGGAAAAGACGATTGTTCACCGAGATTAACAGAGAATTTGAAGATACCGTGCACATTGAGAACCTGCAATCCGAGATGTTTGACGTATTTCATTTTGAGGCCACGGAGATAGCGGCAAAAGTGAAACTGGAAATGAAAATAGCCGCGAGAAGATCTAACCGCAAGCTCGAATTGCGTCCATCGAATAACAAGAAGACCAGTGTAGACGACAAATGAAGTAGCAAGACATTCCCGCAATAGAAAAGAGCCATCTTCGTGTATGTGCCCAAGACAGTACGTACTATCCAACGCATATTGATTGCCCAGAAGAAGTTGCGGTGACCATAAGTGTAGCGAGGCATGCGCGACTGGAAAACAATTTTGCGGATTTGAACGTTAGTGATCGCCCATCCAGAGCAACAACGACTGCATTCATTCGCCCGGTTCAAACGACACTTAAGCCCGTTCTACATGGAGAAAATTTCGCCGCGAAAGCGGAACGAACATTCGCACTTGCGAAGTTCGCAATTTGCCTGAAATTGTCGCCTACATGGCGCGAACACCCGCGATTTCGCATTTAGGCCCTTTCTTTGCAGACTGAATTAAGTTTGCCACCAGCAAGATTGTCGTGAAATTTAGCAAGGGTGGTTTATGACTTCTAGCAAGTTGATTGCTCCTCAGTTCGAGTAAATGAAGGGTTGATTTGCGGTTTTATAAAAAGAATCCCCCCCAAAAATTCCTTAAACACAATGAACGAACAGCACACATAGAAGAATCAGTTTTACGGTGGCCCTCGATTTACGTTTGCGGCTATACAAGCACGTCCATCTGGTATCCAAGCGGCAAGTGGTGCCGAGCTGTGCTCCTATTGGCCGCGGTCCTAGGCCCAATCTAGCCATCTTCGCCGCACGAGTTGGCGTGTGCTCGCCGCCCCCTTCAAATATTAGTAACTTTCCAGAGAAAACACGTCACAAAAAGGTAGTTTATGCCGGGACGAGCGGCGCCGCACACCCGTTATTCCGCAGGCCGAAAACGCTCATGTAGCGAGCAATCTAAGTGCCCACCACGACATACTGGCCTGAAGAAACAATGAAACTCCATTTAAAAAAAAAGCATACAAAGCACGCTTCTGCATCCTTTCGCCACATTGTGAAGTTTTCTGAAATAGTCGACAGCATGAAATCTCGGAAATATTGCCATAAAGGCAGAGAACGAACAACCACGCCGAAACAAGAGAACTTTAGACCAAGTTTCTCTTTTGCACGTGACGAATTCAAGCTGCAACCGGCCGCACTGGATACGGACTTGCAAGTTAAAGCGAAAAGATCGAGTCGCGATGATCCCTCGGAAGACCGAGAAAATAAAGCGAAGGAAAGACGAAGGAAATTGCTCGTACCATACTACAGAACTCCGCATGGCGTTTGAAGCGATACGAGTAATGCGAGCTTCTAAGACGACAAAACGACTGCCCCCTGGCGGACAAGGAAGTGTAGACCTGTAAACAGCAATGAACGAATCCCTGCGTGGATAACTTTCTACAGAATCCAGTTCAACGGTACTTCGCAAAATCAGAAAGTCTACTCTTCGGCAGGTTTACAAGCATCGATTTCATCGGTGGACAGCAGAAGCGGCAAAAGTTCCGACCTGCTTGCTTCAACGGACAAATTCTTGATGCCTTTCACTCTACTGCATTAGGCCACGGACGCTAGCACGCTGTGAAGTTTGTAGCCATCTTCGCTCAGGAAGAATGTTGTTAAAGATGATGCGTCGCTGCCCTCGTGCTCATCATCATTATCAGTAACATGTTCCATAAAACCAATGCTCAGAGGGTAATGCCGGCTCGTCGTCCATTGTCCACTACCCTACCTATATCAAACGCAGCCAGCCAGGAAGCAAACCTGACAGCAGCGGCAATCAAAGTGGGGTTTTCAGAAACGCCACATTCGTGTGCCTGCAAAGTAAAAAATTACCATTTTTCTCATTATTTCCCCCTTAAAACATACAATAATACCGTTCCACGATGTCCTCTTACCCTTAGAGCGCGTATATTTGTGTGAGAAGAAAATTTTGTGTTATAGAAAAGTCTCAGTCGTATTTGCCCTGGAGCACCACATACGTAAAATTCAAAAGACCGAAACAGATTTCGTGCACAGATTTTCTATTACCGCGTGGTCCCACTCAGACACGACACAAGTTTTTTGTTCCTTTGGGTAGCCCATACGATTGCCAAAACGAAGTTTATATTGCGATTGCTAGACCTGACTGCTGCGGCGTTGGCGTGGCATGGCGAGTCGAATCGGAATTCGAGAAAAGCCAGCGTTTATTTGCGTACTGTACAACTTCGCCGTCTAGGCCAGGGGCAGGAACGAAAGAGGGCGCGGAATGAGCGAGCGAGTCAGTGCCCTTACTTGGGCCAGGAGCTGCGTCGGCATAATCGTAAAAAATGTCTAGCTAGTGATTACCTAGTTATTACGGCAAATGCACGCGCTCACAGCCCATGCCCGTCGGATTGATGGATTCTTGTGCGCACACTGTACACAATAACCACACGCACGATATAACACTGACACGCCCGTGAAAACACTGAAACATGTGTTGTATTCTACGGCAGAGCGCTTCACTCGAGCACAAAGTCGTCTAGGAGGCTGGCATCCATCGAGAGTGCTGTGGAGTTTCAGGTTGTTCCCGCTCTGCAAAGTGAAAGTTGCTTCCGTAGAGAAGGATGTCTCTCAATTGAAATTGGGAAACTGCTTGTCCCGGGAGAAATTGAGTCACAGAAGTGTTGGGCTAGAACACGTGCACCGTTCGGGGCTGATTGACCGAACGAGATGTCAAGCATCGCGCATGTAAGGCCAAAAATGTTGAAGGCGTAAGCTGCTCGGTGTGGAGGCAAACACAAAAGAACCGAGGTGGTGGTTTTTATTATTGACTGAAGGCTGACATATCACCAAGACGGCATCACCAACCGCAGAACAAGGACGGTGGCTGCCATCGTAGCGCTTTTTGCGCGGAGTTTGAATCGCTTCCGAATTGGCGGCTGGTTCGGAGCGCTGCACAGTTGTGACGAGGATGCGCTCTGAAAGTGCGGATTGCTGAATGGCTAATTTTGTTGGAGAGAGAGTTTACGTACATATGCATACAGTACCTTAAATCGCGTAGCTTTCTTCTTGCATTAAGAAATGTGCTTACAGCGAATGCTACGTGCTGAAGTTTGGTAGGACATGAAAATACTTCCATTGCACAATTCTTGCAGTGAACTGCACGACGAGCGCCTTGGATTCTGTAAAATAAGCCATTTTTTAGGAGTATATTAACTTATAAATACATCTCTGGTGAATGGAGACTGATTACCTACTTGAACTCTTAGTATTCGAAGCTTGAGCTATAGTCCAGGAGGCATTATTCTGGCGTGCCATAGGTGTAGTGCCTTAGTTGTAGTGGCATGCCGTAGCGTGGTTCCGGTGCCAACACGCGAACCACACACTTACGGCTGCCCTTTTTGCGGGCTGTGGTAGTGGCGTTCGCAATCGGTTTTGAGTTATGCCACATGGACACAACAGCGATATCAAGGAAACGTGTTCAGCTACCAGCATCGGCGAAGTTTCAGGGAGTCCTGTGGTGGACGACGGATCAACATTTCTTGCTCAGGACGACGGTGCAATGTGCGGATACTGTTTGCAGCAGCACTAGGATAGTTGCCAAAGCTTGTCCTGCTGCTGTCATCGGCACGTGTCTGCGGCTCTATCTCAATGAGTCATGGGTGCCTCTTGTGAATGAACAAAGCGTCAAACACCTTCAGGGGTGCTCATGATACGATTAAGGGATTCTTCCGCTGCTGCTCCGACTCGGCACTTCGGGTTGGGTTGCTGACATGCAAACCGCACACTTACGGCTGTCTCTTTCTGCAGGTTGGTGAATGCTGTCTTTATAAGACTGGTTGGCCACTGCTCGAAGATCCTGGTACCAGAGCCTCCCAGGTCCTTTGTTCGAATGTTGGTTTGTGCTATGTTTAGAATTGATGAGTTTATTGCTCTGGTTTCTCTGAGGGCAACGCTGCTTTTGTCAGCTGATGCGGAGGAAAACCCAGGGCGAAAAAACAAGGAACTAGAGCAAGAACTTGTAAAGGCTGTGTGTGGTCTACCACAGAATATTGAAGCACAAGACAAGATTATTTTATTATTGTAATTATCAGGTTATTGTAAAAATGTAACATTGTAATTATTGTATTTTCAACCGGCTCTTCTCTTTCAAGACACCATATATTCAGAGGTGCTTCTCCCCCCGCAAAACTGCTGCGAACTCCGTCTTTTTTTTGCACCAGTGAAGCAGACTCGCGGCGTCGCAGCGGCGGCCGAAAATGTTGAAAGCACGTCTTCGACATGCGAGTGAAAGATGCCTGATAACGAAGAAACGAGAAGCATAAGAAAGCGCGCCGGGTGTGCGTTTCGTAATCTCAACGCGGAGGTCGGTGGTCGGCAGAAGGCGCAGCAATGAAGGTTTGCACCTATCCGCCATCTACTGCTCATCTGGAAGACGTTCGCTGCCGACAGTACATAACAAAATCTCTTAAGGCTCTACGGAGTCTGTGAACAGCGTTACCTAAACGCACTCGAAGAAGCCTAAACTTTTGGGGAGGCATAACCCTACTCAGAAATGTTAAACCAATCAAAGCAGGATGTGAAAAAAACTACCACCCTTGTAAGCCCAGATGCCATATCCCGAATTTGTCCACGCCAGCTCCCGCTTTTTGACTGCATAAAGCTACCTGGCCCATTTAAATCAGAAACTAGGCTGAATAAAAATAGACTAGAACAGCACAACACCCGAAGAGAAAAAAAAATATGGAAAACCAATTACGATCTAATGCTTACTACAGGTACCCTTCGCTCAGCGAGCAAAGTACAAAAGTTGAAGCCTACCTGAAGGAGACAAAACAACCAAACCTAACAAAATAGTTGCAACTAAAATGCCCTAACCACGGGTAGAATGATGCTAGAGTAAATATACTCAAGAAATTGTTGGCAGAAACGACATAAAAAGGACCAAACCACTGACCACTGAAACGTAAACCGAACAAAAGGTCAAACTAGTCGTAACGGAAATGCCGAAATATTGCTTCTAATCAACAAAAAGACCGCAAATTTGTCAGTAGAAAAAAAATTGCTTCAACTAAAACACACAATAAAAAGCAAAAGCACCACCCCTCCTTCTCCACCCCCCCCCGCCCCCATGGTATATGAACCTGTTTTACAGGATTGCTGCCTACTGCCTAAGAGGTTGTACTGCTGGGACGCATAAAGAGGCAGGATATTTTGAGTAAAGAGTGTTTGTTGTTTATCGCCATGGAATGCGCTCTAAAGACCTTCAAGGATTTTTATTAGTGCCGGTCGATTTTACACGTTAGCATGAATGGTTAGAATAGTAAACTGTAACGGGTGTGAGCATAGTAATAAACACAACTGATTTGCGAGTGTTAGAAGGATTTACAAGCGATTGTAAGCGGTTTAGTAATTTCCGAAACCCAGAAGTACCTCGCCAAGCACGTGTGAGTCCACCGGCCCGCTCCTGTTGGGGTTGTTTTATGGCTAGCCACTCTCCAAAGGGTCGAAAGAAGAGCGGCCCACCAATGGCGCCACCAAACTGGAACTGGCCGCCAAAAAACACGCGTGGGGCGAGTGCACCTTTATTTATCTTCTCAGGACGGGGGGCGATGTGATCGGGTGGCAGTATGGCGGGCACCCGCGAGCCTGTTTGTGGCAGCGGCGGCAAGGTGCAGGCTGGAGAGCCAATTCCCGGCCAGTTCCTGGTGAGGAAGGATGAGATAAAGTTGGGAGGAGTTGTATGTATCCTTTCTTGGCGGAAGGGCAACTTTGTGAAAGAGCTCCCAATACCAGGGTTTTGCATATTTGGTTGGGGGTATACTTCTTTAATAAAAAGGGTAAAAATGGTCTAGGGGGCCATTTCACTAAAAGCAGCCTATTGGTATGAGGACAATACTTCTAACAAACTAGAAGTGTGATTGGAAATGAGTTCAGCTTTTAGTGACTACGGAGAGATCCCTCATATCGGTGGAACAATTATGGTCTATATAAAATTGTTTGCATAAACCCGACGCTAAATAAATACTCTAAAACACGACTGCATGCAAACATGGGGTAGTCTGCAAGGAAATCGAGAGGGTGAATTGGGATGTGGTGGAAAATATTGTTTGAAAATATTTGCGTCTGTCAGCGTCCAGTTCTTTATATTTAACAAGAGTGTGAACGGTAATGCTTGCCCCCATATAGAACATTTGGGCTTTTGTGGTGTCATTTGAAAGGTAAGAATGCCGGCCGTGTGTGTGTCCTATACGTAACCTGGGAAGTGTAACTTCACTAATTCTGTTCGTTTGTCTGTTATGTATTGCCTAATTTTGGTTTAATTCCTTGTGTTTGTTCTCTGTCTGTGAGTGCCTTTCTTCTTGCTATTGCTGCCGGTGTTTGTGCCCAGATAAGAGCTTTCAGTTCAGTGCAAGGTATTAATGTCACGTCAACCTCATCACTGTGGGTGGCGGCAGCTGCTTTCTGTCAGCAGACGCATTGCCAACTATTCCGCACGGCCGGAAGCCCAAAAATATTGGTACTTTGGAGCCCCCATGGAGTATGCACACATCATAGTCGCTATAGTTGGTTGCAATATGTATTTTTGTTACTTTACCAGGCGATAAATCTATTACGACAGTAAGTAATTCTCCGTAATAAATTACATAAATGTTCTGCTTTGTTTATGTGTTCAACAGACGTGGTAATACTGTATGCTTCTGCTGTAAATATGCTTGGGTTGCAATTCATCGTTTTGAAACAGGCAAAGTTTGGCCCAGGTGCCACGCATGCCAGTGCGGAGCGTGTTTTAGATATGTGCATCAATGCAGTGTAGAATTAGGTGCATTGTTATTGTGTTGCAGACTTAGGAAGTGGTTTTGTGTGCAGTTCGGTTCATTTCAGTTTACAATGTCAGTCGCAAGACACGGGTAGGTGTTTCGAAGGTGCAAATAAATCCGTAAAAACAGTTTTTTGATTGTCCGTAAAAATATTCCCATCACAGAAGCCTCAGGTTTGGCTCTAGAAGAAATAGTTGAGGAAGTGAGGGGCCTTTTTAAAACAAGTTTTGCTGTAGTGTGATCACTTATTAGTGTTTTACAGGGATGCCGAGGTAGCGAGGCAAATTTAACGGCATGCACGAGCACACTGAATTTACGCTGGTGTTCTAGAGACCACATGTCAGACTCCACACAAAGACATAAAACAAGATTCGCACGGAAAGCACCTGTAGCTAGTCTGAGTCCCAGGTGGTGAACAGCATTGAACATCTTCATGGTGGTTTTTGATACCGACTTCTTGCAATGCTCCCAGAGTCAATTTTAGACGTAATTAGGCTACGGTATATTTTCAGCAATCATGTCTTGTTGTTGTCGCAGGACTGGTGTCATAAAACTCTAAATAAGTTTAGGGTCTGCATGCACTTCATTTTGAGTTGCTGAATATGCGAAATGAAAGTGAACTTGTTGTCGAGCAAAATACCCAAAAACATCTGTCTATTCTTCACTCGGATTTGGTTTAAATTCAGCGTAATGCATGGCTGCACTTTGATGCCTCGCTTCCTAGAAGACAAAAAACAGGAGCTTTTGTGTACGTTGAACCGAAACAATTTTCAGTCGCCGAATCAGAGAGGTAATTAACTCCTATTTCTACCTATCTTACAAAAACTGCTACGCTACATGATTCGAAAGCTATCTGGATGTCATCCACATAAACTGAATGGAATAAAGAGCGCAGCAACACATCTAGGAAATATTTCATATTTACAATAAAAATGTTGCAACTCAAGACACCCCCTCAGGAACTTCATTTTCTTGGTTTGAAACTTTGATACAGTGAGGAACCTACACAAACTGTGAAAACACGGTGCGTTGGGCAGCTTGATTAAATTATAAATGCTTCCCCAGATTCCAAGTGACTCCAAGTCCAGTAAAACTCCGGGCGCCACTGGTTTCGAACGGCTTGTCTAAGTCAAAAAATACCGATATGCAATATGGATTGGAACAAAAGCATCTCGTACATAATATTCAAAGACAACAATATTGTCATTTGTGAAACGATGCACCAGAAAACCCGATGGGTGATTTCCCAGTACACCATAAAACTCTAAGAAATACAGTAACAGTCGGTTTATCATCTTTTCTAACAATTTTACACAAGGCAGGCTTGTAAGGGCTATTTCCGTGTAGGTGCTAGGTAGGCCTGGGTCTCTCCGTTTGATTCATCAACAGGAACCGAAATAGTGTTTTTCCATAATTTTGCATTGTCCTGTTGTCATATCGAGTTAAGGAGGCAAAGAATTTCTTCAGACGCGTCTTGGTGTAAATGTTTTTCAATCTCGTACTGTTATGTTGTCGGCCCCTTGTGCTGTTTCCTACCATGATGAAAACCAATGAAATTCTTGTTTTCTCTTCTGGGAGAATTTTAAACCTGTCGCGTAATTGTTTCCTCTTTTGAAGAGGTTTAGCATGGCTTACATTTCCGCAATCTTTTCATGACGAAAGATTTCTGGCTTTGAATAGTGAGTAACAACGGATATACATTGAAAATGCTTGCCGAGGCATTGGCCTGATTCTTTAGTGTGTCACCTGTTGTTCTAATACGCGGGAGAGGTTTGTGCTGGGACCCCGAAGTTCTCTATTCTTTTCCATAGCTTTGTGGTGCCAGTGGCTGAATTTATAGGGGTCAAGAACCTTCTCCAGCTCTATGCTTCGCAGCACGTGAATGCGGTCTCCTTTGGCTTTTGCTCGTTTAAATGCTATGAGGTTTTCAACTGTTGGATATGTTCTGAAGGTTCCTCATGCTTTATTTTTGTTCTTTACGTGCAGTCCTACACTCCTCGTTCAACCATGGCTTGGCCTGCTTTTTGTGTTTATGGAAGCTCCAAGAAATAGAGGGATTTATGGCACCGATAATATGCGCAGTAAAATCGTCTGTGGCTTGGTCAATGTCTAGATGCTATGCTGAGATGTGTAAGAAGACTCAGATAATTATTTGAATTTCTTCCAGTTACTTCCCTCTTTTTTAAACCTTGTTGGGATTTTTGAAATTGCCGGTTTGTGCGCTAGCTTAAGCATGACAAGAAAGTGATCACTGCCACACGGATTCGTCGCAACATTCCATTCAACTAGAGAAAATAACGTTGCTGAACCCAGCGTTGGGTCAATAGAAAAAATGTATTGTGTGTTGTGCGGAAAAACATTGCTTGTTTCATATTAAACAGAAAAATGCTAAAGGACAACAAGAATTTTTCTTGGAGGCGCTCTCGAGGATCGTTGCATGCTGAACCTTAGAGCTGGTGGCGAGCATTCAAATATCATACTAATAAGAATGGTGCAGAAAGTTGATTTATTATTCTTTCAAACCATGTTGTCGTTAGGTGGTATTCTGTGGGAATGTGTATTGAGCATATAGTTGTTATCCTACGAAAAATATTGGCCCTCATGGCTACATCTTCTAGAGTAGTTTGCACGTTTAGTTTTTGCCAGGTCACTGACTTTTTAACTAAAGGTGCACCACCAGACGAATGAGGGCAGCCGGCTCTGTCTCTTCGAAAGATATTGTATTGTCTGAGAAAGTTTGTTTGTTGGCTGTTCAGATGTTATACTTGAAGACATAATATGCTTGGCTGGTACTCTGTAAGGATATCGGATACGTCATCAACATTTTTAATTAGGCCCTACAATTCCAGTTATTTAGCCTTTCTTTCATTTTGTTTACCAAAGGAGGAAGTTTGGCGTGTTGTGTGTCAGAAGCATCATTTGTTTTTTGGGTGGTAGAACTGTTGGAGGTGGCTCTTTCTGGCGCTCAAAGAATTGTCGCCTTTCTTTGTACGTTTGTCAAGCCGGTGAGGTCGGCGTAACCTCGATCTCTTCATCTGCTGGCAAAGGAGCAGCTGATGCGTCAGGCTGCTTAAGCCGTGTACCCCTAAGAGTGCTGGCTTTGCGTGCCACATGAGTCAGCAGCAGCGCAGCGTTCGCAGAAGAGCCAGCGACTCCCACATCCTTGCCCACCCAGCCTTAAGGGCCAGTGGAACAGGACGGCGGAGTACAGAATCTCTCACAGCAGTGGTGCTGGACGCCACTCACCGGTGGTTCCCCAACCGGTGGAGCAGTGTCATGGGCTGCTTTGGGCAATTCAAAGGGGGAAGGGGGCAGGACCATGTCTGCACTGCAGTAATGGGTCACTGCCGCGACGAAATGCCACTGCGCCCCCGTCGAACTGCGGCGGCCTATGTTCTAGGTGAGAACATGGCGTGCTTCTTGCGCGCTTCGGCAAAAGGGATGTTTTTGGTGACTTTCAAGTATATGATTTGTTTTTCATTTTTAAAATTGTAACGGGACTGGGAATAGGCTGGGTGAAGATTTTCGCAGTTGGAGCACTTGAATGCGTTGTCGGCCCAATTTTAGTTGGGTGATCATGCTGAGCCTATTTACCGCATTGCAGCTAACCTCTGCATGTGGTGATACCATGCCGATAACTCTGACACTTGAAGCATCTACGTGGGTTTGGATGTAAGGGCGATTGTGAGGCGAATGGAAGGAGCATTGGCGGTCTGAGGAAGTGAGCTTCTGTCAAAGGTCAGTATAACATGTTTTGTCTTGATTTCTTTTCCGTTACATCTCATAATAATTCTTCTTACTGCTTTTACGCCTTCGTCACGCAGACCTTCCAGAAGATCTTTCTCAGTTTCAGTAGAGGGTTTTATTTCAGAAATGACCCCTTGCGATGTGCTCAGGGAGCGGTGCGCTGAGACAATTACTTTGAGGTCACACAGGCTAGTCTGGTTTAAAAGTTTGTCTGACTGGTCCTTGGTTGTTTGAAACCTGCGCTTGAGGTTACTAAGGACACACTTGAAAGGAATACAAACGGACGACGTGGACAGCATGAGCGCAAACTAACAACTGATATTTTAGAAATGAAAAATCAAAACATTTAAAAAGGGTGACAAAGTACGAGTGGAAAAGGTGGGGAGGGGGACTGAAAGCACATTCTTGATAAAAAGAAGGGCTAAACATCGTAGTCTGTTTGATGGCTCTTTATCTTTGCTGGTAGACCTGAGCTACAGCGTTATCTGCGCTTGACGCTTTTATTTACCACGGTTACTTGCTATGGACTGCATGCGAGCAAACGGCCCCCTCAGGCGATTTGGCGACCCACTGCAAAAAATGTGAGCGCAACCCATTGTTTCAGGAAACTTCAGTTCTGGCGAGATCCCACAACAAGACGACACGAGAAATCTGGGAAGCCTATCACATTTCAACACAGCAGACCGAATGCGTGAGCTCATGCTCAATCATGCTGGCACCGCCTGAAATAAAATTTATGAAGAGCAGTCCATAGCAAGTAACCGTGGTAAATAAAAGCGTCAAGCGCAGATAACGCTGTAGCTCAGGTCTACCAGCAAAGATAAAGAGCCATAGAACAGACTCCGATGTTTAGCGCCTGTTTTTATCAAGAATGTGCTTTCATTTCCCCTGCCCACCTTTTCCACCCGTCCTTTGTCACCCTTTTTAAATGTTTTGATTTTTCACTTCTAATAAATCAGCTGTTTGCGCTCGTGCTGTCCACGTCGTCCGTATGTATTACTCTCAAGTGTGTCCTTAGTAACCACAGGCACAGGTTTCAAACATGCAGAACCAACTAGCCCAATTCATCACCTTACTGATGGTCCTTGGTGTATTCTTCGAGAGCTACATCACCTGATGCCAATTTCTTTGCCTTATAATTGCTACCGACATAAATTCAACAAATCGTGCCATGAGTTGTGAACACGGAGTTGCTGGTGAGGGCAATTTCAGTATAAAGAGACTGAATGACCAAAATCTTCGGGAGGTTCTGTGGTGAACACAATATTTGGCTTTTGGGCAGTACTTTAGTTGCTTCGGTGCGGACCCTTTTCGGGCCCCAATCAGTTTTCAAAGCGGTTTTCGAAAATACCATGCGCCATAGTAGAAAGCAGGGAACATGGGTACTTTCCCATTGACGTTACCCTGGTAGTTGATGAGGGTCGGAGCTCCCTGCCTGGTAGAAAGACAGGGAGCTCATCGGCCGGAGCTTCACCAAGGCTCCAACGGCCCCCATTATGGCTTCTACCCTTAACCTTTCAACACCTTGCCTCGGTTGGAGAGAGCTTATTTATGAAAGCTCGGGTTCCGCGGTGTCGCTGCTCACCGTTACCATGACTACTCAAGCTGCCCCGTGCAAGGCGAAGGAGGGCGGAGTGTTTTGGCGTACGATGGTCGTACGGCGGCATCCTCCAGGGCAACAGTCACCAAAGTCAATTTTTTCGTCAAAGGAGCGAAACCACCTTTATAAAACTCTAATTTACTTTTGGGGCTTACGTTGGAAGCACATATCAAATACGCACAGCCAGCTGGGTTACAAATAACTAAATGTGAACAATTGTGCAACGACATGCAATAAAACATTGGGTTTTGGATTGAGACAATTCTGCAGAGAAGCGGAAAATTAAAGAAGGGTACGCCAGTCGTTAAATCCATACCGGCTATGTTCACCAGTTTGTAAAAAGTGCCAATTAAGGATGAACAGAACAGCACTCCTGAAGTCGATGTTGGTGATTTAGAGTAGATCTTGTTTCGGCTATATTTTAGTGTAAAGAGCACAATACCTGCAGTCAGAAATACCATGATTTAAAGAAAAAAACAAGAAGGCATTATTGTGGGTGAATTGGTGCGTCATGGCTGATATGTGAAGGGCGGAACGGGACAGCAGCAACAGGGACCAGCACTACAGCGAAAGAGGACGAAGCGCAACCAAACCAAACCAAAAACAAAATAACCCAAAACGACTTCTACACTGGTAAACTCAAGTAAACTATACTAGCTAAGGTAAAATTTTCTGCCAGAAAACCAATGATGTTTCATTTGAATTCACCGGTGGTGCAGCGACAACGAAGTAAATGAAGCCATGGAAGTAGAGCTAGTGGAAGCGAATAATTGTATAGGCATTGAAAACAACAAACGGTCAGTAAAGACCGTTAATTTATTTTTCACATTTTCAAACATGACGGAAAAGCTAACTGGCCGCATGGAAACATCACGATTGAGGTAAAGGACCGCCTGTGCTAAAATCTTGTTAAAGTAGCAGGCCTCCAAGTCGCTGCTACTGATAATGTATCTCTTTTTCCCAGCAGAACGCATAACAAAGAAGAATGGTTGTCAAGCGGAAACAATAGGATTCGGAAAAAAGCAGCGGCAAACTCTACCATGAGTACAGTGGGACGCGAAAAGCCGTTTTTGAAACATAGGCATATTGAAAAACGGTCCCGATGGCAAACGCCACTGACGCAAACAGCGGCGCCGTCAGGAGATCTTTTCAACAGTGCCCATCAACCCGTACCCAGTGCCTCCTGGGCTTAGCCACACTGCACATGTCTTCCTTAACCGTGCGCGCTCTGGGTATGTTTTAACTGATGACATCGTGGCCAGGTGGCGGCACGCCTCGACTATAACAATGAGGAGCGGCAATTCCACGGCAGCAGCTTCCGAAGACCTTTCGTCTGCTGTGGTATCACCATCCGACCTTTCGTACGTCTGCTACGCATGTGGGCAGTCACTGAAGCCAACCATCCATCAGCTTGTATGGGACTGCATAGGTCTCGTGGGTCCACGTGAGACACGTCGGCCTGCCTGGGTACTCGCTTACGAGGACTGGATTCGTCCGAAGGGCCGCATGAAGCAGACTTTATCCGCACTTTGGCCATTCGTTCTGGACTCCTCCATGTTGGGACACTATTGAGGTCTTCATCTCCCCGCCGTCGTCTTCCTCATGTGGCCTTGAGCCATTCCTTTTATTAAATGTTCGTTTGTTGTTGTTGAAAAACGGTGTTCCTTTAATGCTATTCAGGAATGAGTGGTCGTTTCAACGGCGTATGAGCCTGAAACAATTGTAAGCGTATTTAAAGGGCTGACAAACCGCACATTTTTGTCGCGCAGTGCTATCTGAATCAAAATTGTTCGTCGGATTAAGTAGGCATTCTCGAAAAAGCATAAATCTAAAGTGTAACAAACATACTCGGCAACTCAAAATCACTACTCGATGCATGCATTAACAGTAATGAAAAGGTGTCCCACTGGCGCGGTCCAACCAGGATCGTGATGTAGCAGCATCGAATAAAGAATTTGTACGGAATACTGCTTATTCAGTAACACAACTTAGCAGATAAATTCTCGGTACGGCGTATTTTCTCTCCGGATCCTTTTGGCTTATTGACCTACTGATAATATCGGCGGAATCAACGCAAGAGCAGTTGTTTTGTCAAGTAGAAATAAAATTGTACAGTAAACGTGTGATAAATTTATGTATCTGTAAAGTGCCAAGTTATGGTCTACAATGCACATAGCGTAAACAATTATTTTACCAATACAGAGTTGTGTGTTTTCACAATAAAATTACTTTTAATTTCTGCAATACTGTAACATCACTTGTAAAGAAACTAAATTTCTACTAGGTGAGTTCAGAATTCGGGTAACGCTGCAACAACCGTCTTAAGTGACCACAGCTATTCCAAACAAGGTTATTTTTAGTCACTTTACAGAGAATAAATGCAGTTGCATGTTCTGTGTAGCCATGGAAGATCGTCAATTGGAAATAACCTGTGTCCTAATTGCTTCCAAGGTCAGACCCCATAGCTAAAACCACCAGGTTTTCTTTTTAACAGCGTTTAATAAACATGCAGCCAAAGCCAAATAACTACGCCTTTCCAAGGAAGAAGGTATCGCCACACTGGCAAGTCACATACTTTGTACCTCATGGTAGTCATCTATATCGTATTTAAATAATAGCTGTGACGTTTGCGCCGCTAAGACGAGTGGCAATCGGCGCCCGAGAACGTGCTCGCTAGACACCGCAAGTGGATGATGACAGGATCAGACACTCACTCATCACGCACACTGACATCGCTGAACAATAACTGCTCGCACGATGTACCCTCCCGCAACCGACCGACCAGCTAAAAAACGGACACGTTACCCTTTCACGGCTTAAAACTAACACATTTACGCACCCCACTCGGCTACACACCATTCACACACATTATCACCCCAGTGCAGACACTGCACCAGTCCAGCTGCGCTCTAGCATGTGGTTTCGGCATGTCAGTCAAACCCAGGCCTTGTTCGACTCCCTAATGGGACTCACGAGCAGTGGGAGAGGGACCTTGTCAGCTCAGACCTACGTGAGCTGCTTTGGCTCGCTTAAAGGGCGAAGACTCAAGGCAGCAGCAGCGGAGCCCAGAAATGTGGACCCTGCCCACGAACCCGCTCGACTTCACTGGTAATAAAGTTTGCTCCTCCCCTTCTCACTTTTGCGCGGCCTTCCTGGTGCCTTGCTAGAAGCCAGTGCGAGGTTTTCTCACATCAGTTTCAGCGCCCAAACTCCGGAACTGCATTGCTTGTTTACCATAGATGGTAATGTTACCATAACGTCGTGGAACTCTGCTACATACAAACACTGCCACTGAGCATCGTTGCCAGTAAGAAAGAGTTCCAACTCGCGGTATGTGTTGCGTAGTTGGCAGGGCTCGTCCCCAGGGCAATCGGTAACTGCGAAAATATGTGTTCCTTACTGATTCAAAATGCAACCTTCACTTGAGAAATCAATTTCGATAAGCTACCACCTTGAGCGCAACGTTCCCAATATACGACTGCCAATAGGGCCCGGTAGTGGTTCGATCATGATGAAAACACTATGAGTTCTTCTCAGAAGTTGGTCGCAACCGCTTCAAAAATACTGTTGTTCATTCATCCCGCAAGATCTGGGCGCCACTATGTCATGACTTCAATGTCCTCCGAAAGGAAATAGAGCACTGTTTACATCAGATTATACAAACAATATGATCGAAGGTAAATTTGACTTGCACCTCAATGCAGCAGTGCAGCTAAAAGAAAATGTCCCGTGGCCGCCTTTTCTAATCACGTGTCTGCTGACTTCTTTACCCTCGATTCAATACAATACTAACTCCTCCAGCAGGAAGAAACTACAAAATTGTGGAATCGGAAGGGGGCCGATGTGGCCCACGTTCTTGCGCTTGTAATATATGTGGCGGTTGTGGTTTGTGTACGGCGCAGTTCCGATCAGAGATGAACAGTTGCCTCCCGAACGTCCCTGGCATCTGTATTTCCAAGAGTGTCAAATTGTAGGGGGCGCCTTTATTTGAATATTGTTGCATTTCGCTCCACTCCAAGAGTGAAAGGTGTCGTCTACAGCTTCACCTCACCTCTAAACGCCTTCTCCTCTCGCGAAAGTGGCTAAACGTTTTTCCACGTGTAGGAGTCCTATGTGGGAAAGCAGTTCATTCGAGAGGAAGCAGTATTCTGTCCGGTTCACTTCTTCTTTTATACGTTCTTATCAATAATTTTCAATGGGTTCGCTAAAATTTCGGCTTTGGTTTTCCTCCCCAGAGGTCAGAAAGCAAACCCTACACAAAAAAAAAAACCGGATCGGCGTGGCTTACGGATGGAGGTGCCTTAGGCCCGGCTTCCGACCCCAACATGTAGGAGAAAGGGGCGAGCCGTCGAGACCTATCCTAATTAGCGTCGTTATGCAGCAATCTTAAGACGATGATGGTGGTAAGTAGGATGGTGGCGCGGTGTCATTATTTGTAATATTCTAAACAGTCTGAAAAAACTGTCGAAAATGTAAACGAAATACTGGGTGCGTAGCTATTTCGGCTCCCAAGAGCACGACAAATGACCTGATGCTCTTTTCTCGAGATTTTAATTTTCCGCAAAGTTTTCATGCGTTTGTTGACAGGGGCAAAACGTAAGCATCCAGCGGCGTGTACACGGAATGCTGACCGAAGGGTAACTCATTTGACGTATAGCTTAGTTAAATCTTCTTAAAGCTTATATTGCTCACAAATGATTCAGCAACGCTTTACAGGTATTATAAGAACAATTGAACTTGGCTATTTTTTTCTTCGAAGCAAATGTTATTTGCAGCCATTAAAGGTCTTATCTTCGCCTTACAATTCACAAGCACCTTGCCTGAAGTTGTCTGTCATGGCTCTGCAACATGTCTTAACGACATCGTGCCCGCTACCTGGTGCGCCATTCTTTGGAATAACAATCACTCCAGCCCAATCAACAGTATCCTTAAAAATTAATCTAAAACACACATAATTCTGCAGTGAAACGCTCGGGGTCTGTTGCCTTGGCTGCTTGATCTATGTCACCTTCTATAAACATATTGATTCCCGTTACTTGTCATTTCATGTCACGGGTAGATAAAATTTTCACTTATGTGGTTGCTATTTCCCTCAACTCCCAGAGAGTAAACGGTACAAGCCACCTCCTTTTCGGGTTTCATACTGGCGATTCTGCCTTTCAAACTCCAGTCTCGGCCCACAAAACAAACGAGTACGTTTGTTCAACCGGAATAAATAATTCCCAGCGTTTCGTATTCATCGTAGCTTAATTACAACATGGTGCCACGTTTAGGTGTCCAGGCTGGAAAACCTCATCACTACAACTGCAAGGCGCACATCATCGACGGGGCATTTAAGGCTTAAAACAAAACTTGGGCAAGTTCCCGAACCCGCGAACGTAGAGCACAACTCGCAGTTATCCTAATATGGCATCGCATTAAGCCGTTAAAAGATGGCACAATTATCTTTCTCCCCCGCAGGGGGAATCTGCTAAAGCAGATGTTTGCGTGTACTGTGCGACACCACGGACCCCGCGCACCCATGTTTAGCCGTGCGTGACAGCGCCGTGACCGGGGAAAAGAGGGTCCTGGTGGTTGAGCCGACGCCGACTGCTTGGACCTTCAAGGCCCTTTGGCGAAGGCAACACACCACTTTGGCCTCCGCTTCTCGTAGACGGCACCTCCGGTATGACCCGCCCGGATTGAATCGGCAGTCGCATTTTCCTGTCCTTCCCTTCACTTTTCGCTTTCCTGTCTCCTTTCTAACAACTTTCCTGTCGACTCATTCTTTCTCAGTTTCCCTTTTTCCTGGTGGCTAGGGTTATCCTTGCGTGGCGGACGACCCTGAGTTCAGCCATATTAGGTTATAGTCGTGGTGTACAGCTGGCGTGGGCAGGACGTGCTCGCGAGTTTCTGTCCCGTCCCTTTGTTGGGCTCCATGGTGGGCGGCTGGCACAATGGCTTAAACGATTTTTCATTTTATGGCTGCTTTTTTTCGCACAACTGATCCCTCTTGTAAAAGAGGGGGCACCGACGTAACTGCTAAGTTTTTCACGAAGAACGTTACCAACTTCCCACGCTTCCACATGGTTCACAGCAACGATGAAGAGAAAACTGCCCGACTTGTCTCACCATTTCTGGCCCCGAAAACCCTAACTGCTACCATTGGCAAAGGCTAGAAACTAAAAAAAACTAGCTAATGGAGACCTCCTACTCGAACTGCTCTACAAACACCAGTGTGACAAACTGTCAGGACTAACATCTTTTGGTGAGATCCCTATAACTGTAAGCGAACACAGGTCACTCAACACGGTCCGCGGAGTCATCTCCGATGACGACCTAAAGTATGTGTCTGAGGAGGAACTTCTGGAAGGTCTGAAAGAACAGAACGTCACAACTGTGTATAGAAGCAAAATCAGAAGAGAAAACAAAGAAATCCAGACTAAACACATGGTCCTTACCTTCGCATCCAGCATACTTCCAGAATCCGTAGAGGTAGGATACACAAAAATGAAACTGAGACCTTATATTACTAATCCTCGTCGATGCTACAAGTGCCAACGATACGGTCACGGCTCGCTAAGCTGCCGGGGCCAAGACACCTGCGCCAAATGTGCCTCCAATGAACACCTTGCTGAGAACTGTGAATCCGAACAACAACTCTGTGTGAACTGCAAGGGCAACCACGCAGCATACTCTCGTGTTTGCCCAGCGTGGAAAAAAGAAAAAGAGATCATCACGCTGAAAGTGACTGAAAACCTTACATTTCGCGAAGCACGGAGGCGACTGACACCAGCGCATACCCGATCCTACTCCGTTGTGGTGCAACATGGCGCGGCGCCTGCTGAAGCCACACAGAGTGAGGCTGAAGCAAGGCCCCCCGCGCCCCCAGGTGGAAGCAGCTAGTGCTGCTCCACCACACCCAAAGCGGGCTGCACGGACCCTGGTTTGGCAGTCCCGAAGGCCTCTGCCCACACAGCTAGGTCCAACTCTTTAGGTCCAAAAAAAGCTTCCAACCCACACAGCTAGGTCCAATTCTGCACGAACCTCCAGCATCTCGGAGGAGACAATGGACACAACTGAGGCAGGTTCTCGGCCGTCTACTTCGGTGGTGCAGCGGAAATCCCTTGAAAATGGAAAGAAAAATAAAAACCGTATCACGGGACCGAAAACGTAGTTTTCACCTGATACAAATATAACATGGCATTTCTAGTCCACTGGAATTGTAGAGGACTTTTAAATAATTTAAATGACGTGAAAGAAATATTCGCGACTCATTCACCTGCAGTCTTGTGCGTTCAGAAAACAAACTTGGGTCAAACATAAGAACATAGTGAAAGAATACCAGGTCTTTCGTTGTGACCGAGAGCACGCGAATAGGCTCTCTGGTGGTGTCGCCATAATTGTGCAAAATGGTATTGCAGCTCAAGCACACAAACTGAAAACTAGGCTAGAAGCAGTGGCTGCCACCATGCTTGTATTCAAAACAATCACAGTCTGCTGTGTGTACTTGGAACCACAACTCACGGTAACACTGCTTGATTTGGAAGACTTAGTAAATCAGTTACCAGAACCGTTCTTAATAGTGGGTGATTTTAATGCCCACTCATCCTTTTGGGTAAGTGAAAAAACTGATGTAAGAGACCAGAGTTTAGAAGATTTGATTTTGACCAATATTGTCTGCTTACTGAATACTGGCAAGACTACATACTGCTCCCCAAGCTCAGGAAAGATGAGCTGCTTAGATTTATCCTTTAGTTCATTATCTGTTTTTCGCGATTTTAAATGGGATATTATAAACAACCCATATGCGAGCGATCATCTACCTGTACTCATTAGCGTAACATCATCACCAACCATTATCCCGACGAAACCACGCAGGTGGAAACTTCAGTTTGCCGACTGGGGACTTTTTGCTTCGGAAGCAAATTTAGACCAAGTTTTTTTAGACACTCTTAGTATTGACGAATTGAATGAAGTGTTTACATCCCGCGTTGTTAATGCTACACGCATAGCTATCCCACAGCCCACCGGAGTGGTGAGGCAGAACCACAAAGTATGGTGGACCCAAGAATGTAAGGAGGCAAAAAAGCAGCAAAATAAAGCATGGGGAGTCTTTAGAAGGTACCCAACCCGGGGAAAATTTAATAAATTTTAAAAAGGTAAGAGCTAAAGCAAGGTACATTCACCGAAAAGATGAGAAAGCCTCAGAGCAAAATTAATTCTCGTCCATAAACAGCTCCGTAACATCAAAGAAGGTATGGGAGAATTCATAAGCTATACGGGACGTACTCCCCCTACACACTTCCCCTTTAAACAGCACCAGATATGCAAACAAGCATAGAACAGGCGGATATACTGGGTGAACACTTCGCCAAAGAATAAAGTTCCGCGCACTACACAAAAGCTTTCTTAAAGTATAAAAACACAGCTGAGAAACAACGACTGCCAACATGTGGTGGCACAAACAAAACATACAACACTTTAATTACACTCCAAGAATTAAAAAGAGCTCTTTTGGCTGTTAAGCAGACCGCCCCCGGGCCAGATGATATACATTATGAAATGCTCGCTCACCATCTGGTCCTGCTGTAGAAGCACTTCTGAAGTTTTTTAACAAAATTTGGGTGTCGTGATAAATGCCGGGAGCGTGGAAAAAAGCTTTTATTGTAGCATTCCTAAAACCCGGAAAGCCGCCAACCTCCCCTAGTAGTTATAGACCAATAGCCCTTACGAGCTGTCTGGCCAAAACTTTTGAACTAGTTGTGAATAACAGGTTAAATTTTGTCCTACAATCAAATGAAGTTATAGACACTCACCAGTGCGGCTTCAAAAAAGCATGCTCAACAACTGATCATCTTGTCCGCCTTGAAAATGCCGTAGGACAAGCATTTATACACAAACAACACTGTCTCGCTGTCTTTTTTGATCTCGAGAAGGCCTATGACACTACATGGAGGATTGGAACAATGCGAGATTTAATAGAATTAGGCATACGTGGAAGAATGCTGAACTGCCTGAATGATTTCTTGACAAATCGTTGATTTCAAGTGCGCCTGGGCTCAACCCTGTCGAGGAATTTTGTACAGGAGAACGGGGTCCCTCAGGACTGTATTCTTAGCACAACACTGTTGGTCGTCAAAATGAACTCCATATCAAAAATATTTCCAAGGTCGATTATGTATTCTGTTTATGTTGATGACCTTCAAATAAATTGCACATCGTCCAATGTAACGACATGCGAGAGACAAGTACAGTTGACCATAAATAAACTGACAACATGGGCAGACAGAAATGGTGTCCAGTTTTCACCACACAAAACAGTCGCTATTCTTTTCTCACTCAAACAAGGCCTGCAGACAGACCCCACCCTACACCTAAAAGAAATAAATTTGCCCGTACAAAATGAACACACATTTCTCGGCATAACATTTGACAAAAAACTCCCTTTCCTGCCTCACATCAATATCTTGAAAAAGAAAGCATCATGGGCTCTAAATATAGTTAAAGTTCTGTCTCGTAAACACTGGGGTTCCGACAGGTCATGCCTCCTACAAGTTTATCGCTCCGTTGTACGTTCTTGCTTAGACTATGGTTGCATTGTGTATGGCTCAGCAAGGCAGACCTACTTAAAACGACTGGATCCCGTACATAATTTAGGTTTACGACTGTCGTCTGGTGCATATAGGACATCACACATTAGCAGTCTTCATGTTGAAACCAATGATCCGCCACTTACATACAGAAGACTCATGCTCACGTGCTCATACATCCTAAAGATCCGTTCACTACCGAAACATCTGTGCTATCCCATAGTCACGAAATGCCCATCTAGGACACTGTTTAATTACAAACCCCAAGCTAATAAACCATTGCTCCTGCGGTTTGAAAAGAAATGCCAAGAACCTATTATGCTGGACACATTACCTGGGACTGCCCATAGAACAAAACAACTATCACCTTGGTGTACATTCCCTGCTGTGTGCGATTTTACACTGACACACTTTCAAAAATTAGAAAACACCGCGTGAACACATATTACAGGAGTTTTAGGCACTGAACAAAAAATACAAAGGCTACACCTAATTTTACACAGACTGTTCCAAAACAGCTTGCTATGCTGGGAGTGCAATATTACAAGGTAAATGGGAGAAGGTGATTAGACTACCTCAGTGCGCCTCGGTTTTCACAGCGGAGTCTTATGCAATTCCTGTGGCCGTGGAAATAATAAGGAAGGAAAGCATTCAGAAAAGTGTTATCTACACAGACTCGCTCAGCGCGATCAAAGCCCTGCATTACAAAAATACAGCTAAACCCATAATAGGAGACATAATACACAATTTAGTGACTGCAAAAACACAGGGACAGGAAATTATATTGTGCTGGGTTCCTAGCCATGTTGGGATCAATGGTAATGAGAGAGCCGATGCATGTGCTGCACAGGCTGGTAGTAAAACAGTTACACAAGTACATATTCCTCATAGCGACTGTAGGAAATTTATACAGAGTAAACTCCGAGAAACATGGCAGTTCTCATGGGATAACGAAGGATAAGTTAAACCCACTATAGCAGAGTGGGAATCAAGGAAACATGAGGAACGCTACACAGAAGTCATTTTATGTCCTCTCCGCATCGGACATACACACCTGACACATAACTTCCTTCTAATGAAAGAAGATAAACCCAGATGTGAGGAATGCGACCAAGAGCTAACAGTAAACGACATGTTACTCTCATGTACGAAATTTGAGGTCCTGAGAAAAAAAGCATTTTAGGGTGTTCTACGACGAACACATTCCATTTCACCCCAGTCTACTTTTAGGAGAAAACGCACTTGTTAAAATTTCCTCCGTTTTTAGTTTTGTAAAAGAAGCAGGGATTCTAAGCAAGCTGTAAAGTTCTAACGTGATGTAACCGTTATTATCCAAAAATACACAAAACCTTCTGTTTGGCGCATGATAGCCTAAGTTGCTTATGTGCCATAAAACACAACACAACACACAAATTATCTTTCTCAAATTTCTCGACACAACGAGATGTATTCATATATCGTTCATCACAGCTGGTGTTCCGAGAAAATTCAGCTGGTGCACGGACTTAGTGGCAAGAGCAAGCAACCACCGCCTGATTTCAATCTTAGCTCGTGACTCTTCCTGGCCGACTTACAAAAAAAAGATTCCTTAAAAAAATGTTGTGCCTTCACAGAAGCTACACGCACTTGCAATACGGCTGCAACTGGAGAGGACGAAATTATCCGAACAATACTTCAGTCTTCACGACTTCACAGGCTTCAGAACCAATCGCTTGAATTGCCCAATATTGACGTTGAGTACGAAAAATTGTGTTCTATTTGTCGGCGTGCGGAGCGAAAAGACAACCGCCAAGTTATATGTAATAGGAAGAGGAAGAGGTCGACGGAGAGCCGGGCATCAGCCAGATGAGGAGAAAGAAGAGGAGGATAAAGGACGAGAACATTGTTAAGAACGAGCATGTGATGTTAAAGCGTTAATTCTGTTTGTTGCCAATCTTTAGAGTTTGTGTAATTTCTGTTTGAGGAAATTGATGTGAAATTCCTTTTGTACTTGTATATCCTGGTATCCTTATTTACGTAGTACTAGGTATTCCTGTATATTTAGTTGCTAGCTGTCTAATTAGAAATTTTTGGTTTCATTTCTTGTGTGTGTTCAGTGCTCGTTGCCAATGTGCCCATTGTCAAACTCAGGGGCAAGGACCTTTGTCAAGCTGCTGAATAGGGGCTTTTTGTTCTTGCCTTAGCATTGTTGTTGTTCTTTGTTGAGAATGCTGAATAAATTGAATTTGAAATTGAAACCGAACTATTGTTTGTCTACTTAGTGAACTCGACCCAAAAAAGGGGAACGTTACACTTGGCGCAGCCGACTATTCTGGACAATGTGGGTGTTGTTCAAGCTTACCCAGCGTGAAGATGGTCGTCTGGTAGTCATCGGTTACCAAGAGGACGGGGATAATACGACCGTGATCCTCCCAGCAAAGGACAGTCACCTGACTTTATATCTTTCCTTGCCACGAAAGCGAAACTCACGCTAGACGAGTTAGCATTGAAGAGTAACATCAAGGTGAGCATGCGCGGCGCTGATTTTCAAGCTTGGATGCTTAAGCCAAGTGAATCAGTGAATGCAAGGTCACACCATGCAGAGGGACTCACGCGTATCAAGGTACACATTTTGCGTGTGCAAGAACAAGTTCAGCAGCAACAGCAATTGATGTCTTTCATGAAATTGAGTCGTGATCCCTCCCGGTACAGGCAGGAAGTTAAGCCTGATTGTTTTGATGGTACCACTTCAAGTCCAGCGGCAAGGATTCGGTTCTACGAATACCCGTGCTCCAACAATCAGTGGATAACAGACCCTGATGGGATAAATAATCTGCGAGTACACCTTTCGGGGAACGCGAAGAAGTAGTATGAATTGCGGATGGCAGGAAACGCTGACAAGCCCTGGGCCGGCTGGCGAGCCAGCTTCATCCGCGCATTCGACTTCAACCCCGTTGAGCGTTGGGATCCGGCCATTTTCTTCAAACACAAGGAGTGGACGTTACTGGATTACTTCTACGAGAGCAGAAGACTCCTTCAGCTTGGCGATCCTATTCTCCCAGAGTCGTCCATTGTACCACTCATTTTCCATGGTATGACGAAAGCCGTTCAACGCCAGGCTCTTCCAAGGGCTCCTATTACAGCGGAAGAACTCCTCCATGCGCTGAGTGACGTCTGCGTCGACCCTCTGCCACCAATAGGCTAGACCCGACAGTACTACACTGCTCTGTATGCCATAATATTGGTCGGCACTCCTAGTGGTGCTCATCAGCCAAACAACGAATAAAAGACGGTGATCGGTCCAACCCAAAAAACCCAAGCGAGACTTTGTACTTATTTAAATCTGAATCCAATTTGCTATATGCACCAATGTATGTTAGCGGATGACTAGAAAACGTTCTAGTGGACACCGGAGCATCAGTGAGCATCATAAATGCAGGACTTGCCTCGCCAGATGACATATTTCCTGGTAGGGTTGTCCAGGTACATGGCTACATTGGGACTGCAAGGGTGCTTAATAAACGGACGAACGTCGAAGTCGAGTACCAGGGAAGTAGAGTGCTCGTAGAAACATTAATAATGGACGACGCGAAGTTTAACTTGATCCTACCCCGTCCTGACATGAAGAGATTGAGGCTGAACCTTTCTTGGAAGGATGAGGTGCTCGTTGAGCATCCCAGTGAGACGATATGCGCGCAGACACAGCAGTCCACCAGGCTGGTCGCGAATAGCGAGAACGGCTGTTCACAATATCCCAAACTTTTGTGTTTAGGCACTAATTTGCGAGCCGCAGCAGTCATGGAAGTGCCGTTTCAACGGCGCTATGTTACTACTGTACGAAAAAAACCATATGGCATGTCCTACAAAAAAAAAGAAGTGGCTAAAAACTGAACTCCAAAGTGTGCTGGACTATGGTATCCCGACATTTCGTATCATCATTTGCGTCATCTATCATGATGGTTCTTAAGGACGATGGTACACATAGGCTGTGCACAGACTGCAGGCTAGTAAATCGCCAGACAGACCTGTTCTCGTTCCCAATGCCAAGAATAGACATCATCAATGAAACCAGCGGATGCTCGTGTATCTCTCGAAACGATCTGTGCAAAGGGTATTGGCAAGTACCACTTCAGGAGGAATACAAGCACTTCACTGCATTCGTGACTCCTTTTGGTACATATTTGTACTACAGACTTCCTTTCGGATGGGAGAATTCTGGAGCATGGTTCATGAAAATGATGTACACCATCCTACAAGAGTTCATTGGACAATTTTGTGGAGTGTATGTCGATGATATATTAATCTATTAGAGGAGCAGAAATGAGCACATATCACACCTCTCACAGGTGCTAGACGCCCTTAGTAAAGCTAAACTGAAGAATTATTTCAAGAAGATTTAGTTTTTTCAAAATTCTTTTGTTTTTCTGCGAAGAGTTTTTGATGGCAAGACAAAAAGCATAAAAGAGGAGTCCGTCAAGCGAATCTTACAGCTATGCACTCCCCATCACGTGCATTCTCTACGCGTCTTCCTAGGACTCGCCGGCCACCATAGGGCATTCATCAAGGGTTACGCGACTCAGACGAAATGCCTCACAGCACTGACGCAAAAAGATATTCCCTTTGAATGGGCCAAGGAATGCGACAGCGCAGATCAGGAGCCTACAAAGATAATTTCGTCAGACCCAGTGTTGACGCTCCCAGATTTCCCCAAACCGTTTCAACTGACCACAGATGCATCGCATTACGGAGCCGGGGCAATTTTGTACCACAGAGATGACAAGAAATAACGGAAAAGACAGGTCAGGGCCATTGCTAATATTCTTACACATTTACCAAGGCAGAGAATAATTATTCTACGACCGAAAAATTGGCCCTGGCGGCAGAGATGGCGCTACGTTACTTCCGAACGTACTTGGAGGGCCGACGCTTCAGATTATTCATAGACAATCAAGCCTTGACGTACATACTGAATTTGTTCTATCCAAAAGGGCGGCTGTCCAGGTGGGTCAGTGAACTGCCACAGTTCGCATTTGACATTGCTCACAGACCAGGTGACTAGCTACCGGACGCCGATGCCATGCCACGACTCCACATAACTGCACCACGTGATGATCACCGCGTGAGGCACAGGGGCGGTGTCGCTGAAAGATTGTCGCTTACAGGTACCGAAGACTAGTGTACAAAACATCTTGTCTCTTTCCCATGATTCGCCTCTCTGGCGGACATGACGGATTTTGGCGCACGTGCTGGAAAATCAAGCAAAAATTTAATTGAAACACCATGAAGCAAGGCATCTCTGAATACGTACGGACCTGTCACCAGTGTCAAATCTGCAAGGTCAAGTTCAACCCCAGAGGTAGTGCCATGATCATTACAGAACATTCCAAATAACCATTCGCAACAATCCACCTTGATTTTGCGGAGCTCAGAAAAAAAGGCGAGGGAACAGGCAGCACGCAAGCGTTCCTACTGCCAATTGATGCGCGTACGCGAATGGTCGCGTGTAAAGCCGGAAAGGAAGATGCAAGGAGCGTCATCTCTCTCTTGAACAGGGATATGTTTAAAGACACCACAACAATTGTGGCCGACAACAGACCAGCCTTTCGCAGCGAGCAGTTGAAGAATTGGGCTCTCCAGCGCAATGTGAAGCTATGATTCTCAGCGCCGTACCGCCCTGAAGCCAACGGGTTAGTTGAGAAAGCTATACGTGATATCAAGCAGTTCATTTCCCTCTTTCCAGATTTCAAAGGGGGCTGTAATTGTGCTCTAGAAACCACTGTTGCACACCACAACCACTCGCACACAGATTCTTTAGGATGCAGTTCATACTTTGCATATCATGGGAAATCTGAGTGGCTGCATGGCAATCACCTCCTGGGGATTACTGATTCAATTGTACTCCGTGAATAAGAAACGTCCGAGAGGGAAAATGAAAGGTACCGGATCGCAATGAGGAAGCATTACGATCGTCTTCACACGGGCAAGGTTCTGAAAATGAACGTTGGGGATTATGTTCTTGTCTGGAAAGGCTTGAAGGGTTCAAAGGCTCCTTTTTCAGGGCTCTTCATGGTTGTGAAGACTGCTCGCGAACAAGGAATTTTGAAGTACATATGCTACAATGGACCTAATAACATAGTGGAAGCTGCGTCTATGTTCAAGGTAGTGCCGTATAAACCCTGGAGGGTTGATACGGCAGTAAGAGAAAGAGGTTGACAAAGAGCTGGGCAGCAGCCAGAGGAGGAGAAAGGACGAGAACCGACCTGTTGTTTGTCTACTTGTTGAACTCGACGCAATAAAGGTGAACGTCGCATTATACAGAAGAATACGAAACTTCTCGAAGGGCTCAGAGGCACGTATATCGTCATCTGTTTAGGCTTCACTGACAACGATAGAGGAACGTTTGCTCAACTGTAAATATTTACACATTGTTCACGCGTATCCAATGTTTTTAAGGGCTACCCACGCAACCTCAGTATTTGCATATTTCCAATGCCCTCTCAATCCGCAAGCGTTCCCCTTTAAAAGTGGTTGCACAAGAAAACTGCAAGTTTCTTTCATCTCCGATTCCACCTCACTTCCACTCTTAGGCCTTTCGAATCAGCCGTTCAAGCACATTGCCCGCCTTTCGCCTTACAAGAACTGACACCAGCAATCAGCGACGAGAATATGAAGTCGTGTCCGGGTCCGCATGGCATTAGCTACGCAACTTTCTCGCACTTACCTGAAAATGCCCTGCTCCGTACCAGGGCATTTTAAGGGACTATCAACTTGTGAAAATTACAATATTGGAAGGCCTAGCTGGTCACCCACGTGGTATGCCTGTTCGCGGTTTATATCTTTGTTGAACTTTATTGGAAAACTGTTGACGAAGATGGTAGATAAAAGAATGTCCTGATTCTCGGAATCAGGTGCATTTACCCGAAATATATGAATGACTTACGAAGGCACCGATCGTTCATTGGCCCTTATGTCGACACCCATCACCCTTAAGTCGACAGTTTTTGAGGTATTGAATTCCGGCCACATACCAACTGGAATTTTTTTATACAGACTGGCAGCCAACGACTCTGGCACCCACACAGCCATTCTTACTGCTCTTCACTATGTCACTTTGGAGGAAGATTTTATGCCTGGATTCAGGATTACCTTTCTGGACCTGAGCATTCATGCGCCCTTCCTGTGGTGACCCATCAGGTTTCTCCATAAAATGAGCCGTCTTAAGTCGATCGCTTTTAAGTCGATTGGCTCTTATACAACTGAAACCTATCTACAACTGAGATCTACAACTGAGACCTATCGTGACGAATTATCATCACGATTTACGTAGACAACGTTTGCATCTGGTGTGCATCACGTCCTTGACGCACAGCTCAGCAACGTTTCCAGAAAGCCCTCTTCACTAATTCACCCTACCTTGCTAGTCCCGGATCTTATGTATCGCACAAGACGTCGCAAAGGCGTTCACACGAACGTGCATGGATTGGTTCCCAATTCGTCCGAGTGGTCGTGCCTGCCGTTCACCCAGACACACAGGAATGTTGGCGGGTTCATCCACCTAATCCTCTGCTGCTCGCCCGAGATAAAAACACAATGTTGCCGCGTATGTGTGGCTTCTCTGGTTCTCGGTTACCTTGTTGGTTCATGATAGGGCAGTAACTGCGGATGAATCCTACAGCTTGACGCTTACGCCGACGGCGTCATATCCTGAAATACTTCATCACGCATCGTCTACCCTAAAAACGACGCTCGAAGCTACGCGGGCGAACAGCCGAGAGGTTCCGCGGGTGCCGGGAGTATCCCTGAAACTTGATTGCTTGCGCCTGGTCGTACTCATGTCACAGGAGTGGCCATCTGCCGATTACAGGAACCTCCTTCAACCTAACCCCACTGTCTGATCAGGATCTCTGCGCCCGAGAGTTCTGGGATCCAAGATTTTATTCGCACTTTGTTTTTTCGCAAAAGAACGCAAGAACGACGAGCTAGGCCACCTCGATTTATGGCATGGACATTGACACCTACTCATCTAGGTTTTTGCATCCATGAAAAAACAACTAAAAAGATAACGCCACAAGCTTACGTACTACAAATGGCCTTAGACTACATAAACCACCAAATACCTCAATATACACAGGTTATTAACACATGGGGTCCAATAGGACTAGCAATGGGGAATTAAAAAACTTTGTTAGTTACTGTATTTCGTTATATAAAGGTTCGTTACATCCGGGTTCAACTGTATTTATGGAATCTTCGGAAGCGTCGCAACGCAGATCCATTGCCATCCGCAGCCATTGTCCTGCGGCTGCGTCCATCTTTACGAAATGAAGGCCAGTCTGCCTTGACTGGCATCACCATCATAAGGAATCGCGCATCAAGAGCGCACGCATTGTTTTTTTCTCTTCGCTGACCATTCCACGTTCGATTAAATGTAGTCCTTCATGGTCTCTTCTCTAAAGCCTCGGAAACTCGACCGCTGCTCCGAACGACAACCCTACACACGACCCGCCCCGCCAATCGACCAATGCCATGGCTTCAGAGGACGAATGGTAAACCTGCAGTAATGGTGGTCCCTAAGTGTACTCTGAACCCACCAACAGTTATTTGGCAGTGGAACTGTCGTTTGTTTCGCAGCAAACAAGCATCGTTGTCTTTCTATGCGTCTAAACACTCGCCCATCACCATTGCGCTACAAGAAACAGACCCTGACAAAGTGCATCTCTGAGGCTACACAACTTACACCACGGACCAACAGAAGAGAACAACGATACTCGTACAGACGAGTAAAGCAGCGCAAGTACACCCCCTGCCCACATCTATTGACTACACTTTTATCGAGCTGCTCCCACCAAAGAAAAATCAGATTAGCCTTTTCCTTCTAAATATCTATAGCCCTCCGATGGCCGGCCTAGGGGAGATTGACCGCCTCTTCAAAACGGTTAAACAGCGCACTAGGGGCCATGCTTTGGTAATAACAGGAGATTTTAATTCTCAACACACACCTTGGGGATACCAATGAGAAAACAAAAAAGGACAACAACTTTACGATGCCATACGAGGTAATAGCTTGGACTTGTGCAATGCCCCGGACACTCCGATCCGGCTCGTTAACAGTATCTCTCGAGACAGTACCCCAGATCCTTCTTTAACACACGGAGTTAAAGATCCAACATGGGAATGTCTCTTTGAAACGCTGGGCAGTGACTATTACATTATTCAACTGCAAATTTCGAACTATCGCACTGATTCACAAAACATCGTTACTGCCCGCATAACTGATTGGCAGAAATTCTGCGAATCGGCACCAACCGGTCCCATTCAAGACATCGAAGGATGGGCACAGAGAATGCTAGAAATTTCCAAAAACAAATGAAAGAATTGGGGGCACGACATCGTCAGTCGCACCATGCTCACCATTCTGACATTCCAGGGGCTGGCATGCGGGCTCCCCGTCAGCACTTGCCCGTCCCTGGAACCACAGCTGCTGACTGGACCCTGCGACATCGAAAGCCCTTACCTCGTCGAAGCGGAGCAGCGCGAACCCCCAAATCTGGCTCGCACTGGCACGTTCGCCTGGCAATGACCGTCAACAACAACGTCAGAAGCTCACGTGGCCTGAGCGCGGCGTAATAGTCTGTGCGAAAACACCTTAACAACTCGGGGCACGACATCGTCAGTCCCACCATGCTCACCATTCTGACATTCCAGGTGCTGGAATGCTGGCTCCCGTCAGCACTTGCCCGTCCCTGGATCCAAAGCTGCTGACTAGACCCTGCGACATCGAAAGCCCTTACCTCGTCGAAGTGGAGCAGCCAGAACCCCCCGAATCTGGCTCGCACTGGACGTTCGCCTGGCAACGACCGTCAGCAACAACGTCAGAAGTCACGTGGCCTGAGCGCGGCGTAGATAATTGTGCGACAACACCTGCAACTCGGGGCACGTTATCGTCAGTCGCACCATGCTCACCATTCTGACATTCAGATTAGTTACCTCAAACCGTACTAAAAATATAGCCTCTAGCAATCGCTATGTTATTGCGGTGTCGTGCCCCATCGCCCTGTACTTCACTGTACCAACTGTGGCCTGTTATCCCATGCTCGCGCAAGGCTTACTGAGACAGCTACTGTTGCTACTTAGTGGAGACGTAGAGCTGAACCCTACACGTCCACTAAGGAAATCACAGCCCTTCTAACCGCGATTAAAGAGCTTCAGGATCAACCAGACTGCCACCCGCGCAGAATTCCAATAACTGAAGGAAGCCCTTCAAACACAGGAAGGCATCATATAAACGCTGCCCTGCAGGGTGTCTAAGCTAGAGGCCTATCACGATCATCCTAACGCCGCAACCATCACTGTAGAATCAGGCAATCTAAAACAAGACATTGCAGCTCTCAAGGCCGCTAGTGTTGATGTGAGCACCGACTGCACATAAACAATCTACTTTTCCTCGGAATCGACAATAATGACAAGGAAACGAGGAAAGGCTGAGAAGATTAAAGTTCTGGAGTTTTGCAAAGAACAACTGTCATTTGAAATCTTCTGAGCAGTATCGAACGAGCGCATCGCATCGCAACACCTTCCCCTGAAAAAAAGAGGCCCTAATAGTTCAGTTTATGAACTTTAAGACCAAAGGGAAAATACTGTCTTGCGGCCCCAAACTGAAAAACACAAACTTTTGCGATAAGAGAGGACTTCGCCTCTTCCACCCGTCTTGCTCGATCAAAGCTTTGAAATTCTCAGACCTGCGCATTTAAACTTCATCTCGAAAGGCTGCATGTTGGAAAGAAATGCTATTATAACGATGACCGCCGTCGGACTCCGTCTTATAATGTACTAGACTACTTGAAAATCTTACAGAAATTGAACATTCAGCCACTAACCCGACCGTAAACAGTAAGTGACATTATTCGCCCGCCCCAACATAACGACACTCCCTCGGCATTTGTGATACTTGAACTTTAGCATTGCATTCACTAATATACTCAGCCTAATACCAAATCGCGACCATCATTGACAGTTTCATATGTTACGCTAAGGCGGACATAGTCAACCTAACCGAAACGTGGCTACATGATGACATTCTTGACCGCGAAATCTTTCCGCTTAATCCAAACTTCACTCTATCGTCGAGACCAAATCGGTAGCAGAGGGGGAGACATTCTGATTGCTGTAAAAAACACCATATACTCATCACTAGTATGTCACGACGACACATTTGAACTAACCTGGGTGCAAATTCATTCCCACTGAGTCAAAACCATTGTCGGCGTATCCTACAGACCACCTCAATGTGAACCGACATTTTGCGACCTGCTCAGCCGCCTCCCTGACCGCTATCTCTAAGACGTATCCCGATGCTCCTATCTTCCTTTTTGGAGACTTTAATTTCCCTCACATTAACTGCCCCATCTCTCCATGCCGAACAGACCCCTTCGAAACGAAGCTAACCATTTTGTCAACCTGTCACTCGATTTCTCCCTTCAAAAAGTAATAACCTCTCCGACTAGAGGTACTACTACGCTTGATTTGCATGTTAACATACGCGCCCGATGACGTTACAAGCGTGACATCATTGCCCAGTTTTGAGTGACCACGATTTACTCCATATTACTATAGCACTGCCATTAGGAAAGAAACTCCCAGCAAAAAAAGTAATAACGGATTTTAACAAAGGTAACTATGATGCCATTAATGATGAGCTTGCTACTTTTTACGGCGACTTTTGTAACGCATATTTAGCCCGCTCCGTGAACCGCTAATTGGGAGTTGTATAAAAACGAACTTCTTGAATACAGAACAAATATATACCAACGCTAACCGTAACTGCGACTCGAACAATCAGTGGTCAGTAGGCAACTGAAATCCATTCTAAACCGAAAAAAACGTCTCTACAGATTAGCGAATCAAAGAACAACCCGCCACATGGATAAATACCACACGTGCGCCAAACAGTACATTACAGCACTTACCGAAGCAAAAAACAGAATTTTTTTCTTCTGATCTAACTATCAATTCTGAAATCGAATCCTTAACAAATCTTGACGCATTCTATCACCCAAGTCTAGGTGCGAACAACTACAAATAACAAGTGCTGATGGTGAAGCACTACACAGCAATCAATGTGCAACCGTACTGAACAATTATTTTACCTCCGTGTTTACCTCTAGCTTCGAAACCATTCCTACAATTAGAACCTCCTTCATGCGACACCTTCCCAGATATACTGATCAGCCCTGAGGGAATAACCAACTTAATTCGTAATCTGAAGCTGTCATCGTCGCCAGGCTGGGACAAGAGTACCAGCAAACTGTTAAAAACACCGCACCCTTCTCAAGCCTAATCCTCTAGTTATTATTTACACAGCCATTACAATCAGGCGTCGTACCAGACAATTGGAAGATCGCCGAGATTGTGCCTATCTTTCAAAGGTTGTAACCGCCCACTAGCAACCAACTACCGCCCTATTTCCCTAACGAGTATTCCTTCCAAGGTACTTGAACACATCTTAACTTCTAATCTAATGGCTCACCTGGAATCTTTTAACTATTTATACGCGAACCAGCATGGCTTTCGCAAAGACTACTGATGTCGAACACAGCTTGCAGAATTCACCCACTACTTACTACACCAAATGGACACTAACCTTCAAGTAGACGCTGTCTTTTTAGCACTTCTCAAATGCCTTCGACCGGGTCAGACATAACCATTTACTTGCCTAAACTATCTACCTTAAACATTCCTTCTAACTTACTTTCATGGATAGAACACTTTTTGAAGGGACGCACACAATTTACCTCTGCTAATCATCACTAAGTCCGATCTAAACAACGTAGTATCCGGTGTCCCGAAGGGGGCAAGTCTATCGCCTGTACTTTTTCTAATTTATATAAATGACTTACCCTTAAACATCACTTCAAAACTCCGACTTTTTGCTGACGACTGCGTTTTGTACACAACTATTGCCGCCACTAATGATCATAGCACCTTGCAAACTGACAGACAACATCTCCCTCTGGTGTAACAAATGGCACATGCCATTAAACTTAACAAAGTGCAAATCACTGTCATTCACACGGAAACATGTCACATCTCAGCACACCTATCATATCAACTCTGTTCCAATCAGCTCAGTCACTTCATACAAATACCTCGGCGTGCTCTTGACCTCATCTCTAACTTGGGCGACGCATATCGATACCATTTGTTCGGAAGCCTGTCGCACGCTCGGGTACCTTCGGTGCAATCTAAAACCTGCTTCGCCTGAAATTAAAAAACTTCCTTACCTAACCTTCGTGCGACCGAAACTGGAATACGCCTCAGCTATCTGGCATCTATCTCAAACATATCTAACCCTCCAAATTGAAGCCATTCAAAACCGTGGCGCACGTTTTATCACCTCGCAATACTTTCCAACCATATCAGTGTCACTCGACACTCAAGCTATCCCTCTCCCTCCCGACTCTCCATTTCGCGGCCCGCATCATTGCCCGCTTAATGCCTCTCCACAGCATTCCTTTCACCTGGCCTGCAATCTAGGCACTCTTTACTGAGCCGCCTTACAGAATTTCATCCCTTGTTTAATCAAAGTCGTCCAATAGCCCCCATTACCGGCAGTACATTCAGCATTTAGCTCATCCTTTTTTCCTAACGCTGTGTAACACTATAGAACGCGTTGCCCTGACGACATCGCCCACCTGCACTGATAATAAACGTTTTCAGAGATAAACTAGAAGCAAATTATTCTCACTCAAGATTAACCTTCCAGTTCTACATGCATGTAACACATATTTTGTGTGTGCAAGATATATTGTTCAAACTTAATCATTTTGTGCTGCCTTCGAATATTGTTTAACCACTTGTAAAATTTTATGTACACTTGTGTTGCGATGTTCCTACCCTTAGTCCAATGTTATAAAACTCTGGTGCTTTAGTGCTTGTGTGGTTTTGCATGTTTTTGTGTTTCAACAATATCTAGGTTCATTTGTATTTCTGTAAACACTGTTTCATGACCCCCCCTTATGTAATGCATTCGGGCCTTTAGATATAATAAATCAAATGAAATGAATGAATTGCCTCTGACGAAAGATTGCCCCGCTGTACACGCACACCTCTTACATCTCTGGGAGGCCCGAAGAGGTCTAACTAAGCGATGGAGACAGAACAAAACATTTCAAAAAATACGTATCAAAATAGGTAAATTAAAGCACGAAGCAACTAAATATGCTAAAACAATAAACCAACAAAACTGGACTCAATTCTGTACGCAATTGCAGCGTACACTAGGTACCCGTAGAAAGTGGCTTGTGCTTCGATCCCTCATGGGAAAAAAGAAATTTAAATCACCCATAGGCCATCAATTATAGAGACATTCATAACTATCCCAGAACAGAGGCGGAACTCCTCGAGGAGCTACAAAAGCTATAGAAAGACAGCGCCCAACTTGCGCTTCCTCTTCCACCGTACAATGGCGCCCTTAACCCTGAACTGGATGCCCCTTTGCCCCTTGCCGAAATACAAGCTGCCGCACGAAACCTCACCCGGAACACTACACCTGGAAAGGACAAAATTCCGAATATGCTCATCCGAAATCTCGACTCTGAAGCATTAGAAGCCCTTCTAGACTATATAAATATTAACTGGGTAACGGGACAAATCCCTCCACAGTGGAAACATGCCGATGTACCAAAATTACCTAAACCTAAAAAGCCGTTAACCACAGGGAACTTGAGACCCATATTGCACACATCCTGCGTAGGAAAATTATTTGAACATATGGTCCGAAATCCTCTCTCCCCATTCATTGAAAACCATTAACATTTTCCCAACACTATGTATGGGTTTCGCCCACACTTATCCACTCAGGACGTACTCATTCAAATTAAAGAAGACAATCTTGAATGGCTTTCTAAGAAACATAAGCGCTTCATCATGGCTCTAGACATAAAAGGTGCTTTCGACAACATCAGTCACCACGCTATCCTTCAGGGCCTTTCATCCATTATTTGTTGGCGGAGAGTGTACAATTATGCCGCAGCCTTTCTCATTGGACAATTACGGCCTGCTCCTTTCAAGACGATCGCTCATGGCACCCCACAGGGGTCAGTCATCTCGCCACTTTTGTTTAGCCTTGCCATGAAGGACCTGCCACCATTATTGCCAGATATTCCCCACCTTTGTCCCACCATCTACGAAGATGATCTCACCTTTTGGACGCCTACAGGATCCATGGGTGAGCAACAAGAAGCACTCCAAGCCGCTATAAACAAGGCAGAAAGTTACCTTCGAGAACGAGGTATTGAATGTGCCCCAGATAAATCCGCACTTTTGACAGTTAGTGCTGGTACCCCGAAACAATACAAGTCCACCGTCCCAGACCCGGACCTATTCATAAATGAGAAACCTGTCCCAACTGTGCCTCACTTGAGAATTCTTGGACTTGTTGTCCCTAAAAATTCCTCTGGGCTCCACGCAATCGGTCCCCTCCAGAAGACTGTCAACCAGCTGACACACATAATTCAGCGCGTCGCACATCGTCGATATGGCCTCACAGAGCCTGACACGCTCAAAATAATACAAGCAGTATTCATAAGTAGAATCACCTATGGAACACCGTTCTTGGCCCTTAAAACGAACAAAAAAGCCAGATTAAATATAATTATTCGCCAAGCCTACAAGACTGCACTCGGGCTACCCTCGAAGACATCGACATCTAAATTATTACAATTAAGCGTACATAACAGTTGGGAGGAATTACAAGAAGCGCACCACACTTCTCAGATAGAGCGCCTGAAGAAAACAACGACGGAGCGCGCAACTCTTCACCGATGAGGTTATACCACTCCACCGGTTACACATCAGAAAACAAGCATACCTTTGAAGGTTCGACAGCACATACGAGTGGCCCCAATACCAAGAAATATGCATCCCGTGTACAACAAGGCCAGAAGAATTGCCCGAGCACGAGCCATGTCCGCAAGATATGCAAACGACCTAAATACCTGTTATGTGGATGCATCCCCTTATCCGCACCATCCCGCCCACGTAACTTGTGTAGTGAATGAACGGGGCCAAGAGATCACATCCTTCACCGTCAATACCACAGCGATTGATACTGCCGAAGAAGCCGCGATAGCCAACGCCATGATCATAACCCAATACCCAATCACCAGACTTACCGACTCTGAAGCAGCGTGCAGAAATTACTTACAAGGTTGAATTTTTGAAACGGCACTTTGTCTTCTTTTAACAACACAGAGCATTACCAAAGTTTATATAGTTTGAGTGCCAGGACACTAATCCCTTGAGGGGAATGAGGCGGCTAACGGCGCTGGCTGCGATTACGTACACCGGGCCGTTTCTCTCACGCGGCCGTCCCCACCTCTTTAACCTAATACGCAACCTCTCTTGCGCTACAGAGAAATCTCGGAGGAGTGCCGACACAAACGGCACATTTTCCCCATTCCACACCACCAACTCACAAGGGATGAAGCAACAACGTTCGGACGACTTCAAACTAACACGTATTCACACCGTACCCTTCTTCATGCGATTTATGCGAGAGACTATCCAGCTGCCTGCCAGTACTGCCCAGCGCCCGGTACCCTATACCATCAGGTGTGCGAGTGCCAAAAGACACCGGACCTGCACCCAATCCCCAACCCCTCTATACAACAGTGGACGGCGCGGTTGACCAGCAAGGACCCTACGTTCCAGCTTGACCTTGTGCAAAGGGCCCACGCAGCCAGCCGCAGCCCGGGGATCCCAGACAAGGGATTCATTTTTGTGTGGTTCATTTTTGTTGATGGCAAGGCTACGACGCTCATTATGCGAAGCTGGTGGTCCGACACGTACATTTAGGACCTGGACACGCCAGTTTACGCGACACACTAGTTCAGCTTCGAAAGAAGTACTGGATCTTCACAGTTCGGCAAATTGTGAAGAAAATAATCAACAAGTGTACTACCTGAATAAACTGCGTTTCCAAGGCAAGACACGTAATGGGTCAGCAGATCGTATAATGCCCGGGACAGTTGTTCTGCTCGAAGCCCCAAACAAGCCCAGACTTCTTTGGAGCCTCGCTCGCATTGAACAGATTCAGCCAGGTCGCGATCAAAAGGTGCGCTCGTACACCATTCGCCTTCCAAATGGACTAGTGACAAGGCGGCCCGTCCAGCTTCTCTACCATTTGTAAGCAAACAGACCTCCTATTTTCGGTGGCTGGGAAGATATAGAGCCTTCTGAAGCGTTGCTACACTGCTCCATCACCATCGGCAGCCATTGGCCTGCGGCTGCCAACCATCTTTACAAACTGAAGGCCACTCTCCTTTACTGGCATCATCATCATGAAAGATCGCGCTTCACGAGGGTACGCAGTGCTTTTTCTCTTCGCTGACCGTTCTACGTTCCATTAAATGTAGAACTTGATGGTCGCTTCTCTCCTACCTTGACGCTCGAGTCTCGTCCTTGGGGCCGACGGACCCCACAGTATTACTTTATAGCAGGGGTCAGCAACCTTTTCAAGCGGAGAGCCGGGTTTTATGCAGCGACACGGAGGGGCCTTTTGGTGCATTGAATTGGGGGGAGGAGGGGTGTGCAGGCAAGTAAAATGTTTTTAGAAAATTGAAAATAGTGTACAAAACTAGAATGGCAATTATATTCGTGTTTATTTCCGACACGAACGTAACCAACTTGTTGGAGACTAGCAAGCGACGAAGAAAATGAAGAGACCATGCGCTCGCGCGGAGCGTGCACTACTATCATTGGAATTGTAACTGAGTCATCGCCAATTAAGAGAAGTTCAATCAGAGATCCCACGGCTTCGTTCCCTGGTAGCTAGACCACAACAAGGTGGTCGATCCACAACAGAGCTTTCATGTAATTTGATGTAAAAACTGCCATGTCGGCTGTTAGGTAGTAAGTGACAAGGGCAAGACAAGGGGGGTGTACAATTTTGCCGGGGGCCGCATAATACTGCCCCGCGGGCTGGAGGTTGCCAACACCTGAATTATTGCGCTTTCGTATATCGTCTGAGCACGAAGCACTGACAACCTAAGATTGTCAGTATGTGATGCCTTGATTTGTGGCAGTGATGGGTGCATCTATATAAACTTTCTAGGTGTTCGAAACAAATCAAGGCAGGTTTTTCTGGGAAGATTGACATGCCTGCTCTCATTACGCTGCAACATTTGTAAGAGGGAACCGCGACCCGCCGCGGTGGTTCAGTAGCTGAGGCGTTGCACTTCTCATCACGACATCGCGGGTTCAATTACCGGCCGCGGCGGCCGCTTTTCTAATGGAGGCGTAAAGCAAAAACGCCCGTGTGCACGAGATTTCGGCGCACGTTAAAGATGCCCAGTCGGTCAAAATAATCCGAAGCCCTCCACTGCGACGCGTCTCATCACCTGTGTTGCGTCGGCCCGCTAAACCGTACAATCAATTATGAATACCAATTTTTATCTCGGACGTCGTCTAATCACGTAGCACTTTGATTGACGCCGCTGCTGTTAGTTGTTGCGGCTGCCGCAAACTGCGCATGGTAGGTTTTGTTTTTTAAGTCTTTATCAAGTATGTAGAGTCTTATGACGCAGATAAACAATTAAAATAATATTATTAATAATAACATTGCTTTATTGCGCAAAATACTGAAAAAATACAAGGAGGCAGGCCTGCCAAAGCCGCGTTTAGCTTGAGCGGCAGCGCCTGGCAGGCAAAAGAAACCGCAAATATTAAATAAACACTGACACAAGTACAAAGCATAGTATAGCAGAACGCTGAAGTATACATACAAAGAAGAAAAGTGAGACCAAGATGACTTACGAAACAGATTACACAAGACAGAATAACATCACTCGAGATTTAAAATATAAGCTTGTTTCCTAAACGGGTCACACCTTATCAGAAATTAGTCTACAAAAGCTCGAACGTCATACAACTCACAAACCGCGTTTAGCACACGCCACCCGATATGTTTTGACAGAAATTGAAGTGCCGATTAAAAAAAATGGAATTGTAAAAGGTCAATAGTAACTGTACAGAAAAGTATATACCATTGCTTTCAAGGCTGAAGGCGCTTGAAACCCATAAACGCAATTTCGGCACAACTAGACCCTCAAAATACAAATTATATGTTTACACGACGTAATACCCTTTTCAATGAGCGTTTCGTTTTTATAGAAAAAATACTGGGCGGCAATCTGTTGAAGTAGAAAGGTACATAGTAATGACGCATTCTTTAACCGTACCTAGTTGAGCAACGAGGAATGCAGTATAAGTCTTTCGGTCGCAAACTACGAACCAGTGTATATGGCTGCTTGAATGTGCTAGTCCAGAAATGTTTTATTATGACAGTTTTCATTATTAATTGATGAAAATTCGGTAAAGACAATACTTTAAAGACGTCGGCCTTATCTTCATAGCAGATAAGGATGTTACACGACACTCTTTAAAATACATCTGAGAATTCCGGCAATTCTAGCTTTCCAACGAAGTGAACAGTGACCGTACACTGTTACACCGTAGCGTAGGTTGCTGTAAGCTAGCGCATGCATGATAGCTTTCCGTACAGATATGGGCATGTAGTATTTATTATTATAAAGCAGAGCCGATACAGCGCTAAGTTTTTTGCACAAATGCGAAAGGTGCGAATTGCAGGAGAGCTATCTTTATTTAGGCTGTCTTTAAAAATGTATCTTTATTTGAGCTATTCACGCAGCAGAAGCATAAAAAAAGAGTTGGACAAATTAACTTTAATGTCGTTTTATAGCAACATACACAAATAGTAACTGTCTCCGCACTGCCCTATCTGCCGATATCAGGTGCAAATATTGCGCATCAGAAAAGACAATTGAGCATGTTTTCTGCACTGCCCTGCTAACAAGGACATTCAATGAATCTTCTTACGCACAATTGCACGTATTGGTTATTTGCAAGTACGAGTGACTTCACATAACATTATACCATTAGGCCCCTGGCCTTCTTGATCTGAGAAGCGACTCGGCCCTAATTGTCTGTTTTCATGCCTCAGCGACACTGAGTTAATTTGAGAACTTTAGATCTTTTCACTTTCAGACATTTGCGCTTGCCTTTTCTCACCTAATTTCATTCAATCGCCTCAGATTGTAGGCAGTTTCTGCCCTCCTCTTTGTCGGGCCTTTCGCCTTTCCCCTCTTTTAACAATGTAGTGTGACGACGATTTTGTACGTCAGCTGAACGCTCTGTATTCGAATAAAGGGCGTCTCTGTTTCTCTCTCTCTCACTCTCTCTCCCTCTCTATCTCTCTGCCTGTCTGTCTCTCTCTATCTCTCTAAACTTTCCGGAAGGCAACTTACCACAACTTGTTTATTTGATATTATCGTAATACTGCAATGGAATTTATCACGTTCATTAAAATAACAAAGAAATGCTTGTGCAAAACGAATCACCTCACACGATTTTCTTTCTTGGGTCGATTTATTCAATACGTTTGTGACCATTTTTTTAAACACAACCAAGCTCTCTATTCTAGTGGCAACTTGTAAGATGTGTTTTCTTTTACCCCTTCGCCGCTTCTACCGTCTATAACCTATAGTGTGATCTCCTGTTACAATACATGATCAACGTTACGACCAAAAATGGCACCATGGCTACAAGCTTTGTTATGGGGTGATGTCCATGGCACGCCTTGCCGCCAATACACGCGTTGTTAAATCTGTAACTTTGTTAGCATGGTAGGTACTAAAACCGCCGTTTTGCTTTTCTTGTCTCTTGTTAGTTTTAAATTCAAAGCAGTGGCTGGCTATGTAGCCAATCTAATGTTCGCATGCAGAAAAATTGTCACTCGCAATAAGTGCCGGACACGTAACGTGTGGTTCACCGCAATTAACGTGTTGGCTCGCATGTTCCTGGGAGAGCCTGACCGCAACATAATCAATTATAAGCCCTACATGTGATTTTAAGGCTGATGCCCATGCAGTAGCCGAGGCGGCGTAAAGTTATCGTTATGGTCTGAAGCGCCGACAACAAACAATGCTTTTTTTCAATTTACAAACGCTCGACAAACTTCTTTCTTCCTCGTCTCTGCGCTGTTGCGAAGTGTTAAATCTGCTCACTCAGACGCATTAGGACCTGGGAATAGCACGAACTCCCTAAAGATGGAAAATAAACACCAACAATTTTAACAAACAAACAAACATAGGTTGCATGCCATTGAAGAATAAAAATATTAAAGGGTGCATCCTTACTGCACAAAGAAGGTGATACCATGGTGATGCATTGATATCTAGCTTTCGGTGTTTAAAATGCGGCAGAAAGTTCTTATCCGGCGTAGCTCCAACAACTACTCCTAAGTTGTTGACCTCATCACGTCTAATCGCTGCCAGTGAGACTTATCGCACAATATCCAACGATTATTCCGTCCAGATGCCAAAAGAAAATGACCGAAAACTACGGGAAACACCGGCGGCGTTAGGCTGTAATAAGCAAAGGTTGGGCTCTACTAAGTAGAAACAGCGCAGTTCCAATGTTGCCTTTTGTGTCAAATTTTCCTGTTGGTTGGGGATAAATGAACACATAGATATCTTCCAAGGAAGCACATAATTTATTTTTCCGTTGGGCGTCCAGCGAAAGCGAAATTAGGAAATATTTTAAGCATTTTTTGCTTAACTTCCACTTGGCTCGGATGTCCGAAGAACCATACACCAGATACGGCGGATCAGTTTACAAAGTGATAGGGTGCTTATCCGAGCGACTCGGATTCCATCCCGGCCCTTTTTTCAGAAAGGCGGACCACAAAATTTCCATTGCGTCGTGTGGCATGTGAACTGCTAGATAAAGCAATTACTTCATTGTGCTCCACAAAGGCCGGCATTAATATCCCAGGTTCTGCTTCGGTGCATAAAAGAGTATGAGTTCATTTCCACAATAACTTCTACTAATTTTTCAAGAAATACAAGAAGCATTTTAGTGAAGGCACTGACTACTACGAAGGCTTATGTGATGTTATCAGGTTACGGGGATACTCAAGATGAGGTACAGAGACGCCCAGGTCATAGATTAGAACACAGGGTTTACAACCGGCACCTGAGGCTGGAGGTGTACTAATTATTACATTTACTCATACGGCGTAAGGCTACTTGGAAGCTACTTAAAGGTGAAAGTAACACATTACATGTTTGGTCTAACACACATTGAAGTTTGGTTTTTTTCGCGCGGTGCCCATAAAAAGTGTTTTATTTGCATAAATCTGTTTGAACGAGTACACTTTCTGTACAAATGTGCTATAAAAACAAGTAGCACGCTCATACATTAGTGCAGTAAAAACAACCTGTAAAGCCTCGTGCATGATAAGCATGAATAAAGAATACAATCACGCAAGCAAAAACTCACTACCACCAGGAGCACGACCATGCTTGATCACAAGTAATATGTAACGGCCCTCTGAATTATTTTTTTATTCTAGAAATTCTGACAAAGCGTTACCTACTCACAGAAACCAGCCAATGTGATTGCCGATTTCCACGCTATTTTCTCAGCCTCTTGTTGGATGTTGCCCTTTATTTACACGATTTTAGGTCGATTCAAATGAAGATCGACCCCCTATATCACACCTCTGCAAAATTAAACGACAGAACACACGAGCGCATTTTCAAACAAAATATACTGGTTGCTTTGCCTACGGCTCGTCCTGCGTAATGTATTGCCTAGTGCCTTTGCTGCCGTCACAGCTAGTTTATTTCGAAAGCACCTTATCGTGCAGCGTGAGCCCAGCAAGACCCTGTCAGCAAAATACAATTGGTAGCACATGTCCACAACACGTCTTTTAAACTTTTATTGGCTGAGATGACATAAATGAAGCGTGACGAACTGTACTAGCCACTAATGACAATAGAAGAACTTTAGGCCTGAAGATGCATGAAAAAAAAAACGCGGGCTCTGGTATCAAAAGACAAATCTGCCGGACCTCAAAACATTTCACTTATTCGTCCTAAATACAGATGTAATATGTGTGATATCTCTAATAGTAGTCAGAATATTCATGCCATCAGGGAAACAAGTACTATAAATCGAGAGGAGATACCGGGCGCCGAGACGTCCCGGTGATGGGGTGGTGGTTCTATTCTACAAGATGCAACGAGAGAAAGATGAAGCTGCTCGAGCGAGAGCTGCTCACGAGTAATGGCGGGCACCGATGATGAGAATTGAATCGGTGCCGCAGTATTACAATAAAGATTCAACAAGTACAAGTTTTATTCTGGATAGCCTGTGTTTTTATTTTATTGCAAATTTTATAGTATACATAACTTTAAGATCTTCAAAATAAGGGGTTTCCATGAATATGTTTTCGTGTAATACAGCCCTCTTTTGTGTGTCTCACAGTACCAATATCTCACATACCTTCTTCGCGATCATTTTGTTTCAGCGAATCTGGGTAATAGCGTCGATAAATTTAAATGTCAATGCTCTATATTTCTGTGTTATAAAATGAGTGATATAGAAAGAATCGACGTTAGGCAGAATCGCACAAAACATCTGAACAGAAGCCGGGAATCTCGCGACATAAACAGCGGCAGTACCGGAGGATAATTTTAGTCGTTCTGTGATCATTTTGAGAAGAAAGAACCGTTGTCAAGAAGGGTATGCTGCTGTCGCACTTGCAATACCAGCCAATTTATGAAGGAAATGTACAGACGGGTGCGAACAGGTGGGTGCGGACGATGGCGAGCCAGCGGAACGAGTTTAGAAGTGGGATATACAATTTAATTCAATTCATCTTTTATTTTCCAGAAAGATTGTCTGGATGGTGGCCAGTGCTAAAAGCTGAAAACAAACAGCTTGACTGAGTCCAGGAGACTGTTTCGAGGCCGCGGCACAAGAGAAACGAAACATGGTAATGCACGAAGCGAGCGCTGCGTGAAGAATAGCAAAATTGCAAAAATATCTATATAACACTATTATACAGTAATACGGAAAGCTACTTACGCACTCTTTACAATGCAACTTACAACAATTCCAGGAATCAAAACAACACATAAAATGAGTGATTACCCTACAACAACTTACAACAGATCCAAAGGTTTGTTTTTAGATTTAAACAAACATGGCTGTGTAACAAAAGTAAAAAAAATACAATTGATCAGTGGTATTTACACCAGGTTTTGTCATACACACCTGCAAAGGCAAATAAACACAAATGCTAGTTTAAAGAAATACTAGGTAACCGCACAATCAGATTCCATTTACAGCGTGCAGATAAAAAACAGTGAGCATACCATAAAATATTTTGGAGTCTAGATGATGCGTTTCTTTATCAAAAAAACACAACAAAGATACAACACAATTATAAGAGAATCTCAAAGGCGAACGAGCCAACAACCCAATTTTACATTTCATTTACACAGAAATACCTGTCGCCCAAGTCTCCTGTTTCATTTATCGCGTAGCGATATTGCAAAAACGAGACATACAAACAGAGGTAGACTAATTTTAAAGCTGTATGAAATATGACTCCAATTCTTTGCGGTTTGGGCCTAAAAGTTCAGAGAATTTGTTAAGATAGTAAGGAATGTTATATGCTAGCGCTTGATATTTGTAAAACGTTCGAAACCGCGGGATCCCCGAAGTGTCACTACTTCTGGTATTGACAAGAATATTTCAATGTTGTATTGAAGCCAACCCTCTTATCCGGTTGATCACTAAATCAGAAGAAAAAAATAGCACCTTCAATAGGCGATATTGATACATATTTTTAAGTTTATTAATGCGATATAATTGAAATAAACCGCAAGTACTGGCGTGAGTTTCCATTTTTCTTATATGTCGAATAACACTTTTTTGCAAAACTAAAAACTTATTGATATTTGTATTGGTAGTTGTCGACCAGACCAATGAACAGTAGTTTAAATGTGAGCTAAATACCGCGTTATATATGTTAGTTTTTAATTTCTGCAGAAAACAGAAACGACAGCGGGATAAAACACCCGTAATTTAGGATACTTTCTTTGACAGGTCATTTATATGAGCGTCCCAACTTATGTGTGATGAAAAATATACACCAAGAAGTTTAAATTCAGAAACAACCTCAACTTCATTAGAATCTTAGCGGAGGGTTCTTGTCAACATGACATTTTTATTTCTAGCTGTAACGATAACTGCTTTAGTTTTCGAAGGATTAATTTTAAGCCTATTCTTTTTCGCTCACGTGGACAGCTGTGATAAAACGTCATCACATCTCTTTATTGTATGCCGAAAATAAGCAGTGTGCTATCGTCAGCATAGATAATACATTTAACATCTGAGTCAATATCAACAATATCATTCATGTATGAGCTAAATAAAATAGTCCCCAATATACTCCCTTGTGGCTCACCATGTCTAATAGGCACAAAGGCTGATTTAAAGTGTCGAAATGTGAACCTACTGCGTCCTGTCTTTAAATACAACCTAATGACGTCTAAACCTTTTCCGCGAATCGCGTAGCAGTTTAGCTTATCAAATAAATACTGTGATTAAGGTAGTCGAAAGTTTTGCTAAGATCGGCAAGAAACCAAACAGAGAAAAAAAAAGTTTTTTTAATGTATTGTAATAGATATTCTTTTAGGCTAGCAGAGCAGTTTCACTTGATCTACCTTTCCTGAATCCAAAGTGAGAGTCAGTTATGAATCTTTGTTTGTCAAAGAACTTAGTAAGACGAGAGAAAATTACTTTTTCCAGTACTTTAGACAGGACTGGCAGAAACGATATTAGGGATTAGTTTGTAGGCACATTTTGGTTTCCCCATTTGTAAATCAAGGACACTCTGGGCCGTTTTATTGCACAAGGGAAAGTACCTTTTTCCAGAGCCAAGTTATATATGTGTGTTAATACAGATATAATCGATGGCAGTACATACCTAATTGGTAGTATCTGCAAAATGTCTACATCTAGAGCTCTTGTGTTTCGCAGTCTCGTGAAGACAGCAAGAACTTCGCACTCCTCAGTCGGTTCGAGAAATATACTTTTAGGAGCACAAATAATGTTTTGGTCGGTCAGCTCAAGAGCATTGTGGGGAAAAGCGGCAACATTTACAAAAGAGAGTTCATATATTCGGTAAGGGCTGTGCCACTCAATTCATGACCATTGAATAACATCGCATCCCGCAGGATATTCTTCTTTTCACGTCCAAAAACGTTGTTCATTACTTTCCATGCTGCTTCTGGATGTTTCTTTGTTTATGTTCTCAAATAAATGTTCATAACATTGAAACTTCGCTTGTCGAAGGTCTTTATTTAGCTGGTTTCGAAACTTTTGAAATTCTAAGAACTTGTCTTTCGGGCAAGTGCGCAAAAAACTCGGATAAATACAATTTTTATCTTTGATCTTTTTTAAATGTTCTCGAGTTATCCAAGGCTCAAGCTATCCAATTAAGGGGTGGGGGGGCTTGTACCGTTCTTACGGTCTCTGCACAAAGTTCAAACGAATACCTATTAGCACATAAATTCCAGGTAGAATTTCGTGTTCGCCTTCACATTCTTGCAAAAATGGTAGCCTTCCTCGTAAGTGGTTTCTTAACAAGTGCACTTGTCGCGCTTTCCTTTATGCTTACGACTAACATATTATAACTGGTTGTTTTGATATTACTCATGTATACACAGCCGGTATTAAAGACAAAATCTAATTACGGCTTATAAATAACATCCACAAGTCTTACACCTGTGCCACACCACAGTTTGAAGGGTTTCCGAGCGGCATATATCTAATGCCTAATGGTAATTAAAAAATACATATTTGCAAGCAACCGTTCCATTGTCACTTGAACACTTCTGTGTAGCACAAAAATAAATCCGCCAACACATTATAACAAATCAAGTTACCGAATATTGCATTTGAGTTGTTTTGGGCGCTCTCACTGACAGTATTTTTCTTCACTCCAAAATCTTTGTTAACCAACAAGAATCATTTCATCCGCGCAAACATTTTTCGGAAAAGATGTATTTGTTTTCGCTCATTAACGGTACTCCTAATATTTTTCAGGGACCCTTTGTTTAAGGAAGGTGGTGGGTGGGCAACAAAAAATTAGTATATTGACATGCCGACACTGAAACCAGAAAATCAATCCAGGTGAATAAAATTTCTTGGTGCTCTTCCTTGACACCAAAAACAAGGACAAAAGCAGCCTCAAATTTATTCGATATGCTTGGGGGTGGTTTTTTATTATAGCAAGAAATAGCTCTAGCGTTCACACAATATTGTTCGAAACCGTCAGGTTACTCTGCAGTGGGCATTACTTTTATAAATGTGTTACACACATAAGAGAAAAGAAAGCATGCAGACGATACTCCACGGGGGCTCAGTGTCTAAGGCGTTGTTCTGCTCAGATGAAGGAAAAGGGAGTAGCAAAAAGCAAGAACACCGCTGTGTCGATATTTCTACGCACTATAGAGATCCCCAGGTAGGAAAAATATTCCGGAGCCTTACAGTACAGCGCGCCTGATACTCAAAATGTAGCTTTCACGCGTTCAGACCAAATATTTGTGAATATGCGGAAGAAAATTTCGTTAAAGGCTGAAAAACACAGAGCGAAAATGATCAGTGTGAATAGATAAATAAGATTTGGGGAAGCAATGGGTCCACATAAAACATCGATAGAAAGGACCGAAAATTTGTATAGGTTTTATTCCTTCCTCAGCGAATATCAACAAGCTACAGCTTGAGGCATACCCGCACAGATAAATCGACCAACGTCCCCCCGTGAGTTCTAGCTTGTGAGAGTCCCACTGTTCTGCTCAGATTTCACAATGTTACAGTAAAAAAAAACCAAATTGCTGTTACTTCTAGCCGGGAGGAACAATTTTCCAGTTTTTTAGTAAAACGAATTCTCTGTCAGATGCGCACAATTGGTTTAGAAAGGGACGATCTACTGAATCAGCCTTGCTTACCCTTATAGCAAACGTGTTAATATAGAAATAAAAAACTCTTTAATCTTGCTGTGTTCGTTGACTTTAGCAAAGCTTTTGATTCTCTTGTTAATTCTGTTTTAACCAGAAAACATTCATTGCAAGGCGTTCGTGGCGTACCTCTAGCTTTGATGAAATATAATTTCGACGACAGATATCAATGTGTGCCAATTGGCAACCATCGATCTCAGCTATTGTCTATATCAAAAGGTGTTTCCCGGGGAAGTATTTTAGTCCCTCTTATGTTCAAAATTTTAATAAATAGCACAATAAATGTTGATAAAACGGCGAAATTTATTATTTACGCGGACGAAAGTACCATCTTACTTTCAGGTTCCGACAGCAACGATTTAGGGGTAAAATGCAATATTCTTATTCCCAAACTAATCCACTGACCCTTATGGCATCGCATTAGTATTAACACAGCAAAAAGTAACCTAATCGTTTTCCGAGCGAGAAAAAAATAGTCAAGTTAGACATCCTTGTTTTGTGTTGAGGGCAGTAATATTGAAATTGTTGATCAATACAAAACCTTAAGTGTAACTTTTTCCTCGACGCTTGCATGGGATTCTCATGTCGAGAACCTTTGTAGATGACTCTTTTAAACAGCCAGCGCTTTGTCACGTTGTCTTGCCCTACTTCCAACAAAATTGAAAGTACAGATTATAACGCATTGTTTGCATCTCAGGTAAACGATTGCAGTTTAGTCTGGCTAACTACTACTAAATCAAATATCAATAATATTTTTTCCGCAGAAAAAGGCTGTCCATCACATCGGTAGTCTTGATTATTTGGCCCCCACACTACAACACTTTCGCATGTATAAGATATTCACGGCTGAGAATATGTACAATTTCCGTATCTTGCGATCATTTTACAGGTGTTCACCAGCGTTCATACATTTCTTGACAGTTTCTTTCTTAATACAACGCTGAAAACATGGATTTCAATTGCTATTCTTTTCTCATCTGGAGTCGCTTTTTGTAGTTACAATGGCATACATGCTTGTAGCGTTTTTACATTTCTCCTAGGTATAACACGCATGACAACTGTCAATTGCACACGCAGTAGTGATTGATGTATCGTTCTTTGCTGCCTTGTACTGGCTGTCTGGGCTCCCGTCAAGCTGTTCCTACAGCTTATAGCCCAGGCAACCAACCTGTAGTATATGGTGAAAAAAATAAGTCAATTGAATTGAATTAAACCAAAGATAATTTTATATTTGTACAATTTAAAATTTATTTTATTTCTCTCCCGATCGACTCGTGCAAGTAAAATTGATACTACGGGCGTAACCTTTAGCGCTCTGAGTGCAACAATCTTTAATAAAAACGAAGGAAATTTCGCCGCTTTTGTCATATGAATCACGCAATATTGACGAGAAAGTCCAGTGAATGGGAACAGGCTCTCCCAACATGTATACAGCCCCATTCAAGTAAATATCACACCACTGCTCGGCTTTATCTTTGAAAAAAAAAATAACGGCTAATGAGAAATCACAGAAAAAAAAACAATGAGTTTGATTCTCCAAAAATTCACAGTAAAATTCTCAGAATTTAAAGTAATGGCACTTAAGTATGAAAGCTTAGGTTGAAAAACGTGTTAGGGTAAAACGTACGTAACAGGAGTGCTCCCAATAAAAACTTGTCCTTGTGACTATTTTTAAAGCTGTTGGTTTGGTATCAGCTAGGAAGGGGCAGTTGAAACAACATATCAACATAAATTAGTCGACAAATTCAAGTTGCTTCGACCAAAAACTGATCGCTGAATTTTTCCTCGAACTTTAATTCAGTGCATTTGCTTTCAGTAAAGCAACCACGAACGTTATTTGCAAAAGCCAATTTCTAAGAACGCTAAGACGGAGATTCCACAGGCATAACCTTTTATACACCAATTGAAAAAATGTAAAAACACCTAAAGCAACGTAGTACAAGAAATTAGCTTAGCAATTCCAGTATATTGTCGATTGGCAAAGATCCAGAGTTGGCGTCATATTTCTTAAAGTACAACACAAAGACTTTCTGACTTAGATTTTATCACACACTGGTTAAGATGTGGTGTGAAATTTCAGACGTTTTAAAAGTAGACATAAAAACGGTACATATGGATGGCCGAACGTTGCGCTGCCCACCCATGAGGGCGGACGCAATTCCATGGGTAAAAAATTTGCCCTTCAGCGAACCTCCTTACACTTGCTGATAAAGTGTAATATATTACGTTTTGCTCCTTGCAATGAACATCCACGTAACTTCTTTAAAACGTATGTTTATATGTTCGACATTAGAAGCTTTTCGTAAAGTGCGCACCAAACAAGTGGTTTTTGTTTTACGCGAGACGTAATGTCATATGAGTTATGAACCTCTTTGGGCGCTGTGAGATGTTACCACTCAACTACAAAATTAGCGCGAACTGCTAAAGCTTCCGCCCTATATTTTTGAAACCTTTATACTTTCGAATTTGTTCGAATACCGTTGGCAGCTAAATTATTATTTCTGTGTATATAGTTACAAAAGTTGCTTGTAGTACTAAAGTGAACAAGCATATTTGTTGACATAAAAATTTGTTCCCTAGTTATAATTCAACGAAGTGGCGCACGATATTCATAAAAAACAGGTGCAAGTGTTAGCCTCAGTACTTCAAGTTACATGAGTTATTTAGGTTAGACTTTTCATTTGCTTAGTTGAAATTTTTTTGGTGAACCGTGCTAGGCTGTGTGACTTGTTAGCCTGCGAAAACGATTCTATTGTTATAATTATTTTAAACAAGATTGTAACTGCGCAATTCCCTTTTGAACACAAGACAATATACACTATGTCAGTTGTGTGAGATTATTCCACGCTCATAACGGGTAAAGAATATGCAGCAGTTGCGAAGTCTTGTAACATTGTACACAGATATAGACGTATTTCTCGAAATTCGGAAATTCGTTATGAATAAAGCCCTGCTATTCTCTGGCGACTTCAACATGTCTCCGCGACATACAATTGTCAAAGTAACTGAAGTTTTGAAATATACTTAAAATATCTCTTGCCCGTCGGAGGAACGAAAACTATGGTCGTTGTCGTACTCAAGAACTACTGGACAAAACATTTTTTTAAACGTAGTAGGTTAAGGTTAAGGAGAGAATGGTCGCTGTAAGCAATTACAAATCATTTTACTGAAGGTATGGCGGTGACGTCGATTGAAGTTCTCTTTATGACATACTCCTGCCGGCGACGAACACAGTTAGCTTCGGCACGTTTTACTTTTTCCGCAGTATTAAACCTCGCCACCATGATATTAGGACAACTTTTTCTGACTCTGACACTAACATTGTCAGTTTTGTGAGTATTTTTTTCGTTATCGTACCGTAGTATTTTACTTTGACTGCCCTAGATGCTTTTTGGTCAACCGAATTCCGGTTATGTGATTTTCATAGTGGGTGTAATACGAGTGCCTTGATTGGTCGTAAGCGATCCAGCCGCGTTACGTTGATTCAAAATTTTAAATAATGTCCGTGCATACACCCCGTTGCTTTACATACTGCCCCAACTACGACTCTTAGAGGGTCCCTGCTTCGTCGAATCAAAGTAGTAGTGGTATTGGTGCTGTAAATGCGTGCCACCAAAGATCGAAAGGTGTGGTATTTTCTTTTTAAAAAATATGCTATATAATGTAATGAATGTGATCTGCAGCAGAGACTGTTCTCGCTTCATCATCCCGTGACGGGGTGTTTGCTTTTTGCCATTTGCGAGAAAAACCCACGAGCCGTGCCAAACACGCAAAAAGCCCAACCGTGCCCAAGCCACCACCACCTGGAACTTGCCACCTCGGCCGAGCCGCCAGAAACCCGTGCGGCGCGACAACGGAGCCAAGTTCACCGACGACACCCCGGTCCACGCGAACTCTTTTGTTATATGTCCTTCTGACGTGCTGTGTCCCCGGACAAACAGGGAAACTTCTAATCTACTAAAAAGACAGCGAACAAAATGGAAGCACCTCCACTCCGTGGACTAAGGCGAGGGTGTGTAGTACGAGGACTCGAAATGACATCCAAGTTGCGCACCGAGTGACATCCGATCTACGCCCCGACAGTCACTCGATTCGAGCCGTGAGTTGTACCTTGATTATTCACTCAATAAAACTGCAGCCCACGGCTCAAATCGAATTTCGCTTGATTTTCGCTTGATGGTGGTGTGCGCACGGATGGACGCCGAGGGAATTTGGGAGGTACTCCGCACCGTTACGGGCGACGGAGTAAGCTGTTTGACTGTCGGGTACAACCTCCCGGTTGTACCCAAAATGGGTACGACGATTGACACTAACTCTGCCTGGTCAACCAGACACAGGCTCGAATCCTGCCGGTGCCTGTGTAATGCGCGGCTGCTTTAGCAGACGCGTACATGCTGCTAAAGCTCAAAGACGCGTACTGGGGGAAAGCACGTGGAAATCATAGACACCAAAGTTTTAAGGTGATGCCATTAACACGTGCACTATGAGCCGCCGCTAATGGGTGCACCGCCGGCTGGCAAGATACAGTACGCGTACCACGAAGAAGAAACAAGAAACGGATCTTAGGAAGGTGGATTTCCGCACTTTACAAGTAATGTAATCGTGACACCCGTCATCTGCCCGCGGCCGGGTAATCTTTAAGGGCATTTGAAAACCTAGTATTACGAGAATTAGTTCCGAAGAATCTTGCACGCTGTCTAATATTGGTAATCGGTGCATAGTGCATAGTTACGGAATAGTGTTATTCCGGCAGCTTCAGTAGTCATCCGCTTCTGCATAACAGAATAGCTCGGTAATTTGTACAGAATTATTTAACTTCCCTGTACTATCTATAAAATTATTGGTTGTTGTGAAGAGCATAGGAGGTCGTTCTGCTTCGTCAATGAATAATAAGTTGCAGTAAAGACCGTTTTTTGACGCACAGTTCTGTCTTCAAGGGGCAATTACCGATTTTGCCTCTTCCGCCACAGGTCGTTGCTACACCTCCAGGAACTCGGCTGAGGGCAGAAAACTACACCAAAAACACTCCGGTCTCTATCAATAGCTTTGCATGGACAAAAGCGTCGCAGCCCAAAGTATTTGCCCCACGCTACAGTTCAACGTGACATGACACATTCGTGTGCTTATTTCGCACTCTTAGCAAAAAGCATTTCAGACGCACAGAGAGTTGGCGCCACCCTAAGAATGCTCAGTTCATTCGAAAGGTTCACGACAGATCTGCCACCATCCCCGAAGGATCGGTTGATTAAATCTGCCTGACATAAACTTTCTGGGTTCCATTTGCTTAAATAACATCCGAATGTCCTGAGCATCCAAAATTGTGTTATTTCAGATGTAAGTAGATCATGGAGCGTCCCGAAGTACAGGAACGCTCCGCCCACTTCAATGTACGTTGAGCGTTGTTTTTTGCTCCAAATTATTTAATGAAAGGTGGTACAACTTCAAGCAGAACCATTGAAATTGGTGTGTTTTTCCATGGCTTTCAATCTTTTCTTTTGGTGTTGAATCACCATAAATTTAGCGTAAATTTTGGCGTATGAACTCTTGTGCTCCTTATTTACCGGTAGAAAATAAAACTAATTTCCCGCTGCCCATAATTTGTCAGCGGTTTCACTGCAAGTCAAAAATATGTGCTAAAATATGCTTTCGCAGTAAATAGGAATTCAGCCAATATATGCGTATTCGAGAGTATTTGGTGCCTATATAAGCCTAAGTAGCACCACCAGTTATTATAGGCGCCTAAAACATGCATTTTTCGTGCCTAAAGTTCAGGCCTCTAGTCAACAGTAAGAGCATGAGACCTATAGCTTCGTCTACATGCCCCCTTCCTCCCCACTTTGCGCCCCGTGCACGCTGGCAACTAGTCAGGTGCGCGGCCTTATCAATGAAAGAAACCATACACAATGCCGCTCTAAACGCCCTTTAAGGTGAACAAGTAATATTGCCACGTCGGCATGCCAAGCGGTAAGGTTGTAGTTCATCGGGGAGGTATTCGAAGCCACTTGGCGAGCTGGAACTAGAGGACGCAACGGTGGCGGCAGCGGCAGCGGCTTTCTATTTTTCCCGCGCCTATTTACGCTTCTGTTCCGGCCGACGCTTCGATTCCCGCTCTTCCTCCAAGTGAACGACATGCATTCGTCCCAAAGCGAGTTAAAGCTGGAAGATCTAGAGCTTTTTTAGGGGACAAACATGTCGCTGTCTGTTTCCTCACCCGTCACAGGCACCTTACTGTCTCTGCAATACATAAAACAAGAGCAATATTGCTCGTTTAAAGAGGACAGCTGACAGGGCATATTAAGCCAAGACACTTCTACGTTCACATTTCAAACCACCACCACAACCAGTATCGGTAGCGCATGGAGCCCAGCTGCGCGTGGACGCTCACTTCTCTCCCTCCTCACAACCTCTGAACCCATTAAAGGGACACTGAAGTGATATGTAAACATTGCGGGATTACTAGCGCAAATTGTAGTCCGGAGTCCCCAGGCCATGTTTCGACCACTCTGGGCGCGTTTACGCGATTTTATTTAGTAGAAAAATTAATTCGAAAATGCTGTCCTCCTCTCTTTACGCTCGCCCATTTTCTGTGGCGTTTTCGTGTGACGTCGAGAGGAGCCGATCTCGCAATTGGCTGCGCTACTGCACGGCTCCCCGGCTTTCAGACAGAGTCAGTCGGCCCAGCGTTTCGTCAGCCGGCCGCCGACAGGTCGTCGCAATTCGTTCGCTCAGTTGAAACGAAGCCAGGACACGTTTGTGAATGGAAGAATGTGCCTTTCTTTACTTGGTTAGTTTGTACACTGTATCTAGCTCCAAGTCAAGGTCGCTTCACACAAGCGCTGCACAAGCGCACATGCGACGCTTCGCTGACTGGTACGCCACTAGGAAATTATAAGGCCTCTTGAAGGCGTGAAAAGAGTCAGTGAAGTCAATATAGGTACTAAGGAAATAAAATCAACTGATATTTTTACCGTACAGCGTAAAACTAGGGTGCGGGAAGCACTTTTTTGCGCTGGGCGAACAAGCACAGCGGTCAGCAGCACGACTACGCATCTGCGAACGCTTTTCCGTCTAAGAAATGCAATTGCTAGACGTGATATATTCTGGAAAATTGGGGGATGCTTACTGCATGAGCGCAAAACAACAAATAGTCACCTAAGCTGCTTGAAATGCCGAAACTAAATAAAAGTGTAAAGTGGTTATACAATATATACCTAATATTACCAGGGCCAGCCGAGCCCTCTCCGTGGCTGAGTTGGCTGGAGCGCTTGGTATAACGTCGCAATCGTTTTGCAAGTCGCGAGTTCGAATCCCGGCGGGTACGTGCTTTTTTTTGTTAGTTAACTTTTTCGTTTTCCGCCGATGTTTTCTATATTGAATTCACCTTTTTTTGGGCCGCAGCATTCATGGCTCCACGAACTAGTTCACAAAACGCGCGCAGGCTGGCACTGGCGCGCTAGAGAGTTCTCGTTGGCGTGCTGTTGCCATAAGCACCAACTCTTGCAGGCAGTGGGCACAGGCCTGAATGAACAGACCCTTGGCCTGTTGCGAACGCGCTTTTTACGATACAGGCATGAGGGAGGCAAGCTCCAAATATGGGGGAAAAGCGCATGATATTTGGGCGTCTACGGGTACGCGGAGGGCGTTCATGCACTGCGTAGGTCTCGGCTAGTGAATGCTACGATTCCAAGCCGTCCTGGGAGGCTTATCTTTATGCATTTTCACAGCTGACAACATGGCAGAAGCGTGGTACGGTGATTACTGATTTATTGAGAATGCCCATCCAACAACGCCACCGGTTGTGTTTTACAGAACCGAAACCGAAACCGCAACTTGTTGGTTGCTCACCTTGGGCATCGTCCAATACGGTGCCCGCTCCTCCTAACGTCACAGCTTTAGTTGGTGCGGCCGCCGCAAACCGCGCATGGTAGTTTTTCTTCTTTCGCGCTTTGTAAAATAATTACCGATTTGTCAACCGGATTAACGATGAAAAGTGTGCTAATTTGAGCCAGTCTACGCAGTGCAAGCAAAAACGGGAGCTTGACAAATTCACTTCAGTGTCCCTTTAACGGGCAAACGATGAGGGGCACAAATTTAGCCGGGAAATACACCTGCGAAAATATCCTTCGGGAAGCCTTTTAGGTGAGAACAACAATTATCGACTCACGCCCGCGCTCCAACCGGGCAAGTGGGTCTTCATTGCACACCTAGTCGGGAAGGTGGAATTTGAGGTAGCCAAAGGGGCAGCTGCTTTCGGTCATTTTACGCCCTTGAGCGCTTCTGCGTGTTCTCCGCAATCACCTGATAACGGTGCTACTGCCGTTGTCAGCTGATAGCCCAAGTTGTAAAAGAGGCACCGGTGGTGAAGGGGAATAACAGTTGTGAAAGAGCGGTCAGCGGTGGCGGAGGAATATCCCGAAGCCGAGCCGAACGAAAACTGGTGGTTTAGACAAACACCGCTTCACAGTAAAAACCCAGCGCAGCTTGGGAAATGCTCAAGTTATTCGTCTGGTAGGACTCACCGGACCAACTAGATTCAAAATGCATTTCTATTTCGCAAGACGAGGGGGGGGGGGTCTTGTGGAGGGAGACTCATAACTCTCGTTGTGAACAAATGCGGAGCAAAATCAAGTAATGAACGTTTTAGCAGTCACACACAAAGATGCGCGTTCACTTTCCTTTTGTTTATCGACTTGAACGTACAGCTCACCACTTGACGGAAGCAATTTTTGAAGTATACAGGGTAGGCAGTTCACAAGCGATACAAGGTGCCGTTGGAAGAAAGAGAGTAGCATGTCATAAGGTCCTTTGATTTCAATTCGTTCTAGATTCTACAGGCTCCTTTTGGCATATGGGGATGCTTCGAAGTCGCGTACGCGGATTACTCTCTAAGTTGGTCTCGTGCTGCTCGCGGATGATAAAATAAATAAGCACTAGACAAAATTTTGAAGATGAGATAACTTCGGAGATACATTGGTGTAAACACGCATACATCATCTGTAAAATATCAACGGCACTACAGCCTAGAACATATTTAAAATCAATTTTACAGTGCGCGAAGGGCGATCGAGCAGCCAGCGCACAACCTCGCTCAATCGACATTCCCTGGATGTATAGTAAATACACAACATCCAAATACTTCATGAGTTTGTGTTGGCCGCTTGCGCACTTACGTGGTTTCTTGCGGGCTCGCCGCTCTGAACGGAGGTCAGTGCTTTTTCTATCGAGTAACTAACGATCCAATCGTTGGCGGCGGAGGCGCCTGGATTTTGTTAACTCAGCGGGCAGCTGGCTGCAACCTAACTTCTACAGCGATTCCAGGCACTTCATTTTGATTGCTTTCCATTACACTGGAGGCAAAAATGCGCCGGGGACACAAAACGCACACTGAGCGAACCGCACGGTCACTACGCAGGCGGCGGCCACGGCCGCGAAGTGGCTCAGGCCGCTGCAGGTAGCTCGAGCGATAGCTTGATAGCCCTGCGCGAAATGGGACAAAATTCCTAAGCAAGGCAGCACATACCGTAAAGCCCGCTTATATAGAACAGCACAAAGATTGTAAAATATTTCGTTATAGCAGAAATTTGATACAGAAAGTGAAGCAAATAAAAAACTTACATGAGAGCAATCCTGCCGACGTAGTCACGAGCTAACGCTGAGCTTTTACCACCCTGCAGAAGACTATTGATACACTTTTTCGGAAAGAAAATAGTCTTTTATTGGGGCGCAAGAACAGCACAAGTGTAGCCTGCTTCTTGGAGCGCAACGCGTTCCTAGTGACTGCTTGCTCCACGGTGCCTACCCAGTCGACAAGCACAAGACCGCTGCCTTCAATGGCACTGCAGTATCGCCGTAGCAGAGCCGCGGCAGCGTCGGCTTCACTCCTGCTTGGGAGAGCCACGCTCGACGTCTTCTACAGAGAGGACTCAGCGGAGACAAGCATGGATACAAGCGAATAATGGCGAACCCAGCAAACCGACCTAGTGCGGGCAGCGAGTGGCGCGGAATTGAAGATTGGTGACACCGCAGCCCGCAGCGCCCAATGTGGCTTTTTTGGCCCCAACGGCATGCATGCCTGGAGCTGGTCCACTCTTCCACGGCCGGTCTGAACGCGCTACAGCTCGCGTGGGAATCGCAAGCGACACCCGCGCCACCGCAGCGGTGGCGTAGCGGGGGCGCCAATGTATAGCGGGAACACCTGCCGCATGACTAAGGAGAGCTGATTGATTGATTGATTGATTGATTGATTGATTGATTCCCCGCACGGGGCACCTTCAGTATTCATGGTGACGGTGAGCAGCGACACCGCGGACCCCGAGCTCCCAACATAAGCCGTGTCCAACCGTGGCGAGGTGTTTAAAGGTGAAGGGTAGAAGCCGTAAACGGTGGCCGTCGGAGCCTTGGTCAAGCTTCGGCGATGGGCTCCCTGCCTGTCTACCAGGCAGGAAGCTCCGGGACCTCTTTGACTACCAGGGTAAGGTCAAAGGAGAAAGTACCCCCGTCTCCCTGCTTTTATACTATACTTTATGGTATTGTCTAAAACCCCCTCCAACCGTGATCGGCCCCCTAAAAGGGGCCGCACCGAAGTATCGTTTCCCCCATTGCCATCTTGACATTTCCTGAACCAGATAATTTTTCTCGATTTCTTGTGATGGAATCGCTCAATCCAACCCACCCTCTTGCATCTCAGTCAGTCTTCTTGATCGCCAAGTATCTTGAAGCAATAGTAGGAAAATCGTATAAATGCAAAAAACAAAGATCTGGTGAACTCCTAATTGAAATAGATGACAATCAGCAGTCTGCAAAGCTTCTAGCTCAGACTAGACTGGCTGATCTTGACATCGGGTCACACCCCATCGGAGCCTCAACAGCTCGCAGGGTGTGATATCCGAGACAGACCTCCTGAACGAAACCCGGATGCGGATCTCCTTGCCGGCTTGAAGGATCAGGGCGTCACTCCCGTGAGACGCATCACAACCGTAGAGACGACAAGGAGATTCCCACCAAGCACATCATCTTGACCTTTGACCGCGCAGTTCTCCCACAACATATATATGCAGGTTTTACCCGGGTTGCCCCAATACGTCCGTACATCCCGAACCCGCGGCGCTGTTTTAAGTGCCAGCGGTTCGGGCACGGTACGAACTCTTGCCGTGGCCGAACGACGTGTGCAAAATGCGCGGCCACGATCACCCTAGTGACAACTGCCAATCCGATACCCTCACTTGTGTAAACTGCGGGGGACCGCATGCAGCGTACTCCCGCAAGTGCGAAAAGTTCCAACTGGAAAAAAAAGATAATCAACATCAAGGTAACCGAGAACATCCCCTTTCCCCAGAGGCGGGGAAAGAGGTTCGCCTCTTTCCCTCTGGGGAGGTACGCTGACGCGGCTCGCCGGGGGGCGGAGCGGCGTCTGGTGTCCACAGGGACCCAGTTCAGCGAGTCTGACCTGGTCCCCCCCCGCCCCCCGCTGGGTTGCCTCACGCACCCCAAAACCGGCACCACGCCGCTTGCTGAGGCAGCAGCGGTTGTGGGGAAAACCATTTCCTTCGGGACCGGTCCCGCCCCCCTTGCCCTTCCCCGCCTCCGGGCCTTGGAGGGTAGGAGGGATGGAACCAGGGGCCCCGCCCGGCTCCCACCCCACCGCACCCCCCCTTTGCCCCCTTTTGGGCCCCCCCCGACGGTGGGGGGCCCAAAACGAAGGGCTCCCGAAGGGGGGCCAAGCCCGGGGGGGCCCGGTCCGTCGGGCACCCCTCGGACATTGACGACGAGATGGATGTTGGGCCGTTCCTGCCTGCAACGCAGCGCAAGGAGCGGCCACCGACTTCCAAGCCCAGAAAGGCCCAAAAAGCCCAATCCAAGAGTAACAGCCCCGAAAGACGACACATGAACACACACGAACACACACATTCCAGTCATTCTTAAATTTAAATTTTAAAGGGAACAGAAAATATATTCCCAAAGGAACTGCAGAGGCCTCCTTAAAACTTGACGATGTGTATGAGATTCTGCATGCCAGTCAGCCAAGTATTATTTGTCTCCAGGAAACCCACCTCAACTCTAAACAAACAAATTTCTTAAATAGGTACATGGTATTCAGAAAGGACAGGGTTGGCTGCACCCACTCTTCAGGAGGTGTGGCCATTATCGCCCGGAAATCATTAGCATGCCACCCTGTCACTTTAAACACTGTCCTCGAGGCTGTAGCGATCCGTACAATAATATTTAATAGGTTGATAACGGTATGCTCCATTTTCATCTCTCCTGATTTTGCACTTCTGAGCTCTGATTTCGAGGCACTGGTTGACCAGCTGCCCGAACCATACATACTAACAGGCGACCCTTTAAAGCGCACAACTCTCTTTGGGGCTCCCCAGAACGGATGCCCGAGGTCGCCTGATAGAGAAGTTTCCCTTTCATTCCCCCGGAGCATGCCTTTTTAACAAAAAAAAAGCCTACATACCATAACCTTTGGACACAATACATACTCGCATCTTGACTTGGCTATTGGTTCCGCAGTTCTCTTTCCATGTCTTGAGTGGGGGGTGGGCACAGACCCATATGGTAGTGACCATTTCCCCCCTTCATTAACGTATATAGGTAAGGCCCGAGCAGTCCATCTTCCCAAAAAAGGGTTTTAAAGAATCAAAGCAAACTGGAGCACATTCACACAAACATCTCAACTACACCACACATCCATAAAAACCTACACGTGGAGGAAGCCGCCCAACTCGTCACGGCGCACATCCTCGACGCCGCCGAAAAGTCCATTCCCCCGGCCTCCAGTGGGTCCCGCGCCCAAGGAGGCCCTGGTGGAACGAGGACTGCAGGCGGGCGCGAGAGGCCCAGAACAAGGCGTGGGGTGTCCTTCGCCGGTACCCCACGTCAGACAACCTCATTTCTTTTAACGGGCAAAGGCTTTTGGGGAAACGAGTGCGTCGTGAGGCGAAAAGGGAGAGTTGGCGCACCTTCCTCACTTCCATCAATTCTACACTGATACACACAAAGTCTGGACACGAATACGAAAACTAAAAGGACAACAGACACACAGCCTGCCCCTGGTTAGTACAACAGGGGACACACTGGAAGACCAGGCTAACACACTTGCACAACACTTTGAACACGTGTCCAGTTCAGCACACTACACAAACACTTTCATAAAAAACAAAACATCTGTAGAAAAGAAGTCCCTGCGTGATAACAAAAAGTCGCACACTTCTTACAATTTTTGTTTTTCAATTCATGAGCTGAAGGTTGCTCTGAGCACATGTAAACCTTCAGCTCCAGGTGCAGAAAAAATTTACATACACCATGATACAACACCTACACCCAGACACTCTTGAAACACTCTTACACCTATACAATAAAATATGGCTTTCGGGGCACATTCCCGCTCTTGGAGGGAGGCCATAGTAGTGGCTGTCCTAAAGGAAGGGAAGGACCCTTCCTCTCCTGCCAGTTATCGCCCCATTGCCCTGACAAGCTGCCTGTGTAAGCTCTTCGAGAAGATGATAAACAGGAGATTTGTGTACTTCTTAGAGTACAATGGTCTTCTCGAGAGCTGCCAGGCGGGCTTCAGGGCGGGGCGATCTACCAACGATCAACTCGTTGCGTTAGAGTCTTATATCAAAGATGCTTTCCTCCACAAGCAGTACTGATGACGGTCTTCTTTGATCTTGAAAAGGCGTACGATACTGCTTGGCGGTACGGCATCCTTACGACTTGAAGTCCTTTGGCATGTCGGGTAACATGATGAACACGCTTGCCAGTTACCTGTCTGAAAGAACGTTTCGCGTGCGAGTTGGAACTGCACTTTCTAGGGTTCATGTGCAGGAAAAGGGCGTGCCGCAAGGTGGAGTTTTAAGTTGCACCCTTTTTATTGTAAAAATAATTCTCTTCGTAAGGGGCTACCACCATCGATTTCCTCCTCCATTTATGTAGACGACGTTCAATTATCCTTTAAGTCTTGTAACCTGTCTGTCTGCGAGCGCCAAGTCCAGCTTGGTGTTAACAAGCTAGCTGGTTGGGCAGACAGCAACGGTTTTAAATTTAATCCGGGGAAGTGCACTTGTGTCTTGTTTTCCAAGAGGCGTGGCATCCGGCCGGATCCAGACATTCATCTCAATGGTGTCTCGATTCCTGTCAAGAAAGAACACAAGTTTTTAGGTATAATCTTTAAAGAAAAGCTCACATTTATCCCACACATAAAACAACTAAAACTTAAATGCTTGAAAACAATGAATATCCTGAAGGTTCTGTCGCACATTTCTTTTGGTGCTGACAAACAACTTCTTTTACGTGTTTTTACCAGCTTGATAGGCTCACGACTGGACTATGGTAGCGTTGTCTATGGGTCAGCCACTAAAACATCCCTCAGAATGCTGGACCCTGTGTTTTATCTAGGGCTCCGCTTGTCATGTGGTGCCTTTCGGACTAGTCCAGTCGAAAGTCTGTATGTAGAGTGCAACAAATGGAGCCTAGAACGTCAGCGAGCCTACACAGACCTGCTTTATGCTTTTAAAATCTCATCAATGCCTCACCATCCTTTTACATCAGTTTTTTATGATACATCCATATCTCAACTTCTTACTAATCGTCCATCAGTCTCTGCTCCCTTCGCTTTCAGAGTAAGAGAAGAAGCGTCGCAACTTGATGTCATGTTCTCAGACACCATCAAAACCTCCGCTACTGAACTTCTAGTACCGTGGCAGCTTCGCCCGATATCATGTGATGTATCTTTTATAAGTGTCGAGAAAAACAGAGTGCCTAGAAGCGCGATCGTGCAACATTTCTTGTCCCTGCAGCACAAATATAAGTGTGCTGAATTTTACACGGATGCTTCAAAAACTGCCACAACTGTTTCCTGTGCTGCGCATGGTGGCACCTTTAATGTCTGTAGAACTATGAATAGAAATACAAGTATCTTTACGGCAGAGGCCTATGGCATACTTCTTGTAGTTAAACATATTGTTCTAAGTCGAATTCCGAAATCTGTAATTTATACTGATTCTTTAAGTGTTGTGCGTACATTATCCTCACAGAAGTCTAAAAACCATGTGGTCAATGCTCTCATTAGTACTATTATGTCTGTGCATGCGTTAAACCTTGAGGTGACCGTGTGCTGGGTGCCAGGGCACTCTGGAATTCCAGGTAATGAGACCGCAGACCGAATGGCGGCCGCTGCTGCCCTTACAACTACCGTTGACATAACAACAATACCCTACACCGACCTCAAACCACACATCAGACAACACCTTCGCACAACATGGCAAGCACACTGGAATCAACAGACTGACAACAAACTACACATTATAAAGCCACTCTTGGGAGCATACACCACTGATACTCACAACAGACACAACGAAGTTACCCTGGCTCGATTACGGATAGGCCACACGCATGCAACACATTCCCACCTGCTCACGGGATCTCCAAACCCCTGTGTAGCAGGTGCGGGGAGGGCCTATCCGTAGTCCACATACTAATAACATGCAAGGCACTTCACACAACACGACACAAACACTTCAGAGAACTCTACAGACAACATATCCCACTACATCCATCGCTTTTCTAGGTGACCATGCCAGTGTTTCTATGAAACGTGTGTTTGATTATTTGTCAGATGTTAAATTTTTAAACCTTATCTCATATCACGCATAATCAAATCTGGCCCTATACACCAGCCATCACCATTACCTTTAATTGATTTTACTATGTCCGATTTACATGTTTTTATACCTACCTTTTTTTGGTAATCATTTCGCTTCATTATATAACTTCTTTTCTGGCGCTCTTTGCCCGTTGGCCTTGCGCCATGAAACACCAACCATCATCATTGATTGATTGATTGATTGTGATTGATTGATTGATTGAGTGATTGATTGATTGAGTGATTGATTGATTATAGGGTTTAACGCGCCGACGCAACGCAGGCGATGAGGCGCGCCGAAGTGGAGGGCTCCGGATTAATTTTGAGCACCTGGGGATCTTTAACGCGCGCCGAAATCTCTCACGCACGGGCGTTTTTGCTTTTCGCCTCCATAAGTAAAGCGGCCGCCGCGGCCGGGAATCGAACCCGCGACCTCGTGCTCAGCAGTGCAACGCCTTAGCCACTGAGCCTCCGCGGCGGATGACTCAGGAGAGCGAAAATCCGGCGCGGGAGAGTTCGATATATCCATTGTGAGCAAAACCACGTTCGATATAAAAAGTTTAACATGCATGTATTTTTATCGGAATTGTACGAGGATTCGATATAAGCAATAATTCGATATATACGTGTTCGATATAAGCGGGCTTTACTGTAGGAAAAAGGAGTTAAGGATATGTGGCCGAATTGCATTAAAAATCGTCATCAACCGCTTACGGAACCAGCAATCGAATATCCGCCGCAGAGTTAAGACTTACATATGTACGCAGGCCCGTAGACAGACCGGCTGGCTCCTCCCAGCGTGCGTCTCCCCACCCCCTGTCTTGAGCGTCGCGCGTCGCCCTCTAGCCGCGGCACCAACCTAAACTCGCGGCGCCGGCGTCAGATTCACAGTCGCTGTTTAATAAAGTGGTTGACGAGATAAGCAGGTAGGGGCATTAGGAGAAACTGCCGCTGACGCAGAATCGGGCAGCTCTGCTCTGTAATATCCGTCCGAGAGTCACTGGGCAGAGAGAGAGAACAACAAAAACAACAACAACAACAACAACAACAACGACAACAACAACTCGGCAGCTTTGTGTATACCAAATCCAGCCTTTCTCGTACTCGCTGAAACCGAGACTACGACTGACTGCATTAAAACCGCCTTGGTCTGCTTCTATGGTTTACTCGAAATGTTGTAGTTCTTGTCATGATGTAATTGCCTTACATTTCCAAGTGAACTTTTTTCTCCTATTTACATTTTTTGGGATATTAATTGCTTGTCGCTGTTTATTGTTTCTGGCCTAAAGTTTACTCAGTGATTACACCTGTTGTTAACTTACCGACGGTCCCGGTACAGTCTTCCACTTTGGGACCCTTGTCGGAAAAATTTTGTACTGTTGTATTACTTGCCTACTGCATTTCAATACACTTTCTTCTTCTTATTCTTCTTTAATTAAAAAATCGCCGCGAGCTTAAGCAAATAGGATTTCTAAAGGCGATAATTACCTAAAGGGACAGACAACCGATTTTTGTCGACTAAATATTCTCTATCCCAAGTGAAAGAGCATCACGTAAAGCACCTTGACGAGAAACGGTTTTGCTGATAACGCCCTAGAACTTTAAAAAACAAAATTTTTAGATCTACGAGCCGTAAGTGTCCCTCCCAAATATAAAGCTGGCAACCATGACATAGATTAGCTCGGCAACATACCTTTGTCTGTATGCGCAATGAAAAACGATATTTAAAAACTTGTCCCCAGCTATAAAAGTTTAAATCGCAGGCTTTCCTGTTCCTTTATGTGTTTTTTTGATGCAAGGGTCTATTTAGCACACGTGCGGCATCTGTTGGGGTAGACGATAGGTAGAATCTGGCTCCACGTTGTAGAGGCGGGAAGTCCGATTCTCCCCGGGCGCGACATTTTTTTTTTAAGCTGCCGTTGGCGTATTTGGAAACTGAAATCAAATATTTTGGAAAAACAAACATCCCTGACTCAGGCAGAATCGTCAAAGCTCCTTCACTGGGTCTGTTTACTGAACGCTGCCATTGATTCTGGGCATGGATGCTCAGTTAGCCACACTGAGAGCAACCTAGCGATGGCGGGCGGCGTGTCATAAAATTTTCAAAATAATGTTTAGAAATACCTGTACGATTTAACCTTGCACAAATACTTGTATTAAGAGGTTTTCAATACGTAAATAAACGTTTCAGCAGTTATAGTGGCTGCTAGGTTGGCAGGTCACGTGACACGGACACATATTGTAGTGTCAAGTTTCGACAATACCAACCTCCACCCTTCCGATTTGGGGAAGTTTGCTGCCAAATTAAAATTATTTCCGCCAATTTGTTTAAAAATTGCTTGTGGTTACCGGGCTATATAAAACGCTGGCTTTCATATGAGCTAGAGAACATATACGCGACAAAAATCGGTTGTCTGTCCCTTTATTAAGCTACGTATCGCAACAAAAAACAAGATAACCACCGTGGCGGCTCAGTGGCAAAGGCGTTGTGCTGCTGAGCACAATGATGCGGCCATAGCCATGGCGGCCGCGTTTCTGATGGAGGCGAAAAGGAAAAGGCCAGTGTAGGAGATTACGGCGCAAGTTAAGATCCCCAGGTGGTAAAAATTAATCCTAAGCCCTCCACTACAGCCCGCATCATCGCCTGCATTGCGTTGTCGTGTTAAACCTTACAATCAATCAATCAATCAATCAATCAATCAATCAATCAATCCATCCATCCATCCATCAAACAAATAATCAATCAATCAATCAATCAATCAATCAATCAATGCATAGTTCATTCAACCAGTCAACGAAAAAACTGGATACAAAATTTTTTTCAGTGCCCCTCTAATGGTAACGTGCGACCGGATCGCGACAGGACGACCCAGCGTTACTTTTTTTGTCGTGTGCTGATTCCAGGGTATAATTCTGCATTATCAATAGTACTTCTTTCATAGAATGTTCGTGAAATGTATCCCACAACGGTTTTTTCCACTCTTGTGATCAATATCTGAGGTCAAGCAGTGTCAGAGTAATGTCAGAGCAGTGTTTGGCAACGCCGGCCTGCGTCACAGATCTGGCGCTATTGCAGAGAGATTGTACCATAATAAGATAGTGTCAGAAGCATTTACACTCTCGGAAATACACCACGCTTGCGATTAGAGTCACTGCTCCAGATAAATGTGTATTTCAAACTCATACAAACCATAAATTACAGTCGTTAACCTGCAGCCAAAGCAGCGGCGACACTTGGAAACGCGCCGGTGCCTTTCGAAGCTTCTTTCGAAATGGCGCACTAGGGAGACTTCAGTAAAACCCCCATAAGCAGCCATCTAAGCCGGGCATACAAGGTTCGGATATATATATAGCCAAATTGGACTATGTGATTTCATGGTTCGTGGGAAACATTGTTGTTTGGCTATTTGGCTCTTTTTTGGGCTATTATTTATTTTTTCTTGAGCCATCTTTAAGATTTACACAAAATGCCACTTTTAGGCTGGCTCGCAAAGAAATCAATCGTAATTTTCTACTCTCACCTTAGCAAATTTTCCGTCTGATCGTAATGAAACAAAGCCTAAAAGATACGAAGTTTTAAGTAGTTTATTTTAGCTATTTCACTGAGCAAGAAGTTAAAAAAACGTTCGAAAATTGTCTTTTTCAAACATTGACAGTGCCCATGGGAGCCAACTTGCAGTAGGTAGCAGTTTAGGAGGTTGCGTTGGTGACGTAAATATGTGTTGTAGGCCCAAATCTGAAGATAAATGTTGCGTAACAGTCTGCGATAAAAGTGAGAGAGAGATTAAATATTATTTTCATCTAATGCGTCTTCGAGCCAGCGAACTGGGAAGTATTTTTATGACACTCTCGAAACGTTTTTCCTTAGCGATGACAAGACCGTAATTCTTGGACAGCGACGTTTGTTTGTGGTCGCATGTGTGAAAGCGTATTGAAGCGTCTTCCAGCCAATCTGAAACTGTTAGCCGACCTCTACGTTTTACACTGCAACAACATAAGTAAAATCCTCTTCGGTGCTCTCTTCAAAGCTTTCGGGAAGTTGATTCCGGTGTTAACAAGCTAGCTGGTTGGGCAGACAGCAACGATTTTAAATTTAATCCGGGGAAGTGCACTTGTGTCTTGTTTTCCAAGAGGCGTGGCGTCCGGCCGGATGCAGACATTCATCTCAATGGTGTCTCGATTCCTGTCAAGAAAGAACACAAGTTTTTAGGTATAATCTTTGACGAAAAGCTCGCATTTATCCCACACATAAAACAACTAAAACATAAATGCTTGAAAACAATGAATATCCTGAAGGGTCTGTCGCACATTTCTTTTGGTGCTGACAAACAACTTCTTTTGCGTGTTTTTACCAGCTTGATAGGCTCACGTCTGGACTATGGTAGCGTTGTCTATGGGTCAGCCACTCAAACGTCCCTCAGAATGCTGGACCCTGTGCTTCATCTAGGGCTCCGCTTGTCATGTGGTGCCTTTCGGACTAGTCCAGTCGAAAGTTTGTATGTAGAGTGCAAAAAATGGAGCCTAGAACGTCAGCGAGCCTACACAGACCTGGTTTATGCTTTTAAAATCTCATCAATGCCTCACCATCCTTTTACATCATTTTTTTATGATACATCCATATCTCAACTTCTTACTAATGGTCCATCAGTCTCTGCTCCCTTCGCTTTCAGAGTAAGAGAAGAAGCGTCGCAACTTGATGTCATGTTCTCAGATACCATCAAAACCTCCGCTACTGAACTTCTAGTACCGTGGCAGCTTCGCCCGATATCATGTGATGTATCTTTAATAAGTGTCGAGAAAAACAGAGTGCCTAGAAGCGCGATCGTGCAACATTTCTTGTCCCTGCAACACAAATATAGGTGTGCTGAATTTTACACGGATGCTTCAAAAACTGCCACAACTGTTTCCTGTGCTGCGCATGGTTGCACCTTTAATGTCTGTAGAACTATGAATAGAAATACATATATCTTTACGGCAGAGGCCTATGGCATACTTCTTGTAGTTAAATATATTGTTCTAAGTCGAATTCCGAAATCTGTAATTTATACTGATTCTTTAGGTGTTGTGCGTACATTATCCTCACAGAAGTCTAAAAACCATGTGGTCAGTGCTCTTATTAGTACTCTTATGTCTGTGCATGCGTTAAACCTTGAGGTGACCGTGTGCTGGGTGCCAGGGCACTCTGGAATTCCAGGTAATGAGACCGCGGACCGAATGGCGGCCGCTGCTGCCCTTACAACTACCGTTGACATAACAACAATACCCTACACCGACCTCAAATCACACATCAGACAACACCTTCGCACAACATGGCAAGCACACTGGAATCAACAGACTGACAACAAACTACACATTATAAAGCCACTCTTGGGAGCATACACCACTGATACTCACAACAGACACAACGAAGTTACCCTGGCTCGATTACGGATAGGCCACACGCATGCAACACATTCCCACCTGCTCACGGGATCTCCAATACCCCTGTGTAGCAGGTGCGGGGAGGGCCTATCCGTAGTCCACATACTAATAACATGCAAGGCACTTCACACAACACGACACAAACACTTCAGAGAACTCTACAGACAACATATCCCACTACATCCATCGCTTTTTCTAGGTGACCATGCCAGTGTTTCTATGAAACGTGTGTTTGAATATTTGTCAGATGTTAAGTTTTAAACCTTATCTCATATCACGCATAATCAAATCTGGCCCTATACACCAGTCATCACCATTACCTGTAATTGATTTTACTATGTCCGATTTACATGTTTTTATACCTACCTTTTTTTGGTAATCATTTCGCTTCATTATATAACTTCTTTTCTGGCGCTCTTTGCCCTCGTTGGCCTTGCGCCATGAAACACCAACCATCATCATTGATTGATTGATTGATTGTGTGATTGATTGATTGATTGATTGAGTGATTGATTGATTGAGTGATTGATTGATTATAGGGTTTAACGCCCCGACGCAACGCAGGCGATGAGGCGCGCCGAAGTGGAGGGCTCCGGATTAATTTTGAGCACCTGGGGTCTTTAACGCGCGCCGAAATCTCTCACGCACGGGCGTTTTTGCTTTTCGCCTCCATAAGTAAAGCGGCCGCCGCGGCCGGGAATCGAACCCGCGACCCTCGTGCTCAGCAGTGCAACGCCTTAGCCACGAGCCTCCGCGCGGATGACTCAGGAGAGCGAAAATCCGGCGCGGGAGAGTTCGATATATCCATTGTGAGCAAAATCCACGTTCGATATAAAAGTTTAAACATGCATGTATTTTATCGGAATTGTACGAGGATTCGATATAAGCAATAATTCGATATATACGTGTTCGTTATAAGCGGGCTTTACTGTATGGAAAAAGGAGTTAAGGATATGTGGCCGAATTGCATTAAAAATCGTCATCAACCGCTTACGGAACCAGCAATCGAATATCCGCCGCAGAGTTAAGACTTACATATGTACGCAGGCCCGTAGACAGACCGGCTGGCTCCTCCCAGCGTGCGTCTCCCCACCCCCTGTCTTGAGCGTCGCGCGTCGCCCTCTAGCCGCGGCACCAACCTAAACTCGCGGTGCCTGCGTCAGATTCACAGTCGCTGTTTAATAAAGTGGTTGACGAGATAAGCAGGTAGGGGCATTAGGAGAAACTGCCGCTGACGCAGAATCGGGCAGCTCTGCTCTGTAATATCCGTCCGAGAGTCACTGGGCAGAGAGAGAGAACAACAAAACAACAACAACAACAAAAACAACAACACAACAACAACTGGGCAGCTTTGTGTTTACCAAATCCAGCCTTTCTCGTACTCGCTGAAACCGAGACTACGACTGACTGCATTAAAACCGCCTTGGTCTGCTTCTATGGTTTACTCGAAATGTTGTAGTTCTTGTCATGATGTAATTGCCTTACATTTCCAAGTGAACTTTTTCTTCCTATATACATTTTCGGGGATATTAATTGCTGTCGCTGTTTATTCTTCTGGCCTAAAGTTTACTCAGTGATTACCCCTGTTGTTACCTTACCGACGGTCCCGGTACAGTCTTCGACTTTGGGACCCTGATCTGAAAACTTTTGTACTGTTGTATTACTTGCCTACTGCATTTCAATAAACTTTCTTCTTCTTATTCTTCTTTAATTAAAAAATTGCCGCGAGCTTAAGCAAATCGATTTCTAAAGGCGATAAATACCTTAAAGGGACAGACAACCGATTTTGTCGACTAAATATTCTCTATCCCAAGTGAAGAGCACACGTAAAGCACCTTGACGAGGAACGGTTTTGCTGATAACGCCTAGAACTTTAAAATCAAAATTTTTAGATCTACGAGCCGTAAGTGTCCCTCCCAAATATAAAGCTGGCAACCATGACATAGATTAGCTCGGCAACATACCTTTGTCTGTATGCGCAATGAAAAACGATATTTAAAAACTTGTCCCTAGCTATAAAAGTTTAAATCGCAGGCTTTCCTTTTCCTTTATGTGTTTTTTTTTGATTGCAGGGTCTATTTGCACAAGTGCTGCATCTGTTGGGGTAGACGATAGGTAGAATCTGGCTCCACGTTGTAGAGGCGGGAAGTCCGATTCTCCCAGGGCGCGACATTTTTTTTTAAGCTGCCGTTGCGTATTGGAAACTGAAATCAAATATTTTGAAAAACAAAACATCCCTGACTCAGGCAGAATCCGTCAAAGCTCCTTCACTGGGTCTGTTTAACTGAACGCTGCCATTGGATTCTGGGCATGGATGCTCAGTTAGCCACACTGAGAGCAACCTAGCGATGGCGGGCGGCGTGTCATAAAATTTTCAAAATAATGTTTAGAAATACCTATACGATTAACCTTGCACAAATACTTGTATTAAAGATGTTTTCAATACGTAAATAAACGTTTCAGCAGTTATAGTGGCTGCTAGGTTTGCAGGTCACGTGACACGGGACACATATTGTAGTGTCAAGTTTTCGACATACCAACCTCCACCCTTCCGATTTGAGGAAGTTTGCTGCCAAATTAAAATTATTTTCCGCCAATTTGTTTAAAAATTGCTTGTGGTTACCGGGCTATATAAAACGCGGGCTTTCATATGAGCTAGAGAACATATACGCGACAAAAATCGCTTGTCTGTCCCTTTATTAAGCTACGTATCGCAACAAAAAAACAAGATACCCACCGTGGCGGCTCAGTAGGCAAAGGCGTTGTGCTGCTGAGCACGATGATGCGGGCCATAGGCCATGGGCGGGCCGCGTTTCTGATGGAGGCGAAAAGGAAAAGGCCAGTGTAGGACGATTCGGCGCAAGTTAAGATCCCCAGGTGGTAAAAATAATCCTAAGCCCTCCACTACAGCCCGCATCATCGCTGCATTGCAGTTGCGTGTTAAACCTTACAATCAATCAATCAATCAATCAATCAATCAATCAATCAATCAATCAATCAATCAATCAATCAATCAATCAATCAATCAATCATCAATTTCAATCAACCATCAACGAAAAAAGGGATACAAAATTTTTCAGTGCCCCTCTAATGATAACGTCGACCGAATCGCGACAGACACCCAGCATACTTTTTTTCCGTCACGAACAAAGGGTATAATTCTGTTTAAAGTGCCCTTCTAATCAATGACGGATCGTGAAATGACCCACAACTGTTTTTTCCACCCCTAGTGATAATTCTGAGGTAAGCAATAGTACTTCTGTAATATATGTTCGTGAAATGTATCACCAAACTTTTTCCACTCTAGTGATCAATATCTGAGGTAAGCTGTTAAAAAAGAGTAATGTCAGAGCAGTGTTTGGCAACGCCGGCCTGCGTCACAGATCTGGCGCTATTGCAGAGAGATTGTACCATAATAAGATAGTGTCAGAAGCATTTACACTCTCGGAAATACACCACGCTTGCGATCAGAGTCACTGCTCCAGATAAATATGTATTTCAAACTCATACAAACCATAAATTACAGTCGTTAACATGCAGCCAAAGCAGCGGCGACACTTGGAAACGTGCCGGTGCCCTTCGCTGCTTCTTTCGAAATGGGCCACTAGGGAGACTTCAGTAAAACCCCCCATAAGCAGCCATCTAAGCCAGGCATACAAGGTTCGGATATATATATAGCCAAATTGGACTATGTGATTTCATGGTTCGTGGGAAACATTGTTGTTTGGCTATTTGGCTCTTTTTTGGGCTATTATTTTTTTTTGCTTGAGCCATCTTTAAGATTTACACAAAATGCCACTTTTAGGCTGGCTCGCAAAGAAATCAATCGTAATTTTCTACTCTCACCTTAGCAAATTTTCCGTCTGATCGTAATGAAACAAAGCCTAAAAGATACGAAGTTTTAAGTAGTTTATTGTAGCTATTTCACTGAGCAAGAAGTTAAAAAAACGTTCTAAAATTGTCTTTTTCAAACATTGACTGTGCCCATGGGAGCCAACTTGCAGAAGTTAGCTGTTTAGGAGGTTGCGTTGGTGACGTAAATATGTGTTGTAGGCCCAAATCTGAAGATAAATGTTGCGTAACAGTCTGCGATAAAAGTGAGAGAGAGATTAATATTATTTCCATCTAATGCGTCTTCGAGCCAGCCGAACTGGGAAGTGTTTTTATGACCACTCTTCGAAACGTTTTTCCTTAGCGATGACAAGACCAGTAATTCTTGGACAGCGACGTTTGTTTGTGGTCGCATGTGTGAAAGCGCTATTGAAGCGTCTTCCAGCCAATCTGAAACTGCTTAGCCGACCTCTACGTTTTACACTGCAACAACATAAGTAAAATCCTCTTCGGTGCTCTCTTCAAAGCTTTCGGGAAGTTGATTCCGGGGCTCACACATTTCTTTATTGGAGCCAGAATATTGCGTCCTGCAATGTAGGCTTGATGACCACCGTGACGACGGCATCACCGTTTTTTTTGAAGAATTCACGGTGCGCCTAAAAAAAGCAACAGTGTGCGAATATTTCCGCTGGTGTCGCACCTATTCATTTCACTTCTCAAAGGGCCAGTTTGAAATCCTGTGGTTGGATAAGTTTTTATTAACATAACTCTGACGAAAACAGGCTTGCGGAACAGAATGTGCCTATATGTGTTGGAGACTATCCTTCAGTGAAACATTGGAGTTACGATAAACGGCAAGTGCTGCAAGGACGTGCAATCGGAGGTATTTTTGGATCGGTTCAACAACACCTCAACGTACTCAGATGCAGCTGTTTGCGCACCAAGAGTGATGTTTCGCCTGCACTCATTCTGCGAACATCCTGAATCTAACATCGGAGAAAACACGAGACATCTGAATAAACGTTTGAAATGAATCGTGTCAACATTTCTGATTTAGATATTCGGGCTATTTCTGTTGGGGCTATTCGGGCTATGAGGTTTACAGATTTGGCAGTTTGCTCTGTTAGAACCTGGCATCGCTGTATAGAGCGACTGATACGTTGATGAAGGAATTTCATAGGCCAATTGCGTGTCTTACAACGCTGCTGTTGATCCTCCAGGTCAACGTACCTCTCTTAAAAGAAAAGCATTGCACCGCCGTTAAGGGTCAGCCGTAGACCACCCAGAGTCGAACACCCCTCGCCGCCCCCCTCCAATAAGCAGGTTTTGGCGTCCTCGTGACTGGCCATGTCGATCTGGTCTACAACACATTCACCCTCCACCGCCCCTTCTCCCAGCTGCCCCAAGAGTGGATAACGTGCCACTCTGGAACCGTCTGTGTGGGCTTGCACTTACGACCACTTCTCTCAAATCTCCAGCAGCGAGCTCTGGAGAGAAGCGTTGGTTAGCTCTAGCCAGGTGATTCAGGAGACCCTGGTACCCAGATCTACCCATGTCGCAGCTATGCGTCTAGCCGCCATCACTCTCTTGGAACATGGATCAAACAAAAATTTGCTATTTCTCTCGCTCTGTCTCTATTTTCCCCTGTCTCTCACTCTCGCTCTCGCTCTGTCTCTCCTAAACACTGCAGTGTGCATAAAATTTCACTATAACCTTTTTTTGTGTTCTAGTTTGAATAGGCGTTAGTACATTCCTAGTATGTGTAGCACACAAATGTTTTTGTTGTTAAATCTCAACCTGTAATCTCGACACTAAATAAGGGGCGAAACCCCTTGCCTCGGAAATCACCTTTTTGGAGAACTGTAACAAATCTGCAAGCGTTCTACTTCTTAGGAGATAATATGCGCTGGCCGATGTCTAGTAGGGGAGAAACGACCTGATGCTAATATGATTATAACGTTGACAGAGGCGCATAAACTGATATGCCACTCGCTGAGAACACAACATGCTTGTGCTGTCTTTTAATCCGCATTCAATCTACATGGCTACCGTTACATATTATAAGATCGTCTCCGCTTTTAAAACGATAGAAATAAGCAGCTCCCGTGATGCGAATGACTCACAGCTAAAGCCAGGGTGAAACACGTGATTTATATTTTAGGTTCCATGGTCCCATGTGTCTTTAATCTCTGCTAGTATCACCAGGAAAGTCACAGAGTATCGGCACTCTTTTCTCCTATTGTTCCGTGCCACCGCCGTGATCATTGGTAAGTTCGCATCACGTGACATTTGTTTACACTGCGACGGCTGGTGGGTACCGCCAGTTTAGGCGTTTTAGTGTTTTGTGTCGGTCAACTGTGGTAGTGTGAGCTTGCCCTACCTGCTCTGCGCCTGCGCGCGACTGGCGCCGTTTCGAATGCGAATCAAATATAACGCCCTGCGCAGCATTTTATCTCGCGCCGGCTTCTTTTATGATGGACGCGAATAGAAAAAAACATACGTGTGTTCGAGATTTCGGTGTACATTAAAGATCCCCAGGTTGTCAAAATTAATCCGGAACGCTCCCCTACGACGCGCCTTATCACCTGCGTTGCGTTGGCGCGTTAAAGCCCACAATCAATCGAGCATTTTAGCTGCAATAGTCTGTCCCAACGATACCGTGTTGCTGCGTCTTCGGCACTGTTTACGAATTACTTCGTCAAAGTTAGCGCTGAGGACGCAGAAGCGATATCAGGCAACAGTGATAAACATCAAAAATGGTTGCGGTTACTTATTTCCGTGCCTCAGTGATGCTACTTTGTATCTTATCTAGTGACACTAATCTGTTCCTTGAATGAGGCCTATTTCCTTCTTTTTTTGACGGAGAAACTTTCAGGTCTGTTTAAAATATCAAACGGAGATGCCGCCAAAAAACAGGCCAATTCCAGTCCTCGCTGTATTTCCAGGTGGCTATTAGAATACTGTACAAATTAGAATAAATTATTTCTGTGACAAAACATATTTTAATTGCAACTATCCAACTTGGTTCCTCTAAACACAAATCTAGAGATGTACCACTGTCTAATTCAAGCGGATACAAATAGTAGACATCTGAATAAGCGTTGGAAAAGAATCATGTCAACACTTTTGATTTGGCTATTCGGGCTGTTTCTGTGTGTCGATATTGAGGTACGTTTGGGCTATGTGGTATAACCATTTTGCGGGTTGGTGTGTGAGAACCCGGCATCCCTCTATAGAGTGACTGCTATGTTGATGGGACAATTTGATAAGCCGATTTCCTTGTCTTACTCGGCTTGTGTTGCTCCTCCAGGTCAACGTACCTGTATTCGAGAAAAAGCACTGTACCGCCTTGTAGGGTCAGCCTTAGACGACCCCATGTGGCACCCCCGCCCCACCCTCTCAAAGAGCAGCTTTTGCTATGCTCATGACTACCAGTGCTATGGCGCAGCAGACCACGAATATGGTCACACCACGGAAGGCGACGGCTGCCCTTCTTGACAATATATTTATTTCAATCGGGTATTCTCACACATTCGTCGACCACAACGTATTTTGGAACTTTTTTAGTGAACATTGTAATAAGAAATACATTAGGAAAGGAAAAAATACCCTTTCTAAACTATAAACCCATTAACGAAGTGACTACTACTTTTATACAGTAGCCAAATTTGGAAGCATTAAAAACACTTCGTATGATTGTGAGTCACAAATGTACTATTTTAAAGGAGACGTTGCTTAAGTTTCACGCGAAAAGCTGAAGTTCGTGAACAAGGATTTTGTGGGGACACTTATACAAAAGGTTTCTGAACCAGAATGTATTACAAATCTCTATCGATACGTTTTTTTTTGTAGGAACATTCCGATGGTATCCTCGACTCAGATTCGGATTCCATGCTACGAAGCTGTAAGTACGTAGGGTGGGAAAAAATTAGTAACAAAGTGAGACACTGACTCTTTTGATGTAACGTGTATTTTTTAGTACCGCTTTTTGGAGTTAATATAGGTTGTATAACAAGACATGATTGCGCTGCAATCACCGTAAAAGCTGTTAAACTCAAAGATTAAAATAAAATTGCCTTAGCTTTAAGAAACCTACCGTAAAATTCTTATAGAACTTCCAGCGTTTTGGCATAACTCATGAGAGTAGAAATCGGGGAGAGTGATCTTCTGACCAATGTTTGAAAAAGCACCGAAAGCATGAGCAAAAGACCTTCAAAAGGATGCGCTAGGTTTATTTACCGCGTTTCTCTCACGAAAAGCAGTAAAAAAACCGCGACCGGGTGTCTGTTCAGTCTCGAGATAGTCCATAATTGCTTCATCTACCTCTTCGACAAAAAAAAAGATGCGCCCGTTAAGAATCGCACTTCTCAATTTATACTTCCACTGTCTGTTAAATTTGGAATCCGTACTTGGTATTGCATTCTCACAAGTGCTTCCTGCCTACATCGAAATAGCGTGCCGCCGTGCTTACGCTCCTCCCAATCTACGATGCCACTGTCCCCTCTAACCCTCTCTTACGTGTGGGTGAACGTCATTTTAGCACAGACGAGAAATAAGACAAAGTTTTTCTGGTGCAGGTACAAATGAGGTAGCCAGATCAGTCTGGCTTGTATTGCCGAGATTCAGATCGCACAATCCCACTACCTTCTTGGACCGCCTTCATCTCGCTTGCTGTCGGGGCGTGTTTAATCTGATCGCACTACCTCGGTTTCTACCGGGGCGTTATCACTGTGAATGTCTCACCACTTTGGAGTGCAGGGCGCTGCATCCAAATACAAATTTGAACATACAGTTGAGCAAAAAAGAAGGGTGGGCCATCATTAAAACGTGGGCGTTTGCTGAATGTTTTACGGTATGCGGGCAATATTTTCAACGTGTCCACATTCATGTACAGTAGCCGACCATTTTTTCGGACTGCAAGAATTAGGACTTTCTCGATATTCCGGACTTTCCCGAGGAGCGCCAGTTGTCTCAGAGAAATAATGTATATGCAAAACGTATATTTCAGACCAAACAAATCCAAACATTTCATTTTTTAGACAAACTTTTCCGCGACAGAGCCACGGTGCGATTCAAGAAAGGCGCCATTTTGAGTCCTAAGCCACCTGCCTTGCTTCCGATTGGATGGGGCTTGGCTTGACTGCCACCGGGGTAACAAACTTTGACCTTTGAAACCATGATTTTCCCCTTAGTTTGCGGTGAAAGCAATCTCGAAAACCGGAAACGGGTTGTACGTAGCAAGTTTTTTTTAGACACCGCTTTTTTGTGTGCCGGGCTATGAGACGGCGATATCGCGCACTAGTCACCACTTGGCCGCAAAGTGACTGTGGCTCTGAAAAAATTAGCGCCAATCCACCCGGTGAATGTGGTTGGAAAGCAAAGCTGCAAACGGCACCCACAACAATTACCCTCCCGACGTCACTTAAATTCACTGACGTCGCTCTAGAAATAGTGAAACCAGAGAGATGTGAAATGCACTTAACCGCAGCCTATATTTCTTAAAAACCGATATTCTTGGTAAGGTTAAAATATTGCATGATGCATGAAGGCTGGTTGATTGAGTTGTATTGGTGTAGTACATTTGTGTCTCGGCAGCAGAAACAGACGTGGAGGAACAGGAAGAGGAAGACGAGGAAGGGGAAATACATCTATTCAGATTTAACGAAATAAGCAGATCACCGCATTTGTCACCTTGGACATTTCGAAAGCCTAGGACAGTGTGGAACATGGCATACTTCTAGATCTCCTAGCTCGCTATTCGTTTCCGGAATACATTACTGCGTAGGTAGCGGCCTTTCTGGAAAACAGAGTTTTTCTCTTCCTAAAATGGTTACGCTTCTTCCCGGTATAAGCAGACACGTGGAGTACCCCAGGGTCTGTTATCTCCCCAGTGTTATTCAATGTGCTTTTGAGCTCCATACCCATTCACCGAGATGTGCATACATATGTCTATGCAGATGACATCTCCTTTTTTCTCTTCATCGCAAGACATCCATTCCTTATTTCATTCCCTTCGATCGTATTTAAATGCCCTGGAAGCGTGGTTGGATACTTTGAAATTTTCTTTAAACACTGATAGGTGTGCCATCATCGTGTTCCCTCTTACGGACCAAATATCGATTTCGTTATCGTATCACCAACAAACCATTCGTCAGGTTGATTCGCTAAAATATCTTGGGTTCATATATGACAGAAAATGGAATTGGGCCCTACACATTGAACATATAGCTGCGAAAGGCTTCCCGTGCTGTAAGCTCTACTGAGGGGGTCTTAACCACAAAAAAACGAGGTCTGAGGGTAGATACGCTCTTGATGATTTACAGCATGTATGTTCGACCAATTTTTAGAATTTGGGTGTGTTGTATTCTCTGGCGCTGCGACATATAGGCTCATGCCTTTGGTGAAGCTGGGACGACAAGCTTTCCGTTGCTGCTTAGGCCTACCTGGTTACGTCCCGATTCGGGTATTATACCTGGAGGCCGCAGTCCCACGCTAAAATTCCAGGTTTAAATATCTCACATCAATGCATTTGCAAAGTTCCTAGAGTCACCGCTGGCCAGATCACAGGCTTGTGTTTGTCCAACACGCATTTGCGTTTTTTAGGCTCTAATTGGTCTCGTATCCGGCGCCGCAGGTCATTTGTGCCAATTCTTTCTTCATCCATTAAACTCCACGCTCCTATCCGTCTCGTCTTGCAGTACTCAACCTAACAGTAGTGGAGGTTCCCTATGATAACATTTTCCCAAAACATGCTACGTTGCTTCCAACCAACCTAATTGAAAACATTATCCTGGCTCACCAGTCTGAATACCCATCGCACGTGGTTATGGCAACCAACGCCTCTGGAAAAAATGAGAAAGTTGGGGTGGGTATCTCTCTCTCCGGCATTTGAATTGCTCTTTTTATGCGTCCTACCAGATTATATTCCCATATTTTATGCAGAATTTCTGGCTATTCTTCTTGCTGTTCTGAAACTCGATTCGGCGCAATCTTCAGTGATGATACTCACGGATTCCCTCTCCGTGTGCATGATCCTTTCTTCAGAAACTGTCAGTCCCATGCTTAAAACGTTTTACTCCTTCGTTCCCACGTTTTTGCGGGCAATTAGACTTGTCTGGCTGCCTGGCCACTGTGGATTAGCCCTTAATGAAGCCGTGGATACATTAGCGAAAATGGCATTGTCGTTACCTATTGTGCAGGTGCTTCCCCCGTTTGCTTGCGTGTTGCTAGCCCGTTATCGAGAATACCTGTTGGCCCAGGACGTGTCCGACACCTCTCCGGAACTTGAACACCTCAGGTTTCGGTGGAAAAGAAACCTCTGCCAAACCCGCTCGTGCGAAGTTTCGCTGACTTCGTTTCAGTGTGGTGTTCCACCACTTAACAGGTATCAATACCGGGCAGATGTAGCAACCTCACCCTTGTGCCACTTCTGCCATGAAATTGATTCGGATGAGCAATCGGATGAGCCGACGATTCTCGCATCACCGGAGAAGGCTGCTGGAGGTTCCCCTGCGGCGTCTTGGAATGCCACTAACCTTGCCAGTGTTTTTGTCCTGTGGAGGCACGCAGCTAGACCAATGCCATGGGGATGTCTGTCAAGCCATTTATTCCTTCATTTCAGAGACGGCACGTCTGCCTTGTTAAAGTGATTCTGATCAGGCTCTCTCGCTCCTCTTTCTTGTTCTATTTCTGTCTTCAACCATATTCTCAATTCTTTCTTCGACTGCACCTTTTTGCCTGTCTGGATTTTTTGTAAAAAAAACACTCTTCTTGGCCAATCCCCCTGAGTGGGTATGCGCCCTCTATGGGCCACCACCACCACCACCAACGGCCCAGAGTGTGGTCCAGGGTAGTGGTACCTTCTTCACTGTCGCCCCTATTCAGTCCGCGCCGCCTGTGCTCTCGGCACCAGCTAAAGCTGGGTAGTCAGATAAGGGCTAGACAGCAGCATGTCGCATTGCTCTTGGTCGGTTGTTGACGAAAAGAGAGGAGGGTGCTCAGGGCTAAAGTCGCACACCTCGACTATGTGGCTGATTCTTCCTACATCTGAGCAAAATATAGATTCAGCATTGTACCGATTCGTGTGCATTAAGTGAAGACGCGTCGGTTGTGGGAAGGAGCTGGATTGTATGAGCCGTGAGGTAGTTTGTTGTTCTATGCAAAGGTCGGGGTATGGCGAAGCTAGGGTCTGTCTCATAAGGCGGTTATGCTAGGTTACGTACCTGAATGAGACAAGCGGGTGACTGTGCTTCTGCAGCTCCATAGCACAGGGGATAAAAGTGCAGGCTTGGTGGAAGCGTGAGCGGGTGTCCAGATGAGCTGAATGAAACCATTTGGTGAGTGGTTTTTTAACACGCCCAGTGCAGGTCGGAACACCAAACCGACTGGTAAATCCGGTAGGCTTGTTTGGAATCGGTGACTATACCTTACGAACCCCTGGTTGAGTGAGAGCCAAGGCGATGGCTGCCTCTTCTGCTGCCGTCATGTCTTCGGTCTTGAGTGAGTCACAAGCAACGATGTTGATTCTAGAGGTAGCCACGATGATGGCTTGCTGCTGCCCTCGATCTTAGGAGGCGTCTGTGTAGATAACTGCATGATCCCCACCGAGGGTGGTGTTGAGCTCTTGAGCCCGTGCTTGCAGGCAACGTCGTTGTGTGAGGGGTTCTATTTCTAAGCAAAGGGAGCATCTTTAGTTCTTGTCACCAGACGTCAGGAGTACATCAAGCGGAGTGACATTCTGTGCTGCACAGCCAGTCTGGTGAAGGATGCGGCGACCCGGCGCAGTTCTGCTCATTTATTAGGAACCTCTGAATATTAAGATGGCCCTCTATCAGCTTTTCTACCGTGTTGTAGAGCCCGTGCTAAGCAGCCTCTCTGTGGACGCATTCATGGGAAGACCATAGCTTGCTCAACAGCCTTTTTACTCATTATATAAAGCATCTTTATGTCCTCCTTGCCAAGAAGACAGGGGTTGACGTAAGTGATTCTCGAGAGGACAAAAGCTTAAACTAATCGAAAGGTATTGATTCCTCAGACCTCGCTTCTTCGTGCCAACACGCCTGATCATTTGTATATTTTGTTGATGCTGTGTATCAGGCGCTGCAAGGATACGTCACTCTTGGTGTTGGCCTGAATATGTAGGTACAGGACCTTGATGCTGAGGCTTGGAGTTATGGCCTGGCCATCAAGGACTATTTGAATGTATTGCTTAAAGTGTCCTTTATTGTGAGGGCGGCTACATGGAGCTAAGATTTTTCACGTGAACACTGGAAGCCACAGGCTTCCAGTGTTCACGTATTTTAAGTGAGATGCCATGGGTTGGTGTGAACTTCTTTTATTCGCTATCGTGTGGCACTCAGCGAGAATGCAGGGGGTGATATGCATGTGCACCGGTAGATGTGCTTGCCAGTGTACCATTTGTCTTCCCCGTCTCCGCGTGGGCTCGTAGCTAAATTGGTAAGACAACGGGCTCTGGCTTTGTTACTCTATTATTTCCAGGTTCGATTCTTTGCGGTGCAAATAAATTCTTTTATTTCTTCGCGGGAGTTTTCTGTTGACACAAACGGTCGCGAAAGAACTCCGGGGTAGAGGTAAAAAGGTTTGCTTCAATAAAGCGCTTCCGCTACAACTCATTCATGGAGTACTGCGTAGTACGCGGGTGTGGACAGAAATTGTATTCGCGAACTGAAATCTTTTGTACTGCAACAAAGCCTGTGCCGATATTTAGGCTTATCATAGCATTAAATAACACCTTCCACATCTGCCAAATATCATTGCCTATTTCTGGTTTGGTGCAAACGTTCTGACAGATAGTTTACCATTTTACACTGCATAATTACCAGTAGAGGACGTTGCAAATTTCGTGATGGGTGATGCACAAGACTCTCGCATCATTGCAGAAAATTCTCGTGGGGCGTTCCAACAAGCCGGCGATAGAAGTGCGTACAAAAAGTAGGACACATCTTTTATTGTCTGAGCAATTAAACAAGAGCGAAGTCATCGTGTAAATAGACTGCACCGGTTTAAGTAGATTTTTGGGGGCCGGTGAAGTACGTACAACACGGAATGAGCTACGACACATGTCCCTTGCGGGTTGAAACAGTAACTTTGCGTCATAAGTTCTAGATTTTGTGTACGAGCAGGAAAAAGTTTCTAAATGCCATTCACACTCTGAAGCGCTTACATTCAGAATTTTGCCTTTGGGGGCCGTAGCTACAAATTTATTTACCGACTAACCAAAACAAATGGCAGGCCAAAAACCAAACTAGAGGTTAATTTATTAGTTTGAGTTTTTTAACAATGCAATTCATTTTATTGATAATTTACTACATACGTGTTGCTTTTGCCAGAAAACTGGGCATGCCTATCTACGTGAATAATACACCAAGGCAAGTCAACCTGCATAACTTCAGCTAAAAATGGTGAAACGACCATTTTTAGATTGCCCACTTGTTCCGCTTCTAGTTTCCACGTGGTGCCGTCTTCGGCTGGTCAAGTGATCCAACCATCGGAGAGTGTTGTAGCTCAATAGCACGACGTATAATTATTGCTCACTTTAACAAGCCTCTCACGTAACATCGTAATGAGACAGAACGGTCTGCATTCCGGAAAAATAGTCAACCAATGTCTTCTAACTTCTAATATTAGAGCAGAGGGACCTAAAGGGAATGAATATATTGTATAACGCCGCTGAAATATTTCTAATCAAACAGCCTTGCCAAAAAAGCCCCATGACGTTGATATCTCGCTAGGCGTATTCAGATGCATTTTGGATTACACCCGCTTGTTTACGCAAGCCTTTATTACAAAATATTTTGTGCATTCCGGAGCAGCCCCACTTGCAACGATGTTTTAATAGCTTTGAGCGAAATCCTTGTGTGTGTAGGCGTGTTGGCGTAGTCGTTATACATCCGCGCCACCTTTCCTGAGCACTCGACTATTCCGTCGAAGGTGCTTAAGCTAACCAGGCTATGCCTTATTCAATTGACAGACGTCATTTGTAAAGCAGAGCTTTTTACCTCTACCCCCCAAGGGTTCTTTCTCGACCGTTGGTGTCAACAAAAAACTCCCGCGAACAAATATTAAAATTTACTGGCATAGCGATGAATTGAACTTGGAATAATAGAGTAACAAAGCCAAGGCCCATTATCTTACTGATTTAGCAACGACCCCACCCGGAGACGGGGAAGAGAAGTGGTGCACTCAGCAAGCACATCTACGTGTTCAACCCCTGCATTCACGCTGAATGCCACGCGATAGCGATTAAAGGACGCTCACACCAACCCATGGCATCTCACTTCTAGTACGCCGATGTGCTAAAGCCTGTGGCGTCCAGTGTTCGGATAAAAAACTTCACCTCCTTCTCGTCCAATTTCACGCCAAACTAGACCTCAAGGAACAAATTCAAATACTCCTTGATGGACAGGCCATAACTCCAAGCCCCAGCATCAAGATCCTGGGCCTACATTTTCAAGCCAGCACCAAGAGTGACGTATCCTAGCTGCGGCTCGAACACAGTATCAATAAAATTATACACCTGATCAGGCGAGTTGCCACCAAAAAACGAGGCCTCAAGGAATTCGATACCTTTCAATTAGTTTAAGCTTTTGTCCTCTCGAGAATCACTTACGTCAACCCCTGTATTCTTCTCGGCAAGGAGGACCTAAGCATGGTTACTATAATGATTATAAAGATCGTTGAGCAAGCCGTTGGTTTTTCCATGAGTGCGTCCACCGAGAGTCTGCTTAGCACAGCACTCTAAAACACGGTTGAAGAGCTGATAGAGGGCCATCTTTCTATCCACAAGCTCCGAATGAGCAGAATGGCGGTGCGCACCGCATCCTTCACAAGACTGGCTGGCCAGCACAGAATGTCACTACGGTTGATGTACTCCTCGACTTTTCGCGACAAGAAGCAAAGATGCTCCCTTTGCTTAGAAATATGTGCCCCTCATAGGACGAGGGTCACCGACAAGCACAGGCTCAAGCGCTCAACACCACCCTCGGTGGGGATCATGCAGTTATATACACAAGCGCCTCCCAAAATTGAGGGCAGCAGTGCACCATCGTCGCGGCTACCACGCGAACCACCCTCTTTGCTTGTAGCTTTTAAGACCGAAGACATGACAGCAGCAGAAGAGGCGGCCATCACCTTAGCTCTCACTCAACCAGGGGTTCCGAATGTAGTCACTACCCCGCACGGGGCACCTTGAGCAATCTTGGTGACGGTACTGGCGATACCGCGGACCCCGAGCCCCCAAACATAAACTGGATCCAACCGTGGCGATGTGTTTATAGGTGGAGGGTTAGAAACCACGAACGGTGGCCGTCGGAGCCCAGGTCAAGCTCCGGCGGATGGGCTCCCTGTCTGTTTACCAGGCAAGGAGCTCCGGGACCTGTTTGGCTACCAGGGTAAGGTCAAAGAAGAAAGTACCCCTGTCTTCCTGCTTTTATACTATGCTATATGGCATTTTAAAAACCCCCCCCTTAGACGTGATCGGCCCCGAAAAGGGGCCGCACCGAAGTTTCTTTTCCACCTCTTCCTGACTTGACGCCTCCGAAACCGAACAACTATCCTCGCTTCATCGTGATGGAATCTGTAGACCAATCAAAACCTCTTGCTTCACAGTGGGTTATTTCTCATTTCAAAGTTTCTTGACAGTATTGTTGGAGGGTCGTATAAGGCCAAAAACCATCGAACCGGTGAAATTCTTGTTAAGGTCAGTAGCCAGGACCAGGCCAATAAACTTCTTGCACAAACCAGCATCGCCGATCTGCCAATCCGAGTCACGCCCCACCGCAGCCTAAACAGCTCCCAGGGCGTGATTTCTGAGTATGACCTGCTAAATGAATCTGAAGCTGACCTGCTGGAGGGCCTTCGTAGTCAGGGCGTAACAGCGGTCAGGCGCATAACCATCCGCAGAGACGATAAACAAATACCGACAAAGCACCTCATCCTAACCTTCGACAAGTCCACCCTTCCAGAATTCATCAACGCAGGTTACATCCGATGTTCAGTCCGGCCGTACATCCCGAACCCGCGGCGCTGTTTCAAGTGCCAACGGTTCGGGCACGGCACAAACTCCTGTCGCGGCCGACTTACCTGCGCAAAATGCGCCCAGCACGACCACCCGTCCGACAACTGTAACGTTCAACAATTTCTTTGCGTAAACTGTCAGGGCCCACACGCGGCGTACTCCAGAAAATGTGAAAAGTTTCAATTAGAAAGAAAATAATAAAACATCAAAGTCACTGAAAACATCACCTTCCCAGAGGCGCGGAAGAGGTTCCCCTCTTTCCCCTGGGGAGGTACGCCGACGCAGCTCCCCGGGGGGGTGGAGCGGCGTCTGGTTTCGGCGGGGACCCAGTACCGCGAGTCGGACTTGGTCCCGCCCGCGCCCCCCCCCCTGGGTTGCCTCTGGCAGCCCAACCCGCCTCTGCACCCCTGGGTGAGCCAGCAGCGGCTTGGTGGCATCCACGCCCGGGTGGGGATGCTGCTGCACCCACCGTTTCCCCCTCTCCACCGGCCCGAAGACACGCGAGGGCCCGGACGAGATGGAGACGGAGGCAGTCGCAGTGACCCCCTTCCCCGCCTCACTGAATGTGCCATCTGGGCATCGGCATGGCAGCGCCTCGGCATCGGCAACGCCTTCGGCACTGGCAGCGCAGGCAAAGAACACCCGAAAGGGTACCATGTCAAGGGGGCCCAGTCCGCTGGGCACCCCCTTGCCTTCAGATGACGACATGGACGTCGAGCCCTTCCGGCTTTCATCGCAGCGGAAGGAACGGGCTGCGACGTCCAGGTCAGTAGAGAAGATCAGAAAACCCCTTCCAAGAGTGCAAGCCCCGAAAGACCCTACAAAAATTTGTCACACTCCAGTAGCTCTGAACACATAATAATGGGAAGAGAAAATATTTTTCAATGGAACTGCAGAGGCCTTCTGAATAATCTTGACAACGTTTATGAGATTCTGCATGCCAATCAGCCAAGTATAATGTGTGTCCAGGAAACACATCTGAATTCCAAACACACAAATTTCTTGAATAGTTACATGGTATACAGGAAAGACAGGGATGGCTGCACACACTCTCCTGGCGGTGTTGCCATAATCACCCGAAAAACCTTAGCATGCCACCCTGTCACCTTGAACACCGTCCTTGAGGCTGTAGCCGTCCGCACAATAATATTTAATAGATTGATAACGGTATGCTCCTATACATTCCTCCTGATGTTGAACTTACGAGCTCCGACTTCGAGGCGCTGGTAGACCAGCTGCCCGAACCATACATCCTTACAGGCGACCTTAATGCTCACAACCCTCTTTGGGGCTCTTCTCGCACGGATGCCCGAGGTCGCCTGATAGAGAGATTCCTTACATCTTCTGGAGCATGCCTTTTCAACAATAAACAGCCTACATATCATAACATAGGACACAACACATACTAATGTCTTGACTTGGCTATTGGCTCCACAGTTCTCTTTCCTCTTCTCGAGTGGGGTGTGGGAACTGACCCATATGGTAGTGACCACTTCCCCACCTCACTTAGATATATAGGTAAAGGCCCATGCAGTCAATCTTCCCATAATAGGTTCAATGAAGCACGAGCTAACTGGAATACATTTACAGAGACATCCAAACTACACCAACATCCATAGGACACCTACACGTCGAAGAAGCTACCCAACTCCTCACGGCGCACATCCTCGACGCCGCCAAAAGTCTATTCCCCACGCCTCTGGTGCCCCGCGCAACCAGAGGAGGCCGTGGTGGAATGAGGACTGTAGGCGGGCGCTAGAGGCCCAGAACAAGGCGTGGGGTATCCTGCGCCGGTACCCCACGTCGGGAAACCTTTTATTGTTCAAAAGGGCTAAGGCGATGGGAAAACGTGTGCGCCGTGAGGCAAAACGAGAGAGTTGGCGCTCATTCGTAACATCCATAAACTCTTACACTGACTCTCGCAAAGTCTGGACACGAATACCAAACTAAAAGGACAACAGACACACACCCTGCCCCTGGTTAGTACAACAGGGGACAAACTGGAAGACCAGGCTAACACACTCGCACAACACTTCCAACACGTGTCCAGTTCAGCACACTACACTAGCACTTTCATAAACACAAACAATTGGTGAAAAGAAGTCTTTACTTGATAATGATAAGTCAACCTCCTCTTATAACTCGGAGTTTTCACTTCATGAGCTGGGGGCCGCTTTGAGCACTTGTAAACCCTCAGCTCCAGGCCCAGACAACATCACATATACAATGATACAGCACCTACACTCAGACACTTTTCTAACACTCCTCCACCTATATAACAAGATGGCTTTCGGGGCACATTCCTCGCTCTTGGAGGGAGGCCATAGTAGTGGCGTTTCCTAAAAGAAGGGAAGGACTCTTCCTCTCCTTCCAGTTACCGGCCCATTGCTTTGACAAGCTGCCTGTGCAAGCTCTCGAGAAGATTATAAACCGTAGGCTCGTGTACTTTCTTGAGTACAATGGTCTTCTCGAGAGCTGCCAGGCAGGCTTCCGGGCGGGGGGATGCACAAATGATCAACTGGTTTCTCTAGAGGCCTACATAAAGGATGCATTCATTCATAAGCAATACTGTATGACAGTATTTTTGACATTGAAAAGGCATATGATACAGCATGGCGCTACGGCATTCTTAGAGACCTAAAAGCTTTTGGTATCTCGGGTAACATGCTGAACATCTTTGTAGTTACATGTCTTCACGAACATTTCGTGTCAGGGTCGGTTCGGCACTTTCAAATGTTCACGTGCAGGAGAATGGCGTGCCTCAAGGTGGCGTATTGAGCTGCACCTTGTTTATAGCTAAGATGAACTCTCTCCGAAAGGCACTGCCGCCAACCATATCCTGCTTGATGTATGTAGATGACGTTCAAAAATCTTTCAAATCATGTAACATATCCATTTGTGAACGTCAGGTCCAGCTTGGGGTAAATAAACTTTCTCGCTGGGCAGATGAAAATGGATTTAAACTTAATCCTTCTAAAAGTACCTGCGTTGTATTCTCAAAAAGGCGGGGCATCCTGCCCGATCCCGACGTAAAACTCTTTGGTGACTCGATTCCAGTAAAAAGAGAACACAAGTTTTTGGGTGTGGTGTTTGACGAGAAACTTACATTCATACCCCACATAAAAAGACTTAAACAAAAATGCCTAAAAACAATGAATATTCTAAAAGTCTTGTCTCACCAATCGTACGGTGCAGACAAACAACTCCTGCTTCGACTTTATGCCGCGTTGGTAGGGTCACGGTTGACTACGGAAGCGTTGTGTATGGTTCAGCCACAAAAACAGCACTTAAAATGCTCGACCCAGTGCTTCACTTGGGGCTTCGCCTGTCTTGTGGGGCATTCCGTACCAGTCCTGTCCACAGTCTTTATGCAGAGTGCGACAAATGGTGCTTAGCGTACCAGCGAACTTATGTTGACCTCCTATATGCCTCCAAAATCTCATCAATGAATAACCATCCCTTTAACCGGTTTTAATGATACGTCCACAACTAAACTCTTTTTAAACCGCCCATTCATTGCTGTTCCTTTCTCGCAGAGAGTGAGGGACGAGGTGACTATTCATGGCGTCTCCCTCTTAGACACATTCAAATCATCTCACACTGATCTTGTAGCACCATGGCATCTTCGTCCTGTGGCATGTGACTTGTCTTTCGTACAATACAATAAGAACAGGACACCAAGAAGTGGGATTTTGCAGCATTTCATGCATCTGCAGAATAAATACAGGGCTGCAGAGTTTTTCAGCGATGCATCTAAAACGTCCACTGCGGTGTCTTGTGCTGCGCATGGGGCCAATTTTGAAGCATGTAGAACAATGAATGTTAATACAAGTATTTTTACGGCAGAGGCATATGGCATATTTCTGGTTGTAAGTCACATAGTTGAACATCATATTCCTCATCCGTCATTTATACAGATTCGTTGAGCGTCGTCCGTGCATTATCATCCGGAAAGTCATCAAAAAACCATGTCATTAATCTTGTCTTCAAAACGATTATGGTAGCTTATTCCTCAAACCTTGGGGTGACTGTGTGTTGGGTGCCAGGCCACTCTGGCATTGGCGGTAATGAAGTGGCGGATGAAATGGCCGCCAAGGCTGCACTCCGAAACACAGTCGACATGGCAACACTACCTTACACAGACCTCAAGCCACACATTAGACAACTCCGTAAAACTTGGCAAGCAGACTGGAGCGAACAGAAGACAACAAACTACACGTAATAAAACCACACTTGGGACAATACACTATGGACTCACACAACAGGGACATTGAAGTTACCTTAGCTAGGTTACGGATAGGCCATACGCATGTAACGCACTCGCACCTGCTCACGGGATCTCCCAAAACCCCCGTGTAGCAGGTGTGGGGAGGGCCTATCCGTAGTCCACATACTCATACAATGCAAGGCACTTGACACAACACGACACAAACACTTCAGAGAACTCTACAGACAACATATTCCCCTACACCCATCGCTGTTTCTAGGTGACGATGCCATGTTTCTGTGAAACGCGTTTTTTAAAAATTTGTCAGATGTTTAAGGGTTTTTAAACCTCATTTCCTATCATGCGTAATCACATCTGGCCCTATACACCAGCCATCACCATTATCTTTATTGATCTTACTATGTACAGTTTACACATTTTTTACCTACCTTTTGTGGTAATCACTTGTTTTCATTAAATAACTTCTCTGGCGCTCTTTGCCCTCGTCGGCCTTGCGCCATTACCAAACCCAAACCCTCATCATCATCACAGTAGTCACTGATTCCCGGGTTTGATTTCCCGACCTGCACTACGTGTGCTAAAAAAATTGGGGCCATCTCCCCGCGAGCGGGACTCGAGTAAGTGCGTCGCATAGGGGGTGGGTGTATTGCGTTAACGTTTAGTGTTTGGGAAGTTGGTGGTAGTGAATGCGTTGTATCAGCAGCTTCTTGACGTAGTTTGAATGAGCCAAGGATATAAAGGGGCGTTCGTAGCCTCCCATTCTGTGTCGGCTTTGTGGCGCAGTGGGTAGAGCACCATGTACATTGCGTTCCGCCCGCAGGGTCAAGGGATCGAAACCAGGTGCCGGATAGTATTTTTTTATATAGTGTAGGGGGAGGGGTACGGACAAGGACGGTGCGGATTTCGACGGACGTCAACGCGGGTGACATCGTGAGTTACTGAAATGCTCTGCATTTAAAAACCCCTCTTCAAGTGCTTCCATTCAGCTTATCTGGACACCCCCTCACGCTTCTATGGAGGGCAACAAATACGCCCACCAAGCCTACACTTTTACCCCCTTTGCTATGGAGCTGTACGAGGACAGTCACCCGCTGGGCTTGTTCATGAACATAACGCAACATTATCGCCTTCAGACACAGAACCTACCTTCGCCTTACCCTGTCCTTTCCATCGAACAAGAAACTACCCTTCGGCTCATACAATCCGGCTCCTTACCACACCCGACGCGTCCTCACTTAATGCACACGAATTGCTACGACGCGGAATGTATATTTTCCTAATAAGTAGGCACACTCCGCCACATAATCGGGGTGTGTGACTTTAGCCCTGAGCACCCTCCTATCTTTCCGTCAACTACCGGACAAGAGCAATGGTATTTCCTGCTGGGCAAACCCCTCCGACTACCCAGCTTCAGCTGGTGTACAGAGCATAGGCGGCGCCGACTGAATATGGGCTACAGTGAAGAAGGAACCACTACCCTGGGCCGCACTGTGGGCCATTCAGAAATCTGAATAGGAGTATTTCCTTCTCTTCCTTCTCGCTCCACTCCCCCAACTCTGCCGCAGATCTCGTCGCATCCGTCTGCGGCGCAGAGACGTACAAATAAGATAGTTTATCAGCACGTATAAACTGTATCAGAATGGCGAGTTTGGCGAGTTGGTGTACTTGCATCTTAGGGAACAGCGCCAAATAACAGGGACACAATAAGAAAGAAGTGGACAGGACTAGCGCTGACATTCAACTCTTTGATTGTCAGCGCTAGTCCTGCCCACTTCTTTCTTATTTTTGCCCCTGTTAGTTATGAGCAGGTTGCAGCTTCCTTTTATTTTATAAAAAAAGTTTCCACTCATGCTCTCCACCAATACCACTCAACCGACCACCGCTCAGGCATAATCATTGATTTCACCTAACCAAGAATATCTGTTTGAAGTAATAAATGGTGTGGTTGTGTACCTTTCACTTCTCTCTGGTTTCGCTATTTGTAGAGCGACATGGGTGAATTTAAGGGACGTCGCATGGGTAGTCATTGTGGCTGCTGTTTACAGCTTCACTTTCTAATCACATTCACAGGGTGTATTGGCGCTAATTTTTTATTTGTATCCTTAATCAGGAAGTATTTTTAGCCTAATAGATTGTCTGAAAAACTTTTTTTAGCGATCTAGGTGTTGTGGTGATGAGAAATAAAGAGGTAAACATTTCGAAGATATTGTGTTGCAAAGACGTGCTGCTTTTGTTTGAACCATTTCCCCACATTCAGGCGGAAAACGCAATGCTGAACCACTTTCTCTGGTTAAGCCACCTAATAAAAGAGAAATAAACGTAAGTAGTACGAACGAAGTATAGTGTAGCTGCCAAAATTTTTTTATTAGCTGCAGCGAATACCGCATAGATTGCATCAATGATTCGTTACTCTTGCCAGACTGAAGGCATACAGAAATTTCCGTGCAGTCTTCCCCGACCTTTATGTAGAAGCTCTCCTTGAACACTGCTGGGTGCGGCAGTTGTAATACAATAATATTACCGCTTTCTTTATTCATCTTACCCACCAATCCCTGCCCGTATAAAAGTCAACCTAAGGCGCAGGCAGGGGGAATCCAGGCTTCCTTCCTCAGTCACATTTAACAAAGTAGCCCGTAACTACCCCCTGTTAGCGAATAAAATCCTGGCCTGATAGGCGCGTATTTTAGGCTATACATTTATAAATAAATTATGACGATCAAAGTTTATAAAACCTCGAGGTTCTACTCTTAGCAACACGGAACAAGCAAGAGAAATGCCCCGTCATGGATAATATTAAGTCTCAAAGCCATCTCTGCGCTCCGCAAACACATCGGTGGTAGGGGAGGCCTTGCCTTGTTAGAAACATCCAAAACTGCAAAACAGGAGTTTGGAGGGGGGGCGGTCTCTAGATTATGGCTGAACGATGACACTCCTGTATACCTTGCTGCAGGTAGTCGGTAAGCGCGCACGATATTTCCTATCTAGAGTGTTTTGTATGTTAAAAGTTGATGTTTACGCTATTGTGAGGATATGCAACTGTTTGACGTCTTTGTGGAGAGGAGGCTCTTTGTTTTGGTTTCAGAGCTTGGTATTCATAATAACCTGCCTGTAGATCGACACTACCTCTTTATAAGCATCGTCTCGTACTGGCTTTCGAAACGCAGCTGCATACTCAGTGGCTCTTCGTAACAACAGTTATTTTAAACGCTTTTTTTCAGAATGAATGTACGTATGACATTTTTAATGCACGTATTCTACCCCCTCCCTTCTACGAATAGTTGTAGTCCTAGGCATATTTGAAGCCTGTAAGTGTTGGCCGTTCGACATGAGCGCGGTCATCTGTGCAGAATGCGTCATCAAACCTCCCTGGTGTCAACTAGTTTCTGACGTTGCGGAAGGCAGTTGCTTACGCTCCCGCCCCTTCCCCCGAGAAAACGATTGAAATACGCAGTGAACCCCTTTGCCGACTCCACAACGTCCACAAAGGATAGCACTAGGCCCAAAACCCCATTCGAATATGTTAACTGCTGTAAAGCAAGGACGCAATACCGCATGTAGTTCATCGCAACGTGAATACAAGTGGCCGCTTTTGATCTCAAAGAGAACACGAAAAGACGACCGAGGCCAATACACTCAGCAATTGGCCCCCTGTGTAAATTATAAGGCACAGTTGCGTCGCCTACTTCTACATCACAAAATATCAAAGTTGATGATGAATTGGAGTGGCAGCCTGCAACACGGTAGCGTCGCGCGTCGCAACAAAAGACAAGTCCGAAGCACACGAAGTTATGCCTGCCGAAGGCAAGGGGTTCGTAGCTGCTCCCGCCTCTTCAGGCGGCCGAACACGTGGATAAGTAAAAGACGGCGAAGAAAAGATAGAGCCACCACCATGGTAGTTCCGCTATATGTTACTTTGAGGAATCCTGAATGCTCAAAATTTGCGGGCGTTCTTTAAACCGGAGAAGCTTTTGTCACAAAACAACAGCAGGAGGGTGCGGTGACAGGAAAGGCTGCGTCGTTCCAACCTTCCCGAAGGCAGAAAATCTGCATGATGGTGCGTGAACTTGGCACCAAATGTGCACGATGTTGAAAACTCTCCTAAAAACGAAAGAGTAAAGAACATTTCAAATCATCTTTCGAAAGTTCGAAAATACAAAGAGAAGCGCAAAGACTTAGGATTGCAGAACGCCGCAACACTTTCACACATGCGGAAGAAAGGGATGTGACAGACTTGTTCTAACTAACATGATTAAGCGACCATCTTTAAAAAAGACTGCACTCGTTGTGGTCAAACGTGACTGCGCCCCGGCAGTAGTACCATTACTTGCTTCCACCTGCCGAGATATCACAGAAGGAAGCATCGCCTTACACAGATCACCAGTTCGAGTAACTGAACAGGCCGAATTTCGAGCACAAGCGAAGGCGCACTTGGAGACCCAGTCAGAATCTCGTAGTACAGCACAGTATACCACCTTTTGAGCAAGACAACCACTGACATTGGTACTGGTGCTGTACGACCAGGACAATCGCGAAACAGAACACTCTGACAGGTTTGACGACACCGAGGAAGCGGGAACAATTTTCCGTTTGCCACTGCTTCGGTGACATAGCTTGGGTGACTTGACAGTAGCAAGACCCGCCAAACAATACCCGCTGTTTCTGAGAGCCCCGAATGTGCATGGTCAAGCTATGGCGCAGGCAATAAGGCCCGAACGATGTCAAAATACTGGCATAAGAGCTATGTAATGTATGAGGTTTCAGAGACTGAAAACAAGGTACTCAAAGGCACATGTCAAAGACTAGTACACGCGATGGCGAAATCATAAATTGAAATAATATTTATACAAGAAGATAAAGATTGAGAATGGTGCAACAATAACGAATACTCAAAACGGTTGAAATGTTGGGGTCGTCGTGGAAATGATGTGGGAAGTGCAATGATGACTCAGTCAAGTCTTAACCTATAAATAAAGGGGGATTCTCGCTGTGATTGCAGAGGCGAAATATACACATTTCTGATGTGAGGTGAAGCCGGTATGCTAAGAGCTGTGCCACAATGGTACCTCAGCCAGTTTTGCCGGAGGTAGACGTTCTGCCTGGTCGACCGGTCGACAGCCACAGGACGCCGTGGTTGTGGCCGTCCGGTTGACAGGCCGGAGAAGCTTACGACTTCCTCAATAACCTGGATTCCGCTGGGCCAGCCTATTCCCTATCATCTTCCTCCTCTTCTGCCTTCATCAGCCTCCTGATGATGCTGCTAAACAGGCATGCTGGTCAATTCATGATGCTGTACAAGGTACTTCATTGCGCCGCACAGCGTTTCCACTTGGGATAGGTGATATTCTGATGGTAACGTACATATCAATGCTACCACTCAAACAAGGTTGCTAGGGCATAGGCACGCACACTTTCAAAGCAAAATAAAAAATCACAATAGACACACTCGTTTCACAGTCATTTTAATTTATGAAACCTAAAGGTCCAAGAGGTAGAAGCAGCGGAGAAGTAAGAAGAGCTGTCGTGTCGTGGGAAGCCGATTGGTTCCGCACATCTTACTTTCTCCTATACTTCCAAAATAGCTGGCAAGGAACATTCAGAGGGCGCAGTCTTGTGCGGGACCAGCCACTCCTCTTGCTTTCCTTGGTTCCTGAGATACATTTTGGTCACAATAAAATCTCGGTTTACTGCGACAGTTCTTCAGTCCTTCCGGACCTGGTTTACTTTCACGTCAAATTTTGGTCAATAAAAAAGCCTGAAACTTCTATTTTTGTGGCTTTAGCTTTCGACTATCTTGTAACCACCCACTTTCTAATCTGGGTAGAATTCTTTCGTCACTTCAGCATATTGTCACGAAGTCAAAGACAACTAAGTTGTCTTCAAGGGAAACAAGTTTATTGGAGCGAACTTCTGCTCCCCTAACATATAAATGAATACACAGGCAGCGACGCAGCAGTCAACAAAATGACGTGCTCAAGCGAGTGTCACCGATTCGGATGCCGCGGCGTCTGCTCTGCAGGCTTCTATCTTTGGTTGCGAGTGTTTCTTTAACCGTCCATTTACATTCAGAACATTAGAGATCAAACAAGAATATTCTGGGCTAGTGACGTTAGGGAGAGACAGTCTGCTTATCTAAATGAGATTTCGAGCCGCGTGCGTCGTCGTGTTGTTCTGGAATCACCATCGGGGACTACCTATTAGGTAAGTTGGCCGACCCGTCGTCGAATCCGCTAGGGTCCGAAATACCATCGCAGAAGCTTCTGACTGAGTCCGCGTCGTCGGATGGGAGCCCAAACCCAAACACGATCGCCTAGGTGCTGGTCGGCGTCTCGGCTTCGGAGGTTGTAGCGCTCGGCATGCACCAGCTGCTGCTTCGTTGTACGAACTCGAGTAAGTTGGCAGGCCTTCTCCACACGTAAAGGAATCCGTGGACGTCGCGGCTTAAGTCGTCGTCTTCTACATGCGGAAGCATAGCGTCAAGCATCGTAGTCGGCAGTCTTCCGTAGACAAGCTAGAACGGCGTCATCTGCTTAGTTACCTTGATAGCCGCGTTGTACGCAAACGTGACATACGGGAGCACTTCTTCTCAAGTCTTACGTTTAACGTCGACGTACGTTGACAGCACATCCGTGATTGCCTTGTTCAGACATCCTATTAGTCTGTTCATTTGCGGGAGGGGGGTTACGCCGTCGTTTTTCGGTGATCCGTGTTGCTGTCGCGTAATATTCCTTGCATCAGCTCCGCATTAAAGGCCGTACCCCGGTCCGTGATTAGGACTTGCGAGGCAGCACAACTTGGCTCATGAAGAACTTTGCGATTTCTAGTGCTGTCTACGTCAGAAAAGCGGTGGTGTCTGGGTAGCGCGTCATGTAGTAAGCCGCAAGGACAATCCACTTGTTCTCGAATCGGGATATAGGCAATGGGTCCACATGGTCCATACCAATCTGTTGGAAAAGCCTCGATATGAACGGCAATCGGCTGCAGAAGTCTGGCGGATCGCCCCGGTGGCAATTTTGTCGCTGGCACTCATGGCAGCTCCGGACGTACTGGGTGATGTCAGATGTAAGGCGGGGCCAGTAGCACTTCTTGATTTTTCTAATAGTGCGGGCTTTGCCGAGATGTACGGGAGACTGGTCGTCGTGGCTTGCTTCTAAACTTTCGCTACGAAGGTAAGCGGGGACAACAAAAAGATAATTCTTTCTCGTTTCGGGGCTGAAATTCTTCACGAGAACGGAGTTTTTCAGGCTGAATGCTGGTAGGTAGCGTTTGAAGGTCCTAGGCACGGCGACATTGCATCCTTCAAGGTAGTCGATTATGACGCGTAAGTCATGGTCGGCACGCTGCTGCGCGGCTAGGTCACTCTCCGTCACGACTCCGAAGACGCGCTGTCTTCATCAGGGCCTTGTGGTGGTGGGTCGCCGGGAGCGCGGGATAGGCAGCCAACGTCGGAGTGTTTGAAGACGGATTTTAAGACAATTGTTACGTCGAAGTCTTGCAGTCGCAAGGTCCACCACCCGAGACGGCCCGAGGGGTTCTTCAAATTGCCTAGCCAACACAGCGCATGGTGGTCAGTCACAATCTTAAACAATCTCCAATACACGTATTGGCGAAATTTTGAAATGACCCATATAATTGCGAAGCTGTCTTTCTCAAAGACGTAGTAGTTTTTCTTCTCCTTCGACAGACCACGGCTGGCATAGGCGATTACATTTAAAGCAAAGCTTTTACCGCTACCCCCGAGGGTCTTTCGTGACTGTTGGCGTCAACAGAAAGCTCCCGCGAAGAAATAAAATAATTTACTGGCAGCGCCAGCCATCGAACCTGGAACTAGAGCCCGTTGTCTTACAGATTTAGATCACTACGAGCCCACGCGGAAACGGCGAAGACAAATGGTACATTTACCAAGCACATCGACCGGTGCACCTGCATATCACCCCCTGCATTCTCGCTGAATTCCACACGATAGCGAATAAAGAAAGATCACACCAACCCATTCCATCTCACTTCTATTACGGCAATGTGATAAAGCCTGTGGCTTCCAGTGTTCAAGTGAACAATCTCAGCTCCTTGTAGTACGCCCTCAAAGCCAAACCACACCTCAAGGAACCAATTCAAATACTCCTTGATGGCCAGGCCATCACTCGAGCGCCAGCATCAAGATCCAGGGCCTACGTCTTCATGCCACACCAAGAGTGACGTACCCTTGACAGCGCCCCAAAAAGGCGAGTTCAGGCGATCCGAAGAAGTAGACAGCACGGCGCTCTTCCTTCGTCCTTGTTTTTTGAGCGCTCTGTATTCCACCAAAATGAACCACATACCAACTAGCCCAACTTCCGTTCTTCTGGAGTTCAGGCGAGTTAGCACGAATATGCGAGGCCTCAAGGAACCCGATACCTTTCCATTAGTTCACGCTTTTGTCCTCTCGAGAATCACGTCAACCACCTGTCTTCTTCTCAGCAAGGAGAATATAAAGATGGTTTATATAATGATTAGAAAGCCGGTTGAGCAAGCCATTGGTTATCCCATGAGTGCGTCCACAGAGAGACTGCTTAGCACGGGGCTCTACAACACGGTGGAAGAGCTGATAGAGAGCCATATTTCTAATCAGAAGTTCCGAATGAGTATAACTGCGGCGGGTCACCTCAAGCTTCACCAGATTGACTGTGCAGCACAGAATATCACTCCGCTTGATGTACTCCCTCACTTCTGGTGACAAGAAATAAAGATGCTCCCTTTGCTTAGAAATATGAACCCCTCACACAACGAGGGTCCCCTGCAAGCACGGGCTCAAGCGCTCAACACCGCACTCGGTGGGGATCATGCAGTTACTACACAGACGCCTCCTCAGATCGAGGGCAGCAGCAAGCCATCATCGTGGCTACCTCTAGAATCAACATCGTTGCTTGTGACTCACTCAAGACCGAAGACATGACGGCAGCAAAAGAGGCAGCCATCGCCTTGGCTCTGACTCAACCAGGGGTTCGTAAGGTATATTCACCGATTCCAAACAAGCCTACCGGATTTACCATTCGGGTGTGGTGTCCCAACCTGCACTGCGCGTGCTAAAATACACTCTTCAAATAGTTCCATTTAGCTCATCTGCACACCCGCTCAGGCTTCCAAGGAGGGCAATGAATACGCCTACCAAGCCAGCACTTTTACCACCCGTGCTATGGAGCTGCACAAAGACAATCACACTCTTGTCTCCGTCATGAACATAACCCACCATCATCGCCTTCTGAGACAGGCCCTACGTTCGCCTTAACATGACCTTTCCAGGCAACAACAAATTACCCTACGACTCATACAACCCGCTCCTTCCCACACCCACAGCGTCTTCAGTATTAATATTGCAACCGGATGGCTTCAACGCTGAATGTACATTTTGCTAAGAAGTAAGAACACTCTGCCACATAATCTGGGTGTGCGACATTAGCCGTGAGCACCCTCCTCTCTTTCCGTCAACTACCGAACGAGAGCAATTGGAGATGCTGCTGTCGAGCCCCTATCTGCCTACCCACTATCAGCTGGTGGAGAGAGCACAGGCGGCGCGGACTGAATAGGGGCTAGAGTGAAGAAGTAACCACTCCCCTGGACCACACTCTGGGCCCTTTATAAATCTGAACAGGAGGAAGAGGGACCTGAACTGGACAAGGTGGCTACAAAAGACGAAAATATTAGCATATAACACCCCATAAACAGATGCACAGTCTGTCACATTTCACATCGTAGGCAGGCATATAACACAAGGCAAAGAAAGAACCATCACTTGCGTTTTACAAACGTAAACAAACGTAAGAAAAAGGCACAGAATAAACATCACTCATTTTGCGAAAAGCGAACAAAGCTAGCACACAAGTAGAATTATTTTCTCGCTCTTCTAGACCAGCGGCAAAGGTTGCTAAAGATTGTTTTGTGACCTTAATTTAACCTTACTAAGAATACCTTCTTGAAGTAACAGAGGTTGTGGTTAAGTGCATTTCACATGTCCCTCGTTTAACTATTTGTAGAACGACGTCAGTGAATGTAAGTGACGTGGCATGGGTAATCGTTGTGGGTGCCGTTTACAGCTTTGCTTTTCAACCACAATTACAGGGTGGATTGGCGCTAATTTGTTTTTCCAATCGCTCTGATTTTGGACGAGTACGGCAACCAAGCCTATATCAGTAGCGTCCGTGTGCATTTCCGTTTCGGTATCTTCATGGAAATGAGCGATCACAGACGGGCTTTGCGGGCGTTTTTGCAGCTCGCAGAATGCTTTTTCTTGGTCGTTTTCCGAGGTAAAAGGGGTGCTATCTTTCGTCAAGCGGGTGAGTGGCTTTGGAATGCGTGTTAAGTTTGCGACGAAGCACCGGTAGCATGCGCACAGTGCGAGAAATCTTCGCACGGCCTTCTTGTCTTTCTGCCTTGGGAAGTTCGCAATGGCTGAAGTTTTTGCCGGGTCAAGTAGGACTCCCACGTCGTTGACGACGTGGTCCAGAAACTGGAGCTCCTCGTACGCGAAGCAGCACTTTTTCAGGCTTCAGCGGCCCTTCGGAAGCTTCAGCGCTAACCCCGACGTACGATTGGCCTCGAGTACAGACTCCAACCTTGCAAGGTGTTCGTCGAACGTCCGGGCGAATACCACAACGTCACCAAGCTATAGGAGGCAGGTGTGCAACTTAAGCCAGCTAGAACAGTGTCCATGACTCGTTGAAACGTTGCTGGCGCTGTGCACAGCCCAAACGGCATCACCTTGAACTCTATATAGGCTGTCAAGAGTTATAAATTTGGTCTTCTCTCGGTCTCTCTCGTCCACTTAAATTTGCCAGTAGCCGGTCTGCAGATTCATGGATGAGAAGTACTTCGCATGGGAGAGGTGGTCGAAGGCGTCGTCGATTCGTGCCAGGGGGTACAGGTCTTTTATGGTGATTTTGTTCATTCGCCTGTCGTCAACGCAAAACCTTAATGTACCGTCTTTTTTCTTAACCAGTACGACCTACGCTGCCCAGGTGCTTTTCGATGGCTGTACACTGTCGTCGCTGAGCAAGTCGTCGAATTGAGTACGAATGGCTTCCCGCTCGTGTGAAGAGACGGGCTACGGTGATTGTCGGGTAGGTCGGCTCCTTCTTCGGTTATTATTCGGTGCTTTGCTAAAGGTGTCTGACGTAGTTTTGAGTTCGACGAAGAACATTCCCTGTAGCGACGCAGCAAAGCCAATAATTTGTTCCGTTTTGCTTGCGGTAACGCCCGAATCACGTGGAAGGGATCCAGAAGCTTGAAGGTATCTTCGGGTGCGCGTTCAAATTCGGCAACCGCGTTCACGTCACTTGCTATTTGCGTTTCTTCGAGGAAGGCAATTCAAGCACCCTGGTTTAAATGCAGGTACTCGTCGGTGCAATTAGTGACAATGATGTGCGATTGGAATTGCTTAAAGCGCGCAATCCCTCTCACGACATAGACACCGCGGCCGAGAAGCAACCTTTAGTCACTCTCCAAGATAGCGTCGACATTAAAGGGACACTGAAGTGAATTTGTCAAGCTCCCGTATTTGCTTGGAGTGCGTAGACTGGCTCAAATTAGCACACTTTTCATCGTTTATCTGGTTGACAAATCGGTAAATATTTTACAAAGCGCGAAAGAAGAAAAAACTACCATGCGCGGTTTGCGGCGCCGCACCAACTAAAGCTGTGACGTTAGGAGGAGCGGGCACCGTGATTGGACGATGCCCAAGGTGAGCGACCAAACAAGTTTTGGTTTCGGTTTCGGTTCTGTAAAACACAACTGGTGGCGTTGTTGGATGGGCATTCTCAATAACTCAGTAATCATCGTACCGCGCTTCTGCCATGTTGTCAGCTGTGAAAATGCATAAAGATAAGCCTCCCAGGACGGCTTGGAATCGTAGCATTCACTAGCCGAGGCCTACGCAGTGCATGGACGCCCTCCGCGTACCCGCAGACCCCCAAAATGTCATGCGCTTTTCCCCATATTTGGAGCTTGCCTCACTCATGCCTGTACCGTAAAAAGCGTGTTCGCACCAGGCCAAGGGTCTGTTCATTCTGGCCTGTGCCCACTGCCCGCAAGCAGTCGGTGCTTATGGCAACAGCACGCCAACGAGAACTCGCTAGCGCGCCAGTGCTAGCCTGCGCGCGTCCTGTGAACTAGTTCGTGGAGCTATGAACGTTGCGGCCCAAAAAAAGGTGAACTCAATGTAGAAAACATCGGCAGAAAACGAAAAGTTAACTTACAAAAAAAAAGCACGTACCCGCGGGGACTCGAACTCGTGACTTGCAAAACACTTGCGACAACAAACCCAGCGCCCAGACCACTGGGCCACGAGACTTTTTTTTCTTTACTGCATGGAAAACTGCCCTTAATACAGCCTACAAAAGTTAGGAGTCATCCAAGAAGATGCACATCAGCAGCTAAAATAAGCCGTCCGTTAAAACTCTGGCAAGCAGACGCACGCGTCCAACAGATGCAGCCATTCTGGTGGGTCACTTTGCGCCGCATAAATGCTCCGCACCAACGCAGTTTGCTCCCGAAAATGGACTTCGTTGGGCGAGGGGGCTTCCGCGTGCCTGTCCGTCATGCGGCACTTCCACAAGCTATACAATCCGATCACAACAACATATCATAGGGCACTCCAGTTAACATCTCTAAAAGGCCAGAACCGAAATTGTATAAGGGGTAATGTCCATGTCCTTTTTAAGAGTTCGTTGCAACACAATCCCAGAAAAAACACCGCATCCCGGCACAAAAGAAAACAATGATCAATGGTTTCAGGTTGATTGCATAAACGGCAATTGTCAGACCAAGGAATAGACATTCCTTTCTCGCGCAACCATGTTTCACTGGGAGTGTTGATGTATGCAGCTTAAGAAAACGTTTTTGCATTTGGAGGAAGACACATACTGTGTGACCCCGCTTCACAACACTGTCCTTATGGTGGCCAATGTAAGGCTGGCGATAAACCGGCACTGGGAACATGACTCTCTAATAAGTGATTCGTCAAGCCTTCCATGGAAGGGTAAACAGATATTGCAGGGAAAACCTCGCAGTAAGGAAATTGAAGGTGTCGAACCACCTCCTTTAAAAACCCCCATGGCGGCTTCGTACTGACTTCACCAGTGGAGACAAGCAAAAACGGTAAATGAAAACTTATGCGCTGTTGAATAACGTTGAGCAGAAGTGGATGATGCGTCACCTTATAGAAGAAAAACCGAGATACAAGCTGGTGTACAAACAAATGTATCAGCCCAGCACCCCCAGACACTAATGGAAGAAACAAATTGTCCCTACGCATAGGTTCCCATTGGGACCCCCACACAAATGTTGCAAAAACTCTATGTAGAGCTTGTACTTTAGAACGCGCACAGTGGAGTACTTGCAGCACATAAACAAGCTTTGCGACAAGGAAGACATTACAAACGTGCGCACGCGCAAACACAGAAAGTTCTCGCCCCATCCATGCCTGAGAGGCTCGCTTGACTTTTTGGAGTGCCAATGACCAATGAGGCCCGGTGTTTCGTATTTGGTGCAAAGGTACACCTAGGTATTGAAGTGCGTCCTTATCCCAAGTAATGCCACCAAATAAGGACGGTTTCGCACCCCATTCACCAAACCAAAATCCCTTTGTTTTTTCCATATTCACAGCTGCTCCAGACGCGCCACAAAACTGCCTGGTGAGATTAAGGGCTTCTTGAACGCTTTTTTTATCAGCACAAAAATAGGCAATGTCATCCGCGTAAGCAAGGACCTTAACCTCACAGGATAGCGATGAAAAGCCCCGTACTCTTTCACTCTGCTGAATACTAAGGCACAGAGGTTCGAGGTATAAGGCAAACAACAAGGGTGAAAGGGGGCAGCCCTGTCTAACAGACGACTTAATCGAAACTGGCTTAGACAGAACGCGGTTGACGACCAGTTGTGTGGTGCACTGTTTGTAACAAAGCTGAATGCCTTTTAACAACACATCCCCTAAATTTACCGCTGCCAATAGTGCGAATAGAAAATCATGAGAAACGCGATCAAATGCCTTTGAAAGGTCAATTTGGATAAGGGCCACCTGCTCTGCCGAATCAGACACACACTCCAATATTGAACGGGCAACATGTATGTTTGTTTGAATGCTCCTACCTCTAATACCGCAAGTTTGATGAGGTCCTACTAAACTAGTGATGACAAGTTGAAGGCGCCTAGATAAAATTTTTGCGAAAATTTTATAATCTACATTGCAGAGAGATATTGGCCGATAGCCGTCAACCGATTTCAGCTTTTGTTCATCTTGCGTTTTCGGAATTAAAACTGTGTGTCCTAAATAAAAGGTTGGCGGCAAAACATCATGGTCGTATGCTGCTGTGAATATGTCTAACAGAACGGGAGCAAGGATATCAGAGAACTTTTGATAAAACTCTCCGCTCAAACCATCGGGCCCCGGGGTCTTGTTTGTCTTGAGGTCAGAGATGGCAGCCTTAACTTCTTCGAGTGTAATAGGCCCAGAAACCAGAGCGCACTCATCGTCTGTCAGCTTTGGCAGTAAATCAATGAGGGAACTAAATTCTTGCCCCCGAGCTAATAGACTTGACCCCGCAAATAGCGTGCTGTAGTGGTCATGGAAAGCACTAGCAATTTCAGCTGCTTCAGTGTACTTAATACCGTTATGTTGAATTTCGATTACCTCCTTTGCAAGTGCTGACTCCCGCTCATCATTTAGTGAACGACGAGTGGGGTAACTATCAAAGAATTTTTCAGTTCTCGACCGAATTAGAGCGCCATGGTATTTTTCGGTAACATATTGCTGAAGTTGTGCCTTAACAATGCCATTTCCTCTACACCCGATCCCGGACTGACCGCTTCGAGTTCATGAAGTCCCTACCATGTACGAGTTAGTTCCCGTACATAAAAACGTTTTAAAAGCGAAAGGCGTTGCAGACTCTTCTATTGCGCAATCCCTTACCTCCTGTTTGAATACATCCCATTTCTGATATAAAGAAAAGACTGTGTGTTTCAAGAATACTAGTCAAGCAATCGGATATACGTTTACAAAATATTCCATCGGCCAATAAAGAGGTATTAAGCTTCCACAGATCCCATTGAGGCAGCACGCTACGCGGTCTTGATCGTCCTAAGCAAACAGATACCATGCAGTGGTCTGTGAAGAAGATCGGGCGTACAATATAGTCAGAAATGCTAGGCATCTCTTCTGCTGAAATGTATATGCGGTCAAGACGGGCATTCGAATTGCTCTGAAAGTGAGTAAAGTGCATGGTACTCCCTTTTACCTGACCAACATCAACAAGACCATTATCATGCACTAAATCAGACAGGGTGGCTGCACTTTGGTCGTATTGTGAACGTGGTCTAGATCGGTCTTGCTCACAGCAGACACAATTAAAATCCCCCATGAGGAGGATTTTCCGTTGTGTGCGTAGAAAATTCCCTAGTGACATAAAAAAGGAGTTACGTTCCCGACAATTCACTGGAGCATAAATGCATATGATACGCCATTCAACTCCTATCATAACAAGGTCACAGCAAATAAAACGCCCAGCATCATCTATACTACAGGAGAGACTGGAAAACTCAACTTTCTTGCTAATAACCCAAAAAAAATCCACCAGACAAGCCTGCAGAGGGACTAACACATACGCTGTAATGTTCTAAAAAGGGTTCTAATGCAGCCGCCGTGTCCTCATCACTGCAGAGCTTTGTCTCCTGGATGGCCGCAATGTCCACGCCCATCCGTTTAAGGAGGCGTAAAAGCTGGTATTGCCTTCTCCTGTTTCTTAGACCTCTCACGTTAAGTGTGGCAGCGTGAAATGCTGTGACACTTGCCATTTTGTTGGAGCTTCTCAAGCGACCTTTTCACCTCCAGATGTGCCAACCCCTTGCCCCCCATGTGGGTCTTGGATTGGGCGTTTCTTTTTCCCCTGACTTTTTGGGGGGGGCCCCAGATCCGCGTTCCCCCCAACACCACTGGTAGAGCCACAGCCCTGTCGCCCAGAATCTTGAGGGATTGGAAAGGCTTCTTTTTCCGCTCGAGGATCACTCTGTCCATCGCTGGCAGGAAATCGCGAGAACTCCCTGAAGCGTCATTCGACTTCAAAGCCCTGTATTTTTCCCCGGGTCTGCTTACTAGACGGGAATCATCCTCTCACCGGTAGGGGCTCCCGCCCAGCATCCCCCCCGAAGAATCTTGAGGCCCCCGCCTAACGGAAATTTTTCCATCACCACTGGCCCTTCACCGAGGCAACACCCGCTGTCCCTCCCTGCTGGCGGAAACGGGATCTTCAGTAGTTTATTCCTCCCCGAAGCGTCTGCGTATGCTGACGATTTTGCGGTTTACCATTGGGCCTCTTCCCGGGGGTTTGGCACTGACCTCGGGGGCGTCCCCTCCTGCCACCGCAAACAAAAGGGGGCCTCCAGGTAGGGGACAAGTTCACCCGGATCCCCGCAAAGAAACTTGAGGCCCAAAACCTCCGGATTTTGATAGGGGACCCCCACTCCAGTCTCCATATGGTCCCCCCGGGCCCCCGCCACATTTTTCCTGGAATGGGGGGAGGTTCCAAAAGGTTCGTAGTTTGTTCCTGGCCATTTACCGGAAAAGCTTTCTTCTGCGTATGGGGCACACCACCTTTCTTTCGGATGAACCTATCGGCGGGCACTTTTGTTGACCCGGGGCTGAGACGGGAAATAACCATCCCCACGTGGGCCCAAACCTGGATTGCCCGCAAACAAAGGGGGGTTTTGGGCCCTCCAGGAATCAGTACAAGACACTGGCCCCTTTAAAGTCCCATCAAAAATGCAAGCAAAAATTCAGAGGGGAAAGGGTACTTTTGTATCCTTTAGTTGGAAAGGAGTACCTCGGCCGTGGCATGCCAGTTTTCCATAGGCCCTCCGGAAAAACCGCCACATGTCTCCGGCTAGATTGACGTGGTTAAAGGTTAATTTGTTTCAACACGGTTTTTCTATGTGAGTGGCATTTCAAAACAGCTTAGGTGAACATTTTTGTATTCCCGGGTCAAGCCCCAATAGCCCCCTGCAATTTCATTTGAGACGGAACTTCTCGAGCTGGCTAGCTTTTGTTGACGGCGCTTCCCCCCCAAAACGCACGTAACCATACAGTGGATTTTATTTCCTTATACCAAGACGTCGCGGAGGTTGATCCCGAGCCAAAAGGCCAATTTTTTCCCAAAAGGGAAACACGGGTATGGCCGGGGCCCTTTTCAAGCCCATTTCTTGGAAGAAAAGTGTTCCAAAAAAAACAACCATTACCGGTTGGCAGACGGGGAAGGATGATCTTGTACGTTCCATGTTAGTTCCGGACGAAGTAGTACCTCGGCCAGTGGCCGATCGCTGTTCCAGAGAGCATAGAGAAACACAGCCGCTCGACGGCGTCCGGCTCACCGACGCGGAATATAAGGTATATATTTACAACATTTACACTTTTTTTTGTTTTGGCATTTTAAGCAGCTTAGGTGACTATTTTTGTATTGCGCTGTGCAGTAAGCGTACCCCCAGTTTCCACAATAGCTCACGTCTAGCAATTGCATTTCGTAGACGGAAAAGCGTTAGATGCGTAGTCGGCTGCTGACCGCTGTGGTTGTTGCCCAGCGCAAAAAAGTGCTTCCGCACCCTAGTTTTACGCTGTACGGTAAAAATTTAGTTGATTTTTTTTCCTTATACCTATATTGACTTCGCTGACTCTTCTCCCGCCTTCAAGAGGCTTTTTATTTTCCTACTGGCGTATCAGTCAGCGAAGCGTCGCATGTGCGCTTGTGCAGCGCTTGTGTGAAGCGACCTTGACTTGGAGCTAGATACAGTGTACAAACTAACCAAGTAAAGAAAGGCACATTCTTCTATTCACAAACGTGTCCTGGCTTCGTTTCAACTGAGCGAACGAATTGCGACGACCCGTCGGCGGCCGGCGGACGAAACGCTGGGCCGACTGACTCTGTCTGAAGGCCGGGGAGCCGTGCAGTAACGCAGCCAATTGCGAGCTCGGCACCTCCTGACGTCACACGAAAACGCCACATAAAATGGGCGAGCGTAAAGAGAGGAGGACAGCATTTTCGAATTAATTTTTCTACTAAATAAAATCGCGTAAACGCGCCCAGAGTGGTCGAACAATGGCCTTGGGACTCCGGGCTACAATTTGCCCTGGTAATCCCGCAATGTTTACATATCACTTCAGTGTCCCTTTAAGAACCGCATTTTCACAGTAGACGCTGATCATCAAGCTTGTGCGGGGTGGCAGTTTGACATGATCGTCGGCTATCCTTACAGCAGCACGGTGTTCGGGGTTTGGTTCTGGCGCCATGCAGTGATCGGAGGAAAATGGTATAGACTTGGCCTGTAGATCAATTATTGCACCATTGTCCGTCTAGAAGTCCATTCCTAGAATTACATCACGGGAGCAGTTAGGCAAAATGAAAAACGCCGCAGAGCACGTTGTGCCGTCTATGGTGACGAGCGATATGCACGTTCCACTTGGCATCACGAGGTGGCCTCCTGCTGTGCGTATGTGCGGACCGTCCCACCCGGTCATAACGTTTGTCAGCTTAGACGCTAATGGGCCGGTCATTACTGAGTAGTCGGCTCCGGTGTCTATGAGGGCGACTACATCAAAGCCCTCGACGGACAGCTGAACGTCAGACGCCGCCGTCCTCGAGTTCCGGGTGCGTCGTGGCGTCGTACCTGTGCTTGTACGTGTTGATAGTGGGTCACTATGTGGCGTCGTCTTCGTCGTATTCTCAGCGGCAGGTTCACTCCTGTCGGGTACGCGTCCACCGTTTCGCTGTCATCGCGTTTGGGAGTCACGTCAGGGTTAGTTAGAGTCGTCGGGCTGAGGGCATTTCGTGAATTATGGACTTCAGCAAATCGCTGCGTCGTTGGAGGGTTTGTATTTTTCTGCGGTCGTGCAACTTTACCTCCAGAAGATGCTGCTTTTAATTTCCCCAGCGTGGGCTTGGGGTTTTCCATGTGAGCAGTCAGCCGTGCTACGGCGGTTTGGCGACTGGTATGGTAGAGCGATAGTGAACGGTTGAAGCAGGCTGGTCCTCGGTTGGTGTTTGAGACGTATTCGATCTCAGTAGTGCGTTGGCCCGGTTGGGGGCGTGAGGCGGCAATAGAGAACCCTCGCAAATCGAGCCTTTTGTAGGGACAGCGACTGTGGGCGGCCTCTCCGCAATGGTTGCACAGCGTACGATTATCGGGGGTTTGCTATACGTCCGTGTTCCTAGGCGTCTGGTTTTGGGCTACAGGGGGTCCTGCTGGCGAATGTGGACGGCGGCGTAGCGGTGCTTCCTGGCGACGGGTTAGAGCAGGTTGGGTTCGACGAACAGCCGCGGAGTCGATCATCGCATGTGGGGCGCGGGGTACTTCCGACGGAGTAGAATTCCCCAGCGCGTGTTGAACTTCTCGGATCACGTCGGTCAGGAAGGCGGCTTGGGGTTGCCGCATGGTTGTGAAAAGCTTCCTCAGTTCCTCGAGAACGACAGCGCACATCGTTTCTCGTAAGTCTTCCGTCGCGAATCGAGGGGCGTTGACGGGGTTCACCGAAAACGCGCTGTGTGGTCGATCGTAGTGCCACCTACGCATGTCCACGGTGCTCTCGATCAGCAAAGCCTCGGTCATGAACTCTGCGATAGTTTAGCGGGATGTTGCCATTGAGTCCAGCGAAGAGCTCTTGTTTAACACTCGCATCAGAAAGCGCACCTACTTCTCTTCTGCTTTTTCGGGGTCAGCTAGTTCGAACAGCATCTTCATCTCCACAACGAACACTAGAACACCTTTGTTGGGGTATTCAAATCGCGTCTGCAACAACAGCTCAGCTCGTTTTCTACACGAAAGGTGTGATAGTTTTCACAAATACCGCTCTGAACATCCTCTATGATGTTAGCGAGCTCTCATGATTTTCAAGCTAGACTTGAGCCGAGTATCTGAAGTAGAAAAACAGTTGACTCAGGTTTTTTTCGTCATCCCGTCGGTTAAAATTTTGGATGCGCTTTAGCTTCTCCAGCCACTCTTTTGGGTCTTCACCAGGGGATCCCCGGAATGATGGGGGCTGCCGAGGTTGCTGCAGAACAACGGGAGGATTGGCTTGGTTGAGCATGGTGCTGGTTGCGACGTTTTCCTTTTTCCCTTTCACCTATAGTAGACTGAGCTTCGGTGGGAGGTCTTGCTGTCGGCGGCTAGTACGGAGGGCTTGCTTGGCGAGTCGCAGAGCGTTTTGGTGTCGTGTACCCCGCACCTTACCAGATGTCACGAAGTCAAAGACGACAAAGTTGTATTCAAGGAAAACAAGTGTATTAGAGCGAACTTGTGTTCCCTCAACAACTCAAAGAATACACAGGCGGCGAAGCAGCAGTCAACAAGTCAACAAGTCAGCGATTCCAATGCGGCGGCGCCTGCTCTGCAGGCTTTTATCTTTCGGCCCGAGTGTTTCTGGAACCATCGATTTACATACGAAACATTGTAAATGAAAGAAGATTATTCCTGTGTAGTGACTTAATGCGAAACAGTCTGCTTATCTGAATGAGATGCGCCGTCGGGCATAAAATAAAAATGGAAGACGAGCTTCGCTTGGGACGCGACAACCGAGCAGGGCGTGACCGTGCAGTAGAAACAAACAATAAATAAACAAACCCATACATGGTTAGCGGCAATACGAGCTTTGCACTTGAGTAGCCTCCGCATCAAGAAGGAAGGTAAGCTCCCTCAAAGTAATTTCCCTCAAAGGAGTTTGTGTCTGCACTCTGAAGTGTCTTTAGGATTTTGCTACCCATAATCAAGAAGGGCCTCTTATATTTCTCGGGCTTGTGTTTGCGATTGCGCGTTTTTCGCACCCCTGGAGAACATTTGGGCTAGCCTGGTCGCCCTTTGATTCAAGCTTCATTTTATTTGTGAAGTATGAAAGGCAATGTGTCGAACTCTGTGCTGGCTCCGCGTACACTAGCAGCTTCGTTCATCGTGGTATCCGATGACAGTGAGCCGTCAAAACCCAGCACTTTGCTTTAATGACCCCTAGCTTGGACCTCTTGAGGGACTATTTTGATTTGTATCTTGAAGCTGGGTCTCGGAAGTACTGGAAGTACTTACTTGAAGTACTCTTGTTATGCAGTTTTTTGACATCCTATTGGAGGCCTTCTGGAAACGCTGCTTGAGATGTACTTTCAGATGTTCGTAGCCACCCTGGAAGATTTACCACACTACCTGCTTCCCCAATGTCTTCCAACTTGTTATGGCCTGCTGTCATGTTGGTAGCCAAAGAGGCTTCAGCCCCCTTTCTCTTAAAGTTCTTAAGAACTACCAACTGGTGGTTCAGCTCCGGAAGGTGCTTTTCGTGGACACTTTCACGCCTGTCTTTGAGCTTCGCGCTGGGCTTCGAACACTCCCTTTTCTTCTTCCAGCTCTGTTTTCAATCCGGCATGCTCACTATCGACCACCCATGCGAAGTTACGGCAGTTTCATTACCGATCGTATTCCGTTAACAATAGGCTTTTCGAATTCTTCGACCCCCATGTTAACAGTTTTGAACCTGCATATTTTTTGCACTCGACTGAGTCTGACTCCAGAAGCTCTTAATGGAGAGTCCTTACGCGGTCGCCACTTTGTTGCTTTTTGCAACGAGATAATGACAGGACGCCACTTTGTTGCCCTTGTAACGGGACGATGCAAGGACCCCAATTTGTAACAGCATGTTTCTTCAGCCAGCTGTAGAGGATGCGGACGTGGTGCATGGTTGTCCGTTCGATAGCCACAGGACACCGCGGTTCCGCCAGTTCGGTCGACATGCCGCAGAACTTTCCGACTAGCTCACTAACTTCGAGTCCGCTGGAACGCCCTATTTCCGGTCATCTTACACCTCTTCTGCCTTCATCTGCGTCATGAATATGGTACTCAGCTGGTATTGGCTTCGTTGTGCCGCTCATCGTTTCCAGTGGGGGTTGGCGAACTTTCTTTTAATTGTATTATCCCATCATAGGCTTGTACAAATAAACAGCCGACGGGAACCTTTCGGGCGCAGAATCCAGCTAGGTATGCACTAGTCATCATCATCATATTTTTCTTATGAGATATCCCGCGTCGTTAAAGATTTAATCTCCTTTCGGGGGGCCAGCCGGGGTCTGTCTCGCTTAAGACATTCACTGCTACAGGCAGTGCGCTTGCGCAGTTTACTTCAATTCTGTGGCTTCGAGAAGAGTAAGCATTTTTGTTACGCGGTTTTTATTGTGAGCTTTTTAAGCAGTGTTTTATATATTTTTATACATTTTGAACGAAGAAATATATTGTAGGTATATCTGTAATATGCCTCTTGGACATTATTGAACAAAGATTATGGTATTCTGGCAGGTTTCAAGGTTTGAAGCATTTATTAAAGTATTTACACGTATGTGAAAGGCGGTATGTATTTGGCGTTCTTGGAGTCTTTATATTTCTTGATCTGTAAGTACATTTTGTGTGAGTTGTTTTTTAAGAAAGAATATTTCAGGATGTTTAGTGTAGACTTTCTCTTTAGTTATTTTCTGTTTAATCTGGGGTGGAATTTTTGAGCGGCATAATTTCTTTAGGTTATACTGTTTGCACCTCAGTCTAAATCAGTGACTATATTGGACTTCTTCGGGGATTCAGTTTGTCAATCGCTAATTTAGGTACCAGCAAATTTCGGAATGAATGCGAAACGCTTGCAGTGGAGGAGCAATCCAAAAATGTATGCGCAATTTATCCACAACAACAAAGTGGAGGCATAGGCTGTAAAAAACGGGATCTAATAACGCTACAAAATTTCCCTTTTTAAAACCAAAGTGTTTTTTTTGGTGCACTGAATTCACAGACTCTGTGCTGATATCATTGAAAAAGTCCCAGTTACGAAGATTTTGTGACTTTTATTGTTGGCATATAGTATTTTTATCCCGAAAATTATACTGTGAAGTGCGAAACAAGGCATTACTATAAATAAAGTTTCAAAATAAAAATATTTTTTGTTATCTGCCTGCTCTTGGGCAGGTTCATTACATTTCGATTACTTTATTACGTAGCCAGTCTAAGATCCTATATGTTAAACGCAAACTTTACGTTTTTTACCCAAGGGCTGTATCTGTTTTGTAGGTGCAACTTGTAGCGTCTGCAGGACATTGAATACTGCTGTTATTATACCCTTTGACCCTTGGATAGTTACATCATGGCGATCCTTACTGCACTTTACTTAAAAAAGACCTTGGTGTGTTATTTGGTGCGTGATACTCCTCGAACGCTCTTGCTTTTTTAGAAGGGTTAACACGAGGACAAGGTAAAGTTTAATATGTTGTAATTAGGCGATATGTTCACGGCATATATTTTCGTTTCAGTGCTCATATGCAAATCCCAACGGTGACGCATGCGCACCTCCATGCCATTGTGTACAGGTGAGGCGGGGTGCTGGTCCGCTTGATGGAGTTTGTTTGCCGAAACCTAAAGCGCCAAAGAAGAAACAGTAAAGAACAAGCAGCAAGCGCCATGAACGCGGGTGTTGCGACACATAATATAATAAAACCTTGTACTATTATAAACACAACAGACTGACGTACTCGAGTGATGTAAGCACCATAAACATTTCTTGGTATCTATTGGTATCTGATAGCCGGGCGTGCTGTTTTCGCTGCTATGTCACGGCGTTTATTTTACTGCAAAGCAGCATATGTCTAACCCCTTCTCCCAGTGATTCATCGTTCCGGTGAAGCAGATTTACTCGGACCCACTTCGGTGCTCCTCCTCACCACCGCCAGCCACTATTTTCCAAAGGTTATCACAACAATTACTCCCCTCGCCACCACTAATTCATCTTTCACAAGTTGCGCTGTCGGCTGGCATCCGCCGTAGCACCGTTATCAGATGATTCAGGAGAATCAACAGTACCGCGAATGGGTGTAAAGATGCCGGGTAGCCAAGACTACCGCTGCCGCCGAAAATGCGCGGCGGCCGTTGGTGCTTCGAATTCCACCTGTACAACTGGCTGCGCGCCCCTGCCGGTTGAAAGCAACTTGCCCCGTTAGCACGCCGGCGTGGGCACATTATTGGTCTGAAACTTGAAAGCCATTCCGAGCAACATTATCGCATAGGCTGCCCTCGTGGACCAGCTGGTCCTAGTTCTGACGGAAAAATAATTGATCTTATTCTAGTCGCATATAAAGTCTTTCTCTCTACATTCGCTAGTGAGACTTCACGCATAAATAGGCCCATATCCCCTGTTGCCGGTTTAGGAGTGCGGAGCCTGGGGGTGAAGGGGGGCATGAACGCAGACGAGGACTTAGTGCCGCTACCAATGACATAGGTGGGAGGTGGTGGGAGATTTAAACGTGGCAGTCAGCTGTCCTCGGCAATCAATCTGTGTGGGTCTGGGTTGGTGTGTTGCACAGACAACGAGATACCTACGACTGGGTAGCACTAGGGGAACCCACGTGTGTGTCCACTAGTATAGAGGTCGAATCCTCGAGGTGTTAACTTGGTACAGGACGGACGCATATCAGTCGCTTGGAAAAAGAAGAGCGCAAACTTAAGAAACGTCAGCCCGAACAGAGGTGTGAACTGTCGCGAAAACCAGGGAAAGCCACTGCTACCGTCAATACCACCTCAGGTTCCACCTGTTCGGGTTGCTGGGAATCCCGGTCGGGTTGACAGACCGGCCCGCTTCGAACACCGACGTCGGCCAATGTCACTTGTTCGGCTTGAAAGGCTTTCTTGTTGGATATTATCTTTCATTTCGAAGCACCCGCTCATGACCAGCTGCCGGTGTATGCGTGCACGGGTTCGGAGAGGAGGGCTGTAGGGGGGGGGGTACAAAACGGTACGACGCGAAAGGTGAAGGAACACCTCTGTGTTTGTCTGCTAGAATATAGCTCGGGTCTTTTGCAAAGTTCATTCAGGTAATTGGCTGGGAAGTATGCTCAGTCGTAAATTACAAACGTATTTTCTTTGCTGTACTCTGTGGTGGGAGTGCTGCTTTGCAGGTCATCCTTCTTCACAGAGGCAAAGGGCACTAAGTTTTTTTCCAACGCGCCAGCACACTGCACAGCGTTGTTTTCCGTGTAAACGAATGTCAAGTTTCCCGGCCAGCGGCGAAGATAAAGACTGCGCACAGTTAACCCGCTCGTTGAATATGTCGATAACGTCGGTGTGAAACGCGCTCTTTTCTGGCAAACAAATCTTTTATCCACAGTAGAGCGGTAGCTTTAGAAATTCCATTGCCAGGATTCGTTGGGTATGTGCACACAATGTCAACATCGCTTTGCGCACTCGCAAATAGACGGTTCCTTTATAGGTTTGTATAAACACCGAAGTACGAAAACCGCTTTTCTTGCCGGGACAAAATATTGCCTCCTCCCACGCCCGAGTTGGAAGCCCTGGCTTCTAACATGCGCTCGCTCAGTCGCGTGCTGCGACGTTTGCAGGCACAGATGTTGAGCGAACCACCGATTCCGTCCGCGACGAGTACTGGCGAAGACGCAGCGAGTTTTGCAACTCCCAATCATGACCCTGGCCGAGTTGAACCTAGCAGAGGAGACTGCTGGTGCAGCAGTCCAGCAGCAGAGGAGACTGCTGGTGCTGGCCATCGGCGGCTGGAAGAAGCGTCGTATGCGACAGGCCTCCATGCTTTTCCGGACAGCGCACACCCGAGCCGCATCATGCAGGTTTACTAACGCGCTTCCCGGGAACCACTGATGACTCTACCCATGGTCTTTGGGATGAACGGCACCTTGTCCCTGACGCAGCGGGCTAAGGGGCTAGAGACCACCCGGTCCCTGACCACGCAACTTACGACGGCGGAGGCCACCCACTCTCTGCCAACGCGAGCTACGGGGCCGGATGCCTTTCAGTCTTAGGCAACGCGACCTACAGGGCCGGAGACCACCCGCTGTCTGACAACGCGAGCTATGGTGCCGGAGGCCACCTGGTATCTGCCAACATGCGCTACTTACCTGAGATCTACTCGACCCCAGGCAAATCCGAAAGAAGTAGTGGTGAGTTCACCGCGGATATGTCCGTTTAAAGTTGGCCACTTACTAAAAACGCTACTATATAACATAGGGCCCGGGCCTAGCACCGCACAGACGATGACGATTGTCAACGCAGCCTGAAAGTTCTCTTCCAGGTGCGGACCAAGCTTTTTGCACATACGGCCTGCCAGCCGCCGGTGGGGCTCATTAACCACATGAACCCATTTGAAGCTTTGCAGATGACAAGGCATGGTTTCAAAAGTGTAGGTCACCAGAACCAGATTCGTATGGACTAATTGTTACCGGCTTTACTCGCTCACTTTATTCAGGGCACTCTCTATCAAGCTACAGACCCCCGCTCCACTAGAAGTTCGGGGAAAGTGCTGGGGATATTCCACACTTAGGAGTGAATCCCATGCCACAGTCAAAAAAACATTGGCTTTTAAGGTTCTGCCACTACGTAGGTGTTGGAACTCCGGAGCAGCCCTGCAGCACCAGAAATGTCCCGACCCAATCGTACGGCGTGGAAAAGCAAACACTGCGTCCTGGTTGCGGGGCTACAGGATCTCGCCTACTAAAAACTGCAACTCCTCGGAGCGCTACATGCAACGCTCCGCCTGCGCACTCATGTGCACTAATGCTCGCCGGTCGTAACCTCAGCAACTTTTGCCAATTCGTCGTCTGCTGGCACCAACCATTTGGGCATCCAGGTGTTCACGTACCAAAGCAGAGTCAGTAAGCTCCGAGTGATCATTTGAAATTGTTTAGGAGATCCACGCTTTCTAAAGTCGGTCTTCTTCCCAAACTCCGAATAAAAAACATTATTACACCCGGTTCCTAAGGCGGCGGCCACTTTTCTGATGGAGACGAAAAGCAAATACTCCCATTTGTTCGAGGTTTTCGGCGCGCGTTAAAGATCCCCAGGTGCTCAAAATCTCGAGACTTCCACTACGGTACGCCTCATCGCCTGCGTTGCGTCGGGGCAGTAAACCTTACAATCAATCAATCAACCCAGTTCCTCAGGATCTTCTACCGCATAGAACGCAATGGCTTCCAGTACCTGGAATCGATTTCTTAGTATTGTCGGGAACCGCGGGGTCGCAGCGCAGCGCAAGAGAGAAAGTACCAGCGTGGCCGGCTTTCGGAATCGAACTTCCCGTGCCGTGCTGGCGCACCAAGCACGCGCCGCTCGTCTCTTTATTCTCGTCTTTTCTAGCCGGCGCCAAGGCGCCGGCTAAGAGCGCCAACCAGAGGGCGCTCCAGGGCCCCCCGCCCAGACGGAATGTCGAACGTGACGCGACGGCGAGGCTGGCGGGCGTTGGTGTTGGGGGCGAGCAGTGGAGTGTTTATGCCTGCGATGTCTGCGCGGAGTTCGTTGGGTGGCGTCTCGAGGTAGGCCGGTTTGAGGCGGTCCAACGAGACGACTTCTTTGCGGCCATTCAAGAGGATGGTGGCGGACTTGTGGGTCTTGTTAAGGACACGGTACGGCCCATCGTAGGAGGGGGAAAGAGGCGTCTTTACAGCGTCCCGCCTGAGGAAAACGTGTGTCGAAGACGCCAGGTCGGGATGCACAAAGATGCGGTGGTCTGAAGACCGAGGTGGGACCGGTCGCAGGTGCTGCATGCAGTCCTGCAGGCATTGGAGGTACTCGAGCGGCTGGGGCGAGGAGGCCGTAGGGACGAACAAATCGCCAGGAAGCCGCAGGGGTGCGCCGTAGACAAGTTCAGCAGTTGAACAGCCGAGTTCGCGACGAAAGACGGCACGCAGGCCAAAAAGCACTACAGGCAAGTGATCAACCCAGTGCTCTCTATCCAAGCGCGCAGTGAGAGCCCTTTTTAGCTGGCGATGGAGCCGCTCAACGATGCCGTTGGCACAGGGATGGTATGCCGTGGTGCGGCAGTGTTTAGTGCCAAGCAAGCGGCTGAGGGAAGTGGAACAGGGTGCATTCAAACTGCCTGCCTCGATCCGTGGTAACAATGCCGGGGCAGCCGAAACGGCAAACCCATGTCGAAACGAAGGCTTTTGCGACCGTTTCTGCCGTGATGTCCGGAATGCAGCTGGTCGGGAAACGCGCCGCGAGATCACTAATGGCGGCAAGTGACCTCGCCTTACAACCTGGCCGCCTTTTCCTGGTCATGGATCGCGTTTCTGGTTTGCGCTTTCTTGTAGACACGGGTGCTGAAGTCAGTGTACCTCCGGCCACCAAGGTTGAGCGTACCTCTAAGTCACCTGGACCTACACTTCGTGCAGCGAACTCTACCTCTATCGCCACGTATGGTCTGCGGTCCCTCACCCTCGACCTTGGTTTGCGACGCGCCTTCCGGTGGGTTTTCGTGTAGCCGTCGTCAATCAGCCCATCCTCGGCTCCGATTTCCTCACCCACTTTGACCTAGATGTCAGCATGCGTCACCATCGCCTGATTGACAGCAAGACACGCCCTTCCATCCTGGGCATACTGTCTACTGTCGCTCCAACTGGCATCCGCACGCTGCTTCCCTCATGCCCGTACGCAAGAATCCTCGAAGACTTCCCTGAGGTCACGAGACCCTGCAACTTAAAGCAGCCGCCAAGCATAGCGTTACCCACCACATCGTCACGCGTGGTCCACCAGTCGCACCTCGGCCGCGCCGCCTCTTCGGGAGCGTCTGGCGACTGCTAAGCGTGAATTCGAGCACATGCTGGAACTCGGTATTATCCGCCCATCGTCCAGCAACCACGCGTCTCCACTGCATATGGTTCCTAAGAAAAGTGGAGACTGGCGTCCGGGCGGCGATTACCGAGCGCTCAACGCTCAGACTGTCCACGACAGCTATCCCCTACCCCACATCCATGATTTCACAAGCCACTTGGAAGGGTGCACAATCTTTAGCAAAGTGGACCTTGTCAAAGCATATCACCAAATCCCCGTCGAGCCTGCCGATATCCCGAAGACGGCCATCACTACACCCTTCGGCTTGTTTGAGTATGTGCGCATGCCCTTTGGGCTACGCAACGCAGCTCAAACATTTCAAAGGTTCATTGCCGAGGTGACGCGCGGCCTTCCGGCTGTATTTGCGTACATCGACGACATCCTAGTCGCGAGTCCTACTCCACAAGATCACGAGCGTCACCTCCGAGAACTCTTTGAACGCCTTCAACAATTTGGCCTGGTTGTCAACGCCCAGAAATGCGTCTTCGGGACGTCCGAGCTCGATTTCCTGGGGCATCACATCTCGGCGCAGGGAATTCGTCCTTTACCCTCTCACGTCCGGGTCACCACTGTCGGGAACCGCGGGGTCGCAGCGCAGCGCAAGACAGAAAGTACCAGCGTGGCAGGCTTTCGGAATCGAACTGCCCGTGCCGTGCTGGCGCACCAAGCACGCGCCGCTCGTCTCTTTATTCTCGTCTTTTCTAGCCGGCGCCAAGGCGCCGGCTAAGAGCGCCAACCAGAGGCCGCTACAGTATAACCCTCACTAAACTGTTTTCCGGACAGCGGTTCGCGCACTTTGCCACTATATTTTGTTCTCATCGGTCATTCAATGCTGCAGCGAGAGCGTGGCTTGCCATCGGTATTTTGTTCTTAGTGGGTCTACAGTTGTCTTCGGACAGTAGTTTTCCACGTGAACAAGTGCAAAGCATCCGTAGCAATAAATGACTTGCGGCCGGTAAAATTTTGTGTGCACCACTACAAAGCCATCGTATTAGAACCTTTCCGGTATGGTAGAAAAACCTCGTACTGTGATTTGGTAGCTCATTCTGTGACCCATATGCCAAAACTAAGAACCTCATGTGTAGGGGACCTCCACTCACCCCCGCACGGGGCACCTTGAGTAATCTTGGTGACGGTGTTGGCGACACCGCGGACCCCGATCCCCGAAACATAAGCTGGGTCCAACAGTGGCGATGTTTTGTATGGTGAATGGTAGAAACCCTAAACGGTGGCCATCGGAGCCCAGGTCAAGCTCCGGCGGATGGGCTCCCTGTCTGTTTAACAGGCAGGGCGCTCCGCGACCTCATCAGCTATCAGAGTAAGGCTGCGGAAGAAAGCATCCCCGTCCCCTGATACATGATGTAAAGTATTTTAGAACCCCCCCCCCCCCTCCAAACGTGATCGGTCCCTCAAAAGGGGCCCGCACTGAAGTACCTTTTCTCTCCGTTTGCAATCAAATCTTGGCTCCAAAGCCCGATAACTTCTCGCACTTTCGGATCATGAAATTTCTTGATAAGTCAAAGCCAAACTGATCATGAAATTTCTTGATAAGACAAAGCCAATCACTACCCAGTCCGTGTTTGTAATCTCCAAGTGTCTTGAAAGCCTTTTCGGCAAGTCGTACAAGGCTAAGAAACTGAAAACGGGAGAACTCCTCATTGAGGTAGACAACAAACAGCAGCCCGCAAACCTCCTTGCACAAACGCACATGGCCAATGTTGACATCAAGATCATACCTCATCGGAGCCTTAACAGCTTCCAAGGCGTGCTGTCTGATCGGGATCGTATAAGTGAAAACGAAGCCGATCTGCTCGAGGGCCTTCATGATCAAGGCGGGACGGCAGCCAGGCGAATAACCATACGCCGAAACGACCAAATCTTTCATATCAAAAACATCATCTTGACCTTTGACCGCTAAAAACTTCCTGAGTCAATCAACACAGGCCTCGTGAGATCTCCAGTCCGAGCCTACGAGCCAAACCCACGCCGCTGTTAGAAGTTTGAGCGGTTTGGCCATGGCACAACCTCTTGTCGTGGTAAACTGACGTGCGCAAAATGTGCAGCGCGAGATCATCCAACCGAAAAGTGTGAATCCGAGCACTTCACCGGTCCGAACTGCCACAGACCGCACGCTGGCTTTTCCAGAAACATTGAGACGTTTAAACAAGAGAAACAAATAAATAAGAGAAACAGAGAAACAGATATGTCTGAAGTAAACGAGAACATCACCTTCCCAGAGGCGCAAAAGAGGTTCGCCTCTTTCTCCCTTGGGAGGTACGCCGACGCGGATCGCCGGGTAGCGGAGCGGCGTCTGGTTTCCGCGGGGACCCAGTACCGCGAGTCCAACCTGGTCCCGCCTCCGCCCCCCATCGGATTGCCTCCGGCGGCCCCACCCGTCAGCACACCACCTGCTCAGTCAGCAGTGGCTGTGGAGGGCACGGAGGCGATAGAGACAGATGAAAGCGCCGTAGTTCCCACCCCTGCCGCACCACCTGTGCCAGCCGGGGGGCTCCTGACGCCCTCGGTGGTCGTGGCTTAAACGAGGGGCACCGAAAAGGGTGCCAGTCCGGGGTTATGGTCCGCCGTGTACCCTTTCCAAATCTGATGATGAGATGGATGTGGGACCTTTCCTGTCTGCTTCGCAGTGGCGGAAGGAGCGGCGCCTTCCATCGCAACCTCCAGAGAAGGTTAAAAACCCCTCCCAAAAGTGCAAACGCCAAAAAACCTTACGTAAATAGTCACACTTCAGTTGCTCGAAACACATTATAATGGGAAGAGAAAACATAATACGATAGAACTGCAGAGGCCTTTTTAAAAATCTTGACAATGTATCCGAAATACTGCATGCCAATCAGCCAAGAGTAAGGTGTGTTCACGATACACATTTGAGTACTAAACACACAAATTTCTTCAATAGTTACCTGGTATACAGAAAGGACAGGAATGGCTGCACACACTATTTTGGGGGTGTGGTTATTGGCGGTGAGCGCGACCATGGGCGGCGCTACGAAGCGCGCCTCCGTGACCTCAGCTTAGGGATTCTCGAATTTGTCATCTGCTTAAGACGGGCTCTCTCGGTCCCTGCTGTTTGTTTGCGCTCGGTTCATGGCTGATGCTTCTCCGCACCAGACTTCACGTGTGCGTAAATTTTTATCCTAAAGATAACTTAAGATCGCATACACTAGCTCAAGGCGTGAGTTGAAGTACAGTTTTGCATACCGCTACGGAAGAAACATTGCCAGCGTCTCCCCATTCCTTGCGAAGCCGGTACTGGGCGGAGCGCGAAGAGTCGGAGCGTGGGGGTGATCTTCTGTATGCCATCTTTCTAACAAAAGTAACAGCCAGCTTCTAGTAACCGACTACAGCGAAAATACAAGACGAAAACAAATTCCAGGCCTTCGGGGCTGTCGGCTTTGGCAGAAGGCATGACGATTCGCGGTAATGGTATGCAAGGTAATACAGTTTTTGAAACCTTGCCTAACGCTCGAAAGTATTGCAATCACATCACTTTATGTTGTCATGGCATGAAAGTATGCCGACATGCATCATGAGGCGTGAAAAACTGTAGGTTGAATTCAAAATAACCAACTGCGTGTATAGGCGCATGTTGGTTTTATACCAGAATTTTAACAAGTATGCAGGCTTATTAGGCAAAACGAGGCACGTCTATGGCAAAAATACAGTAACACTATGCTTTTTCAGACTTGCAAGAATTTTTGGGTACATTTCCCGCGGCCTTATTTGCCCAATAATCAGATATGCGTTTAGTAATACTGCACTTAAGAGGAGGAGGAGGTACAGAAGGAAAAAAATTTATTTAACACTAAAATCGAGCTGGTTAGTGGGTCGGGTGCTCAGTCCAGGACAAGAGAGCAGGAATAATTTTCCTCAGTTTAACAAATGCCATCCCGAGTAGGCCAGGATTTGTTCTTTACGCCCGAAGGGGTTAAGAAACAACAAAGGTCTGCTTGGACTTATTCATCGGTATCGATTATTGTTATACCGAAAACCGGCGCGTATATGTTCTATTGCGCTCGCTAGCGAATATATCAAGCCTTTAACACCGTAAGCATGTCGTAACTATCGGGTCGAGACTTAATTTATTGCGATAAGGATGGTAAAATCGGGGCACAAAAGTTACCTTCGAGTTCTCGACAACGTTGTCTCCGCCGTTTCGCGGTGGCGTAGCAGATACCTTGTCATTGCATTTTCATGTGAATAAACAACGCACGCTGCGGATACGCCCCTTTTTGTACGCGGGCATAACGAATTCCAATTTCCGAAGAAGGTACTGTTTGCCTTTCAGCCCGAAGAATATATTCACACGAACTTAGTGACCCGACCAAACATCCCCAAACCTCCTCATAAGAAGTTTGTGACGGTGCAGAGAAATCAATGCGTTGGGCACAGAGAAAACAATTATCTAATACAAGCCAACGACGAAGAAATAAATAGAACAGGGCTGATTTATTTCCTGCTGTGCGACGCGCGTGTGCCACCCGATGCTTGGAGCGTAGCATTAGACTGTTGAGTCTTCATAAGAGCATCTCAAAAATACTTCAGGGAAACCTACGCATTTTGAATACTTACCGAAAAGCTGTGAGCACTGATGTTCCCAAATAAGCTAGAAAGGACGAGTTACACACAATCTTCTGAGCAATGTTGTAGGAAAGTTGTTCTCTCTGTCCACGTGTTTTGCAAGCTTGTGCGGGATTCAGCTTGAAATTATTCAGAGGTGTCAGACGCTGCCAAAATAACTGAATTACTCGAAATACGTTTTTTGATGCACTGAAGCATCAAAGCAGGCGATTTCTAGCACAGGCACTGCTGCTCCTCACAAGCGCATGACAGCGGCGCGAGTGTAGCAGACGACAGCGGCGCAAGTCCCTAAGCTGACGTGAGAGCCAGTGGGCGCCACTCAAACATCACACCGCCAATAATCGCCCGGAAATCATTAGCATGCCACCCTGTTACTTTAACCACTTTCCTGGAGGCCGTAACAATTCGCACAATAATATTCAATAGGTTGATAACGGTATGCTTCATATATATTCCTCCTGATCTTGTACGTTCGAGCTCTGACTTCGAGGCGCTGGTCGACCAGCTGCCTGAACGATACATGCTAACAGGCGACCTTAATGTTCACAGTTTTCTTTGGGGCTCTTCTCGCACGGATACCCGAAGTAACCTGATAGAGAAATTTTTTACATCTAAAGGAGCATGCTTCTTCAACAAAAATAAGCCGACATACATTAATATAGGACACAACACATACTCTCATCTTGACTCGGCTGTTGGCTCCGCAGTCTCTTTCCTCTCCTCGAGTGGGGTGTGGGCACGGACGTATACGGTAGTGACTACTTCTCTACCTCACTAACATATATAGGTAAAGGCCCGTGCTGTCTATCTTCCCAGAACAGGTTCAATGAAGCAAGACCTAATTGGAATACATTTACAGAGACATCCAAACTACACTACACAACCATAAGACAACTACACATTGAAGAAGCTTCCCAACTCCTCATGGCACACATTTTTGACACTGCCGAAAAGTTTTCCCCAAGGCCTCTGGTGCGCCGCGCAACCAGAGGAGGGCGTGGTGGAATGAGGACTGTAGGCGGGCGCTAAAGGGCCACAACAAGGCGTGGGGTATCCTTCGTCGGTACTCCACGTCGGGTAACCTCATTTTGTTCAATTAGGTTAAGGCGTTTGGAAAACGTTTGCTCCGTGAGGCACAACGAAAGAGTTGGAGCTCCTTCTTGACATCCATCAATTCGTACACGGACACATACAAAGTTTGACACATAAACGTAAGCTCAAAGGACAACAGACACACAGCCTGCCCCTGGTTAGCACAACAGGAGACACAGTCGAAGACCAGGCAACCCACTCGCACAACACTTCGAACACATGTCCAGTTCAGCAAACTACACAAACACTTTAATGAAACACAAAACGTCTGCCAAAAAGACGCGTCTGCGTGATAGCAAAAAGTCGCACACTTCCTACAATTCTCCTTTTTAATTATTGAGCGGAAGGCTGCTCAGACCACATGTAAACCTCCAGCTCCAGGTGCATATACGATTACATACACTATGATAAAACATCTATACTCAGATAGTCTTGAAATACTCCTACACCTATAAAAAACTAAAGATGGATTTCGTGGCACATTCCACGCTCGTGGAGGGAGGCCAGAGTAGCGGTTTTTCTAAAAAAAGGGAAGGGCCCTTCCTCTCCTGCAAGCTATAAGCTCATTGCCCTTACCAGCTGCCTGTGTAAGCTTCTCGAGAAGATGACTAACCGGAAGCTCGTGTACTTTCTTGAGTACAACGGTCTTCTCAAGAGCTGCCAGGCAGGCGTCCGGGCAGGGCGATCCACAAATGATAAACTAGTAGCATTAGAAGTATACAATGAAGACGCCTTTATACACAAACAGTACTGCATGACCGTATTTCGTGACATCGAAAAAGCCTATGATGCGGCATGGCATTACGGCATTCTTGCAGAAAGAAAAACTTCAGGCATAAGAGGCAACATGTTGAACACTCTTGATAGCTGTCCATGCAAACGTTTCGTATCAGAGTTGGGGCGGCACCGTCAAGAGTTCATTATAAAGAAAATGGCGTGCCGCAGGGCGGAGTTTTCAGCTGCACACTGTTCATTCTTAAGATGAACTCGCTTCGGAAAGCATCACCTCCATCAATCTCCTGTTTAGTGTATGTGGATAATGTAGAAATATCCTTAATATCTTGTAACATATCCATATGTGAGCATCAGGTCCAGCTTGGGGTAAACAAACTTTCTCGCTGTGCCGATGAAAATGGTTTCAAACCTAATCCCGCGAAAAGTACTTGTGTGGTATTCTCAAAGAGAAGCTGATTAAGGCCCGCTCCTATAATGACTCTCAATAGTGACCAAGTTTCTGTTAAAAAAACACCAGTTTTTG